>CM042186.1:7098761-7117398 GCA_023539305.1 Ilex asprella | reverse complement strand
TTTCTATTTTCCTTTCTTATCAAACATGATATTTTATTTATTCTTTCAACTTTTCATCCTTTTAAATTTTTGTCCTCTCATTTTTCCATTATACCAAATGGAGCATAACTGACTAATTCTTCTCTTGTTTCTCTAGTTAAATAACATGTTTAAGCCTAGGCGTGATACACTAAAGGGTCTTCTAGTAATAAAAAAAGGCGCGATACACCGAAGAACCAATATTTATATTGTAGCATGTTCTTTAGACCTTAGAAAGATAGAGTTTGGCCTAAATAAAGGAAAAAAATATTGGGGAGTACTTTTAGCAACTTTCCCAAAATCAATTTCGGTGGAGAAGAGAAGACACAACTTGAAAAAAGAAGTCTTGTTATCAACAATCAATTTGGTGTTTTTCTTTTCTCCTTCTTAATATAAGAAGATGGCCTAATTGGGAAAATCGGAGAAGTTTTTGATAAGAAAAATTTTGATAATGTGTTTTTTATGAGAATTTAAAATAAGTAAGAAAAGTCTACAGAGAGAATGATAGGGTGTTTAAAAGAGAGAAATACAATGTCCAGGAACTCGGTATATGAATATTTTGCATGACATTTGCATAATGTTGTGTAAAGTAAAACATTTGCGTAAAGTGAAATAAGTAATGTAATTTTTTTATGATCAAATATAGATTTAAGGTCATAAGTAGAGTATTATTTATGAAAATCACCGAACATATCATTATTTGAAATACACAAGTTATAAATCAAACATTTATACATTTGAAGTCAAACTATCATATCAAATATCATACATGTCTTGCATATGGACAATATAATCAATCAAACACCAGATCATGCATGAACCATCCCCAAGGTACTTTTTGAGACACTTTGAAACACAATGTTTGAAGGAGTTAGTTTGAGACAATTGTGATGTATACTTGATCACCTCATGGAAGAATTATTATTTTGGATATTGTATATAAGTTTTAATTTCTAGATGTATCGGATGAATCTCGATTTATAAGGACTTCATGAGACTCCAATTGTCACCCTCGTTGTAGTTTGGATTATATTATAATGGATGAATGTTGTGAATGTTTAGTTAATTTAAATTATGATGTGTTCTTACAATGATGTTCTTATTAATTCACTGGAGGCTCGATTCTTAAATGAAACTCTAACAAATTTTTTTTTCAAAAAGTGTATTTTGATCAAATCAAATATTTAATTTTATTCAATTTTTATTATAAACCGACAAGGAATTTTGGAATAAACATTATGTTTTAATAAATTACACTTTAATAAAAATTGAGGTGTAACAATTACTTTCTTAATATCGATCTAATGTTCATTTTATCACTATTTTTATATCACTATAGATATGTCACTAAGTTTTGAGGAGCATTTTGGTTTTTTAGTGACAAAGTATCATTTGACACGCAATAATTTACGGGACTTAGTTGCCCAAAAATACAACAAAATATACCTGCCACAAAAAACCCCTTAAAAATATGACAAAATCGTACTTTACACTCTAAAAAATTTTTTAAAAAATTATTTTACACCATGAAAGATTAAATTTTGTATATTGTATCTTTATTGTGTTCAAAATATTACAATGTGACATTTTCATTAAATTCCGTTGCTCATATTCCTAGAAGTTACCCCATTTGAGTTGACAAAATTAGTAACAGAAAGGTCATATTATAATATTTTTAATATATTGAAGGTGTAATATAAAAAAATTAATATTTAAAAGTTTCAAAAATAAAAATCCTTAAATCTTTTGAGATACAGAGTATAATTGACCCAAAATGAATCAATTACCACTCTACGCTTGTTTTACAACTTAAATACCAATTTACTGCACTTTCGAACTTATTTACCAAATTACGATATTTTTTTAAAGGGGATTTAATAATTTTTCTTTTATTAGAAAACGGATTCAACAACTCCGCTTTTGTTAAAAAACGGATTCAACAATCCTGCTTTTAGGGGGGGAATTTTTTTTGGGCCATGATAAAAGCGTGTTTTGTAAATACGCTTTTTTACGGTTTTTTTGAAAAGCGTGTTTATTAAAGACGCTTTTCACACAAAACTGGGCAGGAGAAATGAAATTTGGCTGTGTCAAATTTGACTGCAAAGGTGGGTAATTTTCTGTTTTTTCTTTGTGATTCACTTCAATATATTTCTCTTCCTTAATTAGGAGAGCTGAAAATCACCAAATGCATTGCTGAGAAGATTTCTCTTCCCTTTTGTGGCTTTTCTGGGTCCTTCTCATTTCTCCTTTGCTGTCTATCTCCTCCACATACAGTGCATTCATCTATGTAAATGCATAGAACTACACTAATATACATTTATACTTAATATTAATATACACCGGTCTATCTCTCAAGTTTCACACACCAATTTTTTTGGACTTTTGCTTCGATTTCTGTCTAAAAGATTTGTGGGTGGGTTTGGATTTTTGCTGTTCGATAACAGAGTGTTCTAGAGAGAGAGAGAAGATGGAGAACGGTGTGACTTCCAATGGTGATGGAGTGACATTCAGCGAAGAAGAGGTAAGAGGGATGAGTGGGTTGAAGAGAGCGGCTGAAGAAAGATGGAGATGACTAGTAGATCTAGAAGACTCAGATCCATCTTTGCATTTCAATGGATTCAAACAAAAATTTGCATTTTGTGGTCAAAAAAAAAAAAGAAAAGCCCAGAAACGATGAAACTGGTGAGTTCCAATCAAAGATCAATCAAGAATAACTAGAAACTCACTGCCATTATTAGCCTTCAAGAAAAGCCTTGAACAAAACCCAGAAGTGCCACAGGGAACCTAGAAGCCGGTTTCTTCACAGTTAAAACACGTTAAAAGCGTGGTTACTAACCACGTTTTTAACTGTTTCAGCTCAATATTTTAGGCTACGTTTTTTATTTAAAAGCGGAATCATTGATCCTGTTTTTTAACAAAAGAGGGATTGTTAAATCCATTTTATAAAATTATTAAATCCGCTCTCAAAAAGTGTCATAATTTAGTAAATAAATTTAAAAGTGTCATAGATTGGTATTTAAGTTGTAAAATAACCGTAAATTAGTAATAAATTCTCCAAAATTGGGTCCCTCACCTTACTGGCTACACTGATGGACTCTCTTGGGTCATCTCTTGACCCGATGCATCGCTGGGTTGAAATCTCCCCAATTCCAAGTCACTCTTCTCTGTCTCCTGTACTCTCATAACCTTTCATTTCACCGACCGAAAAAAAAAAAAACCTTTCATCTCTTACCCCTCTCTCTCTCTCTCTCTCTCTCTTCCTACGCAATTCGCCAATTCATCGCCTCGTGTTTCATGTTTCGCCACCTCATTCCTTTTGCTTTTGCCTGATTGTGCTTCGGACTCTGGAATTGAGCATCTGTCGGGTAAAAATCATAGTTTTCTCAGTTATTCATTCAAATTTGATTATTCTGCTTCCACGCTTTGTTTATCATTGGACTATTTTTCTGAAATTTGTGTTATTGATTTAAATGATGAAGGTATAAGTGAACTTTATAACGAAATTTCATGAAACTTTTCGCTGTTATGCTAGATTTATTTGTTAGTTTAGATATTCACTTCATTTAGATTGATTTAGGATGCGTTTGGTAATATTTTTATTTTTATATTTTTTTTATAAAAAAAAGAATTAATTTTTATTTTTTCTGTGATAAAAATAAAAAATAAAAAATATGTTTGATAGTTATTTATATTTAAAAAATTGTGAAAAAAAAAATAAAAAACCTATTTGATATTATACCAAAAATTCACCACCCAAAACCACCACCGAAACCCACTCCCACCACCGAAAAACTTGTGTGGATGTTTGGTGCCATTTTTTTTTTGGGGACCTCGGCGGTGCGGGAGAAATTTTATTGATTAAAAATTAAATTACACATAGTTAGGAGAACTTATGTATCTTACCCCTCGATGCAATCTGTGAGGGAATAAATCCGCTAGAAGGATTTCGGCTGACCTGCGCCCGTTCGGCAGTAGCCTTTACCTCTCAATACCCGGAGGACTGCGACATGGAGGGACACACCAATCCCATATCGACTGAGAGTCGTCTCGCCACCCCGCATAGAAGCCCTTGGGCGTATGGAGGTGGTATCCATCTGATCAGATGGCTGATGGGTACCACCTCCTTTGGGCCAAGGGCTTATATGCAGGGTGGGGAGACGACTCTTAGTCGATGTGAGATGGGTGTGTCCCTCTATGTCGCAGTCCTCCGGGTACTGAGAGGTAACTTGCGTGCGTTTGGCAATAGCCTTTACCTGTCAGTACCCGGAGGACTGCGACATGGAGGGACACACCCATCCCACATCGACTGAGGGTCGTCTCCCCACCCTGCATATAAGCCCTTGAGCGTATGGAGGTGGTACCCATCTAATCAGATGGCCTATGGGTACCACCTCCTTTGGACCAATGGCTTATATGCGGGGTGGGAAGACGACTCTTAGTTGAAATTGGGATGGGTGTGTCCTTCCATGTTGCAGTCCTCTGGGTATTGAGAGGTAAAGACTACTGTCGAACGCGCACAGGTCAACTGAAATCCTTCGAGCGGATTTATTCCCTCACACAATCTAATTACATCAACAGGAATAAGTGAGAAAAATGCATGCATAATACAAAATGATGAAGAAATAACAGAAAATACTATGTATGCCACCTAAACGAGCTAAGAGTAGCAGCTTGTGATGTTTGGTGCCATGACGATTTGTGTGTGAATAAATACAAGCTGAGAGGGAACATTCAAAACTTCAATTGGGGGGATATGACTTGTTGTGAGCACTCCGAACGTCACCCAAAAAGAAAAATATTATGCATCCCAAATTTTTAACCTAAATTTCATCCCAAATAAAAAGAGACCATTAGATAAGTGGGTTCCATCAACTTTTTAAAATGGGACCTACTGATTCAATGGTCTCTCTTGATTTGAGATGAAAATTTGCGTTGAAGATTTGAGATATATAGCATTGCTCCACCCAAAATTGGTATTTTGGGAACAAGAATCCATGTTGATATTCAATTGCTTGTTCCGATTTGGCGGTGCTACGGTTTTGCTATCAAACATTTCGTCGGACAAGTGGAGGGCCAAAGTACTGTGTGTTTTACATACAAAAAGGCACTACTCAAAGTTGTGCATTCAAAGTTGATTCACTTGAACAGTAACAATTGAACAATAACAAGTTGATTCACCAATTACAATCAATACAAATATTCCAACTTTCTGCTAGGCTAAGTTCATGTTAAATTCCTCAGATCTGCTATTCCTTTTTTTTTTTTACACACACTGCAGCAACACACACACACCCATACATATATCTAACAGTATGTATGTATATATACATATAGCTATGTATATATCTACACAGAGAGTGAGATCTATTTTAAAAACTCACATATATGGCAATCAAATCATCTGGCTGAAGAAGTTTGAGATGGGATTGAGGCTGAAGAAGTCTAGCTGTCGAATGAATCCTCTGGCTGAAGCAAACGGGAGAGAGAGAGAGACAGAGACAGAGACAGAGGTGAGAGAGGGAAATGAATTGGGTTTTTATACTTGAAATATGTGTACCCTTATTTTATAGCTAATGAGATTTGAAGCCTAAACCTCGTTAAATGCACCCGAAGCCGCACGTCTGTTTTCATTTTTTTGCGTGTTTTTTAAAACACCATTTTTGGTGTTTAGAGATTTGGGGCTTGTTTTTAAAACAAGGTAGATGGAAAAAAAATGAAAACACAAACACAGACACAAACACAAACACATTTTTATTTTTATTTTTGACAAAAATTGAAAACAAAAATAGAAAAAAATAAAAACAATGAATTACCAAACTTAACCTGATTACGTCCAAAGAATAACGCGACAGTTGTAGCACAGTTTTGGGGTATTGATTCCATAGAGAGACAAATAAAAGAATAATAGAAGGAACAAAGAAACTAAAAAATATTAAATGGTTACTAGAGAACAAATATTAATTTTAAATGCAAATAAAAATGAAGCAAAGTAACTAACGGAAAAAGTACTCAAATTTGACAAATAATAAAGCGTCGGGAATCCCTTGCACAAATTTAGTATTTTAATTATTCTTAATTCATTGAATAACTCAATTGGAAATTCAATTTCCAAAATTCCCAACCGGAAGGTATAGATTTATAAACCAAGATTAAACCACATGTAACCCTTTGAAAAATCATTCACCACTTTGAAAATACGTAAATTATTATCACTATTGGGAAAGTCCAACGACGACAATATATTCAAGAAGCGATATTACAGCAAAGAATTAAATCAATATAGATAAATAATTGATCCAAACATAATCAAAGAGCTAATCTATTCAATAAAAAAAACCTGACTAAATTCATAAATAGAATACATTCTATGACTATTCGGAGAAGAAAACATCAACAATAAATTGAGAATGATAAAGTAAAAGAGTTTTACTAATTAGAAATTAAATGCATAAATTAAAAATAAATAAAATATCATCTACTGTGCAAGTTCATCTCTCGTTCTACCTGAGAATTTAGTTATTCATAAGTATAATGAACAACAAAAATCTCCCAAAAAATAGAGCAAATTCTGAACTGCGTTTTCTGCTCCTGAACTGCGTTTGTCCCCAAGCTAGAACAACCGCCTCCCTCTTTCTTGAGAAAATATTCTATGCTTACAAGGTACCAGTATGTCACGCTTATTTGGTGCTCATCACCAATCAGAAATAGCTATTTCAATAGAATGACAAACAATGTCAGAAAATGCCAAGTCAGCCAAATTAACTGATTTGGTTGACAGAATAACATCTTTCGTCTTCTCTCTCCTCTATTTTTTCTTTTCTACTTCATGCCAATCACCTCAATCATTCACCCTATTAATTGCTGCCCGTTTCTCTGAAAAAAATTATCCTTATTTTTCAAATTTCTCTCTCTCTCTCAAAACCCATTATCTCTCTTCCTCCCTTAGTCCAGTTCGACCATTTTTCTCTGGTATGCCATATTTTCCAACAAGGAAAGTTGAATATACGAGTATCATTCTCCATTGTCTTTTTTTAACTTGGGTGCTGCTTTTGTGGTCGTTGTTTTCATGTGTGGTCTTTGTGTGCTGCCTTTGTGGGTGTTGTGTGCACGTATGGACATTAGAGAGAGGAAAAGTGAAGTTCTTAAACTGGGAAGTTGTGGGGCGGGAAATGAAGGAAGCCTACCATATTTTCTCTTTCTGATCTGCATTTTTTCAGCGTCCATGGGGCGTGTGTGGTGAGAGTCCTTGTCATGGTGCATGTGGAGCTAAGGGATGAGTGGTTTTTTCTTGTAATGCACACTGTTTGAAGCTCAACGAGCGACTTGGGCCCAATCTTCAAGTCATTTTATAGATCTTCAAGTTATTTTTACAGATCTTGAAGTCATAATTTCATACAATTTGATTGGCTTTTCGATTCACTCCTACTTGACTGTAAATGTGGACTTTGTGGCCTCCAGCAGTGTGTACCCGTGAAGAAAATTGCAAAGGAGAGAAGATAATGGTTTTTTTTTTAATCTTTTTTCCTTTTTGTTATTGATTTCTTTTGGGTTATTATTGGACCTTTGGGACTGGCCAACCAAGTTGAAAAAACAAATATTTGTACGATCTATTTTTATTTTGGAAAGAAATTAATGATTATTTTTTTATTCGTAAATTTAGATGTTATCAATTTTTGTTATGACCTTGCTTTTATTACTATTTTATTTTCAAGTAAGTGTTTGTTAAATCTTCAGCAATGGCATCGAATAAAAGAAAAGATATTGTGTAATTGAGAATTGTTATTTGATTTAGAAATCGTAAATTAATGACTTACTTTGGATAGATTAAATGTCGACAATGCTATTTTAAATAAATTTAGCCAAAGTTGATTTGCTTGCACAATTGAATAAAATATCTAGGATATAATGACACTAGTCATAACGTGTCTAAAGACAAGACGAAACATAAAATTCAAATGTTCAAATAATTAATTTCACTATATATATTGTCACTTTAATGGATTGAATATTATTTTTTCATAACATTGAGTTTTCTTTCTATTTAAAGTTAGGCCCCCCTCTCTTCCCAATGTAAATTTATGAGTCTTATCAGTTTTTAAATGAGACTAGCATTTTTTTTTTTTGAGTCATTGTCTATTGGGTTGGTGAAAACTATTTTTCTAATTTTATTAATTTCAATTTTTTTGAGTGAAAATAATTTGTATTGTAATAGGAGATGTTAAAAAAGTTGGGAGAGAGAATTTGACAAGTATTGAGCAAGTGTTGCATGCTGTGCGAGTGGTGGATAGCTAATAGTCTTACACTTGTTATAAACTTAGATTGAGTGGTGAACAACAATAAGAAGTATTAGATTAAATAAAAATGCTGATGTGGCAACAGTATGTGTCACTTTATTAAAATGTCTATTTTTGATTGGTGATGATCATAAGCCTGCCACGTTGGTACCTGGCAGTGAATATAATTTAGTTTTGGGGTAGGGCCCACGCGATCTGATGGTTCTTTCTTTCTGGTTTCTGCCTTCCCCGATATAAATAAAGGCTACATTTTTTGGGTTCCGTTTCCTAAATTGACTCTTTGAAGTGTCTTCGAGAGCACTGTGAGGTTGAAGCCTTGAAGGGATAGTTTCAGCTCTACAAACCCTTTTGTTCACCAATGGCAGCGGCGGCGATAGAACATACATCAAACACCGAGGAAGAGTCTTTGGTTCCAACAACTTTACAATTTTTCATCAGTGGAGCTAGCTCTTCAAAGATCCAGTTTGTTGTGGTGTGCTCTCGCCTCTCTGTTCGTTATCATTTGGATTTGGAAGCTCTTCATAGATCCGGTTTGTTGTGGTGTGGTCTCTGTTTGTTATACGTACCTTCAAACAACTTGTACAATTTGAGAAATTATCAGATCAATGTTACTGTTTAATGATTTTGCATGAACTTTTATTATTCGAATCTAATTAAAGCAGTAATTCCATTAAATAGTGGGTTATTTTGAAATACGTAAATAAGTTTTGGCTGGGGTTAAGCTCCATTGAAAAGATTACTCCCAATTTGATTGCAACAATTGTTGTTGAATTGCTTCCCAAATCCCCAAGGCCCCTTCACGAAAAAGGGTGTCTTGCCAATCTTACATACCGTTGAAACAACCCAGAAATTCTCGGCCATTCCTGCTGTTTATTTCATTTACTTTCGTGTTTCACTTAAAACTCTTACATACTTCAGATCATCCGGTATTCAAAAATCGCTTTGGGTTCTGACTAATCCGCATTCGAGCCAAGTAAAATTGATTTCTTAGAAGCAACCCACACACTCTTACCCATTACTACTCATTACTATTGATTTTGTTTTATTCCTTTCGTGTTTCACTCAAAGTATTTACGTATTGTTGTGGAAACAATTCAAAAACTTCAAGACATTACTTCTGCTTTTGTTTTATTCTTTTTGTGTTTGACTCAAACTCTTTGCATACTTTCGAGGAAACAACCCAGAAATTTCGAGGCATCTTACCCATTATTGCTGCTTTGTTTTATTCCTTTCGTGCTTCACTCAGACTCCACAAAAGTACGCAAGAGTTTGAGTGAAGCACGAAAGGAATAAAACAAAAGTAGCAATAATGGATAAGATGCCTCGAAATTTCTGGGTTGTTTCCCCGAAAGTATGTAAAGAGTTTGAGTCAAACACGAAAGGAATAAAACAAAAGCAGAAGTAATGTCTCGAAGTTTTTGAATTGTTTCCACGAAAGTACGTAAATACTTTGAGTGAAATGCGAATTAGTCAAAGTTCAAAGCGATTTTCGGATTATAGCATTGCACTTTGTTTTATTCCTTTTGTGTTTCACTCAAATTCTTTACATACTTTCGGAAAAACAACCCAGAAATTTCGAGGCATCTTATCCATTATTGCTTCTTTTGCTTTATTCCTTTCGTGCTTCCCTCAAATCCTTTTCGTACTTTTCTGAAAACAACCCAGAAACTTTGAGGCATCTTACCCATTACCTTTTGTTTTATTCCTTTCGTGTTTCCCTCAAACTCTTTTAACGTGGAAAAATATTATGTATCCCAAATTTTTAACCTAAATCTCCATCTAAAATGAAGTGAGACCATTAAATGAGTGAATTCCATTAATTTTTTTAAATGGGATCTAATGACCTCCCTTGATTTGGAATGAAAATTTGAATGAAGATTTAAGATACATAACATTATTCTTTATCTGTGGATGATGTTTTAGCCACTTGTTTGGAAACAAGTGTTTCATAGGTCTAGGATTTTGGTTGAATGTGATCATAATTAATGAAAGTGTCTGCAGCCCAGGATTGTACCATTGGGCCCGTGATTAAAGAACCGCGGCGTTTGACTAAGTCAAATAACGTGATTACAATGGTATGCAAGGAATTTTTGGGAATTAAATATAATTTTAAAAAATTTAAAATTTATTAGAGGTTTAGCCCCCATTGATTTTTTTAAAAAGATTTATAGGTACTTATGATATTTTGAAAAATGTATGGGTAACTTATAAATGTAAAAAAAAATCATTTAAAAGGCCAAATGCCTCCGTTATTTATTAGATTAAATTATTTTAATTTGGTGTTTTAAATAGTTTTATTGTGATTGATTAAGTAGTTCTTATACCAAAGTTTAATTTAATAGAATAATCATAGTTTACGTTTGTTTCGATTTGTTGTTAAAATTTAAATATATATGATTTAACCAAATTTTATGTTAGGTAATTAGGTCTTATAGTTAAATTTATGACTAACTTTTTTTATTGTCTCTTTTTGTATAACACTCATGTATATGAGTTTTTACTTTAATTAACGTTCTATTAATAAAATTATATTTTTATGAATATTAATAATTTTAATATTCATATAATTTAAATTATCCCCACTAAACAATTTTTGGCCCCACCCTAAGTGGTCAAAGCGAGAATGTCTGTCTCACTTTTGGATAGTTGGATTTTTCATACATCTATGGATTGGAGGCGTATTTTGTCCAATGATTTTAGTTGTGACTCCTTGCGGTAAAGAAAGTTCTACATTCCTGGTCAAAAAAAGAAATAGTTGGTACTTACATTACGTCGTGCATGCTGCCGTGTGTGGAAAGGTGATTAGCTTTGTATGTGGTCCCTTTCCCTGCGAGGAACAATGTTAATCTATTTATTTCCGATATATTTTATTGATTAGGAATATCTGGAAGAGAATGAGCATAATACCACTCATGGATCTCCCCCATCCATGCATGTATCAAAGTTTGACAATTTTTTTTTCTTCCCAATTTAGGCTCAGTTCTTCGAATAATTCGAATTTCTTACCAATTCATACTCAATTTCATTGACAATTCGTCGAACAACTCGAATTTCTTGCCAATCCCCCATTAACAACCACATGTGCATCACCTTCCAAAGTTGTTTCTTCAAGTAAATTAATGGGTTCAGCAAATCTAACTGCCACAATATAGAAATAGAAAATACTCAAATTTCAGATCCCTTCGATTCTTGTACTCTGGTCCCTTTTGGCAATCATTTCACTCGGTCCCTTGCCAAAATCCATGTCCGACATCTTGCAAGCAAATTTTGTTGATGTAGAGTTGACGCCCATTTTCAGCGAGGGCCGGAAAAAATGGCGCAAGGCATATGCTACTCTCTACAGTATTAGGGTCTTACGTTCTTTATTCAATGAGCAAGGCAAATGCTTGGACAAGTTATTGCGCTCTCCATCTTATACGGCGATCAAAGTTGAGCCAGATCGCATTTTTGGCATCAGTCAATCAAGCCTAACCAAGCTCGTTGAGTCCAAAAATATTGAGCAGCTCCGTCAGTTTGGAGGAGTTAAAGAAGTAGTCTCTGCTCTAGAAACTGATTCGGAGAAAGGTATCCAAGTTAGTGTTGAAGACATTGGCAACCGACGCAAAGTTTATGGTTTAAACACATACAAGAAGCCACATATGAATACCTTGCAAATCGTGTTGGAGGCCTTCAAAGATCCCATTATTCTCATCCTACTCCTGTGTGCCACACTGTCAATTGGTTTTGGGGACAACAAGCATGGGCCGAAAGGATGGTCTGATGGGGGAAGCATGCTAGTAGCGGTCTTTCTTGTCATCATTGTCTCTTGTTTGAGTAACTACTGGCCAAGAAGACATTTCCACAAGTTGTCCAGAGCCGGTGACAATTTCCCAGTTGATGTCATAAGAAATGGGCAGGCAAAGCATATTTCAACATTTGATCTTGTTGTTGGAGATGTTGTTCGCTTGAGGATTGGAGATCAAGTTCCTGCTGATGGCTTGTTCATGGATGGGCAGTCCTTACAGGTGGACGAATCAAGAATAACAGGAAGAACTGACATTGTGGAAGTCAATTGTAGCCACAATCCATTCTTGCTTTCTGGCACCATTGTGGAAGATGGCTGTGCTCTAATGCTCGTGACTTCCGTAGGCTTGAACACCGCATGGGGAGCGATGATGAGCTCGATAAGCTGCGATTGTATTAAAAAGACTCCTTTACAAGCTAAGCTCCACAAGCTGACCTTATTCATAGCTAAGATTGGTATGGTGGTTGCTTTCCTGGTTCTTGTAGTACTGCTGATTCGCTACTTCATGGGGAGAATGTACAATGATAACGGAAATAGGGAATTCATCCGTGGCAACACAACCATCCATCATGTATTAAACGCCGTAGTAGGAATACTAGCCACACCAGTTGCTATTGCATCAGCTGCCATTCCAGAAGGTTTGCTGTTGGCTGTCACAATCACTCTTGCTTTTTCGACCAAGAGAATGGCAGGTGATCAGGCACAAGTGAGAAATCTTTCAGCCTACGAAGCAATTGGCTCTGCCACGGTGATCTGCACAAACAAAAGAGGCACCCTCACATTGAACCATATGGAGGTAACCAAATGTTGGCTAGGCCAAAATTATGTTGAAGAAGGTGCTTTCTCTTTGATTGCACCCAATGTTCGGGAATTGTTCTGCCAGGGAGTTGGTATGAACAGACAAGAGGTTCCGTCTGAGCTATCTGAGAATCAGATTGAAAAAGCAATTTATGACTGGGGTGTCGCAGAAATGAGAAAGGATATGGAAGAATTGAAGGACAGATGTACCATTCTCCGTTTTGAAGACTTCAATTCAGAGAAGAAAGAAGGTAGGGTTATGATCAGGAAAGAGGCCGACAACACGATCCATCTGCACCAGAAAGGTGCACCAGAGGTAATACTAGCCATGTGTTCGCAATATTCTGAGGACACTGGGATCATCAAAGTCATTAATGAAGGTACAAGGGAGAAATTGGAGCATACAGTTCAAGACATGACAGCCAATGGCCTCCAATGCATTGCTTTTGCACATAAACAAATGCCAGACGATAATGATGATGGAGAATTCCACTTAAAGCTAGAAGAAGAATCTTTGATATTATTAGGGATTCTTGGTCTGAAGGACCCCTGTCGACCCGAAGTAAAAAAAGCTGTGATAGATTGCCAACAAGCTGGAGTGAACATTACAATGATCACAGGAGACGATGTTACCACCGCAAGAGCTTCAGCTATTGAATGTGGTATAATCGAGCAAAATCAGGACAACAACACTGGGAAAGTGATCGATGGAGTGGAATTTCAAAATTATACTAATGAGGAGAGAAGGGAGAAAGCTGATAAAATTCGTGTGATAGCAAGAGCCTCAACCTTCCACAAACTTCTGATGGTAGGATGCTTGAAAGAGAGAGGCCATGTAGTGGCAGTTACAGGAGACAGCAAAGGGGATGCCCTGGTGCTCAAGGAAGCTCATATAGGGCTCTCTTTGGGCAAAGGGACTCGTATAGCAAAAGAGAACTCAGATATTGTCATCTTGGACGATAATTTTGTTTCTGTAGCCAGAGCTTTGAGGTGGGGGAAAGGCATGTACAACAACATCCAGATATTCACTCAGTTCCAGCTCACTGTTAGCATTGCTTCTCTGGTGATCGACTTTGTGACGGCAATTTCGTCCCGTGAACCCCCCACTATCAACATTGTGGCGGCAATTTCAGCCGGTGAAGTTCCATATGCAACTCTACAATTACTGTGGGTGAAATTGATAGTCGGTACATTGGCTTCTCTAGCTCTCACTATAGAGAAGCCAGACGAAGAGCTCATGCAACAACCACCTATTGATCGGACCAAGCCGTTTATCACCAACATCATGTGGAGGAACATAGTGGCCCAAGCTCTATATCAAATAGCCATCCTGCTTACCATACAATTCAAGGGCGAATCAATCTTCAATGTGAATGCCAAAGTAAAAGAAACATTGATCTTCAATACTGTTGTTCTCTGCCAAGTTTTTCTTATATTTAACACAAGGAAGTTTGAGAAGAATGTGTTCAAAGGGCTACAGAGAAAAAAAATGTTTTGGGGGATCACTGGATTAATCATTCTTCTACAGGTTTTAATAGTGGAATTTTTGAAGAGGTTTGCAGATACAGAGAGACTGAACTGGGGACAATGGGGTGCATGTATTGGGATTGCTTTTCTATCTTGGCCAATTGGTTGGCTAGTGAAGTGCATACCTGTTCCTAAGAAACCATTTTCCAGCTATCTCAAGGGGCAGAACTTGTCAGTATGAGTGGTGAAAAAATTACAATAAGCTGCATTTTCAGAAGAAAAAGTGAGTCGGGTCTGAAACACTTTGTAGCTTTTTATGACATTAGCAATGCAATTTGAGAATTCAAGCATCTGACACAAGTGGCAATTAACCCTATAAGAAATACGGGTTAAGGGACATCAAGATGGCTTGTTGGGAAAATCTACAGCGGTTTTTCAACACTAATTCACCATTTGAGAATCTCACAGCGATTTGAGAATTTGCTTGTAACATACATAGTCCTGGCGGTGAGTAAGATAAGAAAGAACCGGTCAGAGATAGCATTCAAATGTTACGAGCAATTTTAATAGCACTAATGCGTTATGATACACCGATTACGTTTTCATAATTATATATATATATGTGTGTAATTATGTATATGTATATATCATCGTTTTTTGTTTCCTAGGGTTGTTTTATTGCTTAGAGAATTGTGTAAAAGTAAATTTACTAATTACTAGTAATAGTGGCATTCTGGTTTCTACTATTTGATGTGTGAGATTGAAACTCTATTTGCTGAATTGAGGTTATTGTGATAGCTATCCATTATGGTGTATATCGTCAGCGAACATGCAAATTTGGTTTGGTTTTGATTTTTTTTTTAATTGGTTGAATTCCAATTTCGATTCTTGCTTCCTATTTTGATTTTGGGTTTTGTGGATTGATTTCTGGGTTTTGATTTTGGGTAATTTATTCACAAAATGGCAGGGGAATGGTGGTGGTGGTGATGGCTGAAATTGGGTTTGGCATGGTGGTTCCGGTGTACAAGGAGAGAGAGAGAGAGAGGGGGAGGTAGTAGAAATGTTGTGTTTGCTGGAGAAGAAAGAAAGAGATAAGTAGTGGTATTAACCTTTCTATTAAGAATGTTAAAATTGCATTTTAGTCCAAAAACAATGTGAGGGTTATGTGAAGGTTTTTAAATGTTAGGGAGGTAAAGTGCATTTAGAGTATACCACAAGGGAGGAAAGTGAAGTTTGTCCTTCAATCAATATCAATGGAGTGAATTTTGACGGAATTGATAACGGAAGAATCACATTAATATCATGTTAAATATCATGTTTCTTACCTTTTATTCTCAACAATGGGTATTCACCTTTCATTGGTTAACATTAATATTATATTGTTACTGTTCGGTTATTAAATATATCTTTAAATTAACCCTCAAACTTTACAAATATCATATATCATATTCAATTTTGATAACTAAAAAAAATCACTACTAAGTAAGGCTAATAATCGAATCGAGTCTGTCGAACTCGTTTTTTAAACGAGCCTAATGGTTGTGAGATATTGAAAACATCAAAATGGAATTCTCATTTTATCTACCAACTAGGTGTAACCCATGTTTGAAAGTATGGTGCACTGTGAATGATTGTGAGAGAGATATTAGTGACTGCTAGATGAGTCTATTTGAGACAGTCGAATGGACTTATTGAAGTCTGTCATGTTTTAAATTATAGATTTGAAAATGTTTTTATTTCAATTATTAGGAAGTACTTCGCTACTATATTTTAATTTTTATATTTATTGATAACGAAATTTAAAGTGAATCCAAGCATAAAATCACTTTTAAAAAAAAATTGGCTAACCCCAAAGGGCTTGCGACATAGGTTTTTACCCCAAGTCCAACCCAAAATTATGGAGGAATGTTATTGGTGTTAACAAGTTGACCTCATATGTGGGGGTGTCAAAATTACCAACCAACTAATCCCACGAATCCGACCTGAGATAAAATTTAAAAATAATTCAATTAATTGACATTTAAAATAAATTGATCAAATTAAAGTTATGTACAAATAACGTAATTATCGGATACTATTGACAAAAAATATGTATTTAATGGATACTGTAAACAAAAAATAATTATTTTTATAATTTTTAAATAGTATTATATCAGTTATTATAGAATTAAATATTTTTTTATTAACACAAATATGAACTCGACATGTACCGAAAAATTATGCGACACGAATATGCCATGACATAATTGACACCCTTGCTCATATCTCACCTAATATTGTGTCGGTTAATTTTGTTTAGTATCATTGTTGTAAATAAAATTATTAGACTACAGTGATCGGTCACTAAGCTCGAGAAAGTAGTCGGCGAAAGCTTGGATGCTTTGTAGCCAAAAAAAAATAAAAATTAGAAGTAATTATTGAATCAGTATTAGCCGACGCATTATTATGTTATTATATTAAGTCAAATTGTTAGGTCTCCTCGCCTAATTGTAAAGCAAGAAGAACCCCCACCGAAACTCTACGGTGGAGATCTCTGTCTCATGGTAAATGACACTTTATATTTGAAATATTTTTAATTTATACCTTAAAAATAAAAATATTTAAATTGCAACCTCAATCAAATAAAATAATAGCCCTGTGGTCAAACAAAATGTGTGTTGCTTTGTTTGATAATTTTTTATGGTATTTACTATATTTTTTTTATTTGTGTACACAATTATTTATATATTATTCAATTTTAATTATTTTGCATGAGACTTTTGTATTCAATTTTATGAAAACATACCACATTACTCTCTTTTTTATTTTGCTTAAGGGTGCACTGTAGGAATCTTAGTCTTTTAAGTTGTGAATTTCGAAATTATAAATTTTTCAAGGTGTAATGTGTCATTCGCCCTATTGATATTTATGCTTTACCCGGAAGTTACTTTTTTTTGGTATTGCGGCAAAAATTGTTCTGCTTGAGAATAAAAATTTATTTTGTTCAACGATTAGGGGTGTCAGACACGTTTACGTGCATCTTAATTAATCTCCTGTGTAGTCTAATCAAAGATAGGTCATTCACGTTGGGACTAGAGTATTCATGAGAGATTTATCCCTTATGGTCTGACCTCAAGAGGTTGCTAATATTCAAACTCAAAACGTCTGAATTTATAACTTGTTTCTATTATTGATAGTGCTCAAAATTGACTAGACCGGATCGCATAATAAACTTGAGTGAGGTCCAACGAGTGTGTGTATGTGGGAGAACATGAGTGTGTATGTTATATGTATTATGCAAGAGGAAGATAGAACATGAGTGATTCACCTTAGCTGGAGGACTAAAGTTACGTCCACTATAAGGGAGACTCTTGCTCATTGGGGATTGTATAACTTGGAGAAGAAGATTGTTGAAGTTTTTGCAAGACGTTGCCTAGGTTTTTTCTTTGTGCATTGTGTAACCCTATTGACTATTTATACAACTGGCAGTTAGGGTTTCGTGTTTGTCCCTTTTGACTGATTATGTGGTCTTTTCTATGTTTGTCTTTGTCCTGGAGCTGTGGTCCCCAATACCTTTCTGCATTCATTACTTGTCGACTGCAGTACTTGATTCATCTTCGTTACCTCTAGGTTTTTGTTCATCAGAGCCCCTAGGTAATATTTTATTGTCCCTTGTCCATGTGTCACGTTGGAGCTTTTGCAAATTGGCCCTGTACTGGGTTCTTGAGTTCCAAGCTTGTTATCGTGCCAGACCTGTTTCTCCGAGCTTCTCTGCAATTGCTCTGTGGCCTGTTTTCTACAAGTTCAGAGCTTCTTGAGCTCTAAAAAGGTCCAAACTTAAAACAATCATTACCAGTTACTACTTGAGCAACTGGTAAAAATTTCAGGACCAAGTTTTTAGCATCATTAAATACTGAATTCTTATGAAGCGGCATACCAGTTTGGGTCCTGCAACATTGAAAATGGACAAATAGTGCTGGACTACTAAAAATGATATGGAATTGCATGTCAAGCTGAAATGCTCATCACTATCTGGCAATATTTTAATGTGGAAACTCCGAGGGATAATTTTAAGTTGGGATAAAATTTTGCTACCGTACCAAAATTTTATCAAAACCCAATGGATTTTAATAACAATGAAGAAATGAAATTACATCTTGGTGCATTTCAAAATTTAGAATATTGGAAGTTGGAAATGTCTGATTGAATGGATATTAATCATGACATTATGAAGAAATAATTAATAGGCATTCTCAACCATAATTAAAGAAGATGTCAGTTAGTCATGACGTACCTC
>CM042186.1:7062629-7075419 GCA_023539305.1 Ilex asprella | reverse complement strand
AAATCTTTTTCGGTGATCGAGTTTGACACAAATCAAACCCTTTTTTTTTTGGTGTATTACTTAATCTAGCCATCCATGCAATTTTAGTGAAAATTAATCAAATTATAGTTTCATTTGATATGTTGGATTCAAAAGATGAAAGTCATATATAGGGCTAGGATGGTTTTGTTTCAATTAGTATGTTGGATTCAATAATTGGAGAGAGCTATCAAATTCACTAGTGGCTGACACATGGGTCCTATTACACGTGTATGTCTACCAAAATACAAAATAGTAAGACCCACCCACAATTTATATACATAAATACCCCTAAATCTTTTGAAAAATTTCAGTGGAGGTAGTATCCTAAAATTTTAAAAATTTTAAATACATCCCAAAGGTTTTTAAAATTGCAGTGGGGACAGCTGCCCCCACTACCCCACTGTAAATCCGCCCCTGAACATGAATTAACCTCTTTTTTTTTGTTCAACAATTAGGAGTATACAAGCCAGTTTACGCACATTTCGACTAATCTCTTCTCTAGTATGATCAAAGGTAGATCATTCACGTCAAGATTATGATATTCATAAAAAATAAATATCTCTTGAATTGATCATAAAAAATTATTAATATTCAAACTCAGAAAATCTGAATTTATAATTTATTTTTATTACCACTTAAACTATCCATTAGAGTTACCATGAATTAACTTCGAACCCTAGTAAATGTACATTCAGCTTAATAGTCGAACGGTGGAATGGTGTTTTTGTATGATATGTAAGGAGGGCTTCTAATTTGAGGCAGCTTAATGAAATAACTTGCCTTTGAAGAGTGAGATATAACTTATTCTCGGTCTTTAATCAGATATATAATAGACAAGAAAGTACCCCTCACAATAATTATTGGACATAATATAATCTTAGTAAGGTTGGGTCATATCTAGATTGGTAGATGTGTTTTGATAAATGGGTTAATACAATTTAGTCTACACGAGATAAACCCGAGAAATATACCTATTTCTTTTTATAAATCAGTTCATTATATGTTAAACAGATCTTGATGCTCAAGGATCAAGATTTTATTTCGGTACACTGTTTTGATCATTCAAAAAATAGAAATATTTCGAAAATATTTCAAAGACAAATAAAAAAAATTGAGATTTTTTTTCAAAATATTAGTAAAAATATACCGAAATATCCTGAAACATTATGAAATAATGATATAAGCATACCAAAATTTCTTGAAACACCGCGAAATATTAGAATGTTAACTTCATCATTGTCTCATTTCGATTTCTTTAAAAACAAAAACGTTTCAATTATTTTAACTATTTCAAAAAAAAAAATTAACCCTTGCTAATACCATATGATTTAAACATGACACGACCTGCCGACATAAAATGACTCATTGCAGCCTTATTTTTACATCTACCGGAAAGACTCGTCGGGGCTGGCACGAGAAGTATCGTCTGTAGTCAGTTGTACAGTGTATTGTTGCTTGGCTGATTTGCTGGTTTCATGAGGTCCAACTTAAAAATAACGTATCATATAATAAGGGTGCATTACACATTACACACTGAAACATCTTTAAAATCTCACTTTGCACCTCAAAAAAAATCTCAATTCCCACTTTGTACCCTAAAAGATTAGTTTTTCTGCATTGCATACTAAATGTCATAAATTGGTTCTAATGTGGCCCTCGGACAAATATCCGTTTTAAATTTCGTTAAAAATTGATGTATATACCACTCAAAGATACTAATGATGAGTTTAAATTTTTGTCCAAGAGTAACACACGTGAATGACAAGTGCATCAATTTTTAACAGAATTTAAAACGGCTGTTAGTTCGAGAACCAAATTAAAACTAATTTATGATATTCATGGTGCAATATGAGAAAAATAATCTATTGGGGTATAAAATGAGAATCAAGACATCTTTCTATGTACAAATTGTGAAAAATCCCTTTATATTGAAAGATTAAAATTTTCGCACTGCACAGTTAATCTTAGAAAAAGATAATAATGCGGTCCAAAATCATAAAATTGAATACAAAATGTTTGTGTAAAACAATTAAAATTTGAGTAATATACAAATGATTATGCACAGAAATGGAAAAATATAAAAAAATACATCAAAAAATTGTGGTCAAAGCAACATAAATTTGATTTTGGATCACATTGTTAGCTTTTCTCTTCTTTTTTAATATGATTGAGAGTGTAATGTAAAAAATTTAATTTTTTTAGAGTGTTAATTAAAAATCTAATGAACTTTTGGTATGCAAAATACCATTCATCGTTATGACCGGGTTGTAATTTGGTCGAGTATTATTACAAAAAGGGGATAACGAGATTCAAATTCGAGACTTTAAGGTGAGGGTGGTGACCATTAGAACAACGGCCAGGACTAGCCCTAGGACTAGGCCAGTGAGGTGGTCGCCTAGGGGATATAAGCTTTTTTTTTTGGTCAAATATTATTATAAAGAGAGAAAGACGACGTTCAAACTCATGACCTTAAGCTATGAAGGATAACTACTAGGCCAACGGACAATGGCTGACCTCATCTGAGCTGGTGAATCACCATTATCAGAGTTTAATGGATCACATGATTCTATGAAAAAACTTGTTAAATTAGTAGGATTTAAGCAGAAGTAAAAGACAAATCATCATTTAAACTGATTCCTATGAAACCTATTGCATCATATCCATAGATGTAAAAGACACCAACTCTAACGTAGCTAACCAAGTACATGATCAGAAGCAGCAACATCCAAGTGAAAGAGAGAGAGAGATTTTTACAACTTGTTTGGTCAATATGAGAGAAGTCGTATGGTAGGTTTAGTAATCGAACAAAGGAATGCATATACTACTACGTTTTGAGTTTAAGTGACGCTGACCACGTAAAATCCATTGCAAATTGCGGTGATTTATAGATGATTTTGTGCATTCTAGTTTGAGTTGTAATCAAAATTCAAAAATACGTGATTAAGACGATTTTTCATTAGGAAAAACCGCATAACGTGAAACTTGATTCCCACCAAAGAAACTTAGAAAACATCCTAGGACTGCAATATAGCCAGTGTATTCTTTGAGAGAGCACCTCATTTACTCTGCTTTTTAATTTACTTTGTACCAAAAAAGAGACTTTTTCCAGTTATTAGTTACTTTCTGGTGAAAAAAAACTTTTGTTATTAAAGAAGGATCAAGTTATAGTTCATTATGTTCAAGATTTTTTTTTTTAAAAGTGTTGTTTTACAAAAATATTGGCAAAAAAAAAAAACCGGGGAATCTCACTTTACACCCAGAAGGATTTAAGTTTTTCACTTTTCACCCTTAAAGACGATATTTCTCACATTACATTCTTAATATATTAAAACTATTACACTGCAGCCCTTATGTTACATTCTGTTGCTAACTCCATCAAGACTAACCCCATTGGCGTTGACGGAATGAGTAACAGAAAAACTAACGTAAGGATCACATTACAACACTTTTGATATATAAATAATATCTAAACGAGTTGTGTCATGTATTTTTTTTATTAACTTCATTCATACTCAGTTTTTTTTATTGATCATATTATTTTGGGTCCATTTATTTATAAAATAAGTGATTTAAAGAAGGCCAAAATATTTTAATTTCATATCGTATTAACGAATGGTGTCATATTTTAACCCTCATAATATCAACTGTTCGTAAGCATGAAACTCCTCCCTGGATGAAAATGATTCCATGACTTGGCTGAAAAGCCTATCTGTTGGGTAGGATCAATCTAATCTAAAAATCTCATTTGGGACAACCACATTGGTTGAACCCTCTAAGAAAAATCTACCACTTTGTGGATGAGAAAAGTTTGAAATAAAAATCTTAGAACTTGGTAGCTGAGAAAGTTCCAAGCAAAAATCTAAGGACTTGGTGGACTAGAAAGTGCCATGTGGAGGGAGAAAGACAAGAACAGCATCTTCAAAACCAATCAAAACAGAGATATAGATATCATAAAGATAAGGAGAGATAATAGCCTTAAACCACTATAAATAACTACCAACTACCTTGCCACTTTCACCACTAACTTCTTTCTTTAACACAATAGCTTAACATTCTTCAACAGAGCTCATCCATGGCTGCCTCAACAATGGCTCTCTCTTCCCCATCTTTTGCAGGGAAGGCAGTGAAACTCTCTCCATCTGCCCCAGAGATTCAGGGTAATGGAAGAGTCTCCATGAGGAAAAGTATCTCCAAGTCCATCTCATCCGGCAGCCCGTGGTACGGCCCGGACCGTGTCAAGTACTTGGGCCCATTCTCCGGTGAGCCCCCAAGCTACCTGACCGGTGAATTTCCCGGTGACTATGGGTGGGACACTGCTGGGCTTTCGGCTGACCCGGAAACCTTTGCCAAGAACCGTGAGCTTGAGGTGATCCACAGCAGATGGGCCATGCTCGGAGCTCTCGGGTGTGTTTTCCCCGAGCTCTTGGCCCGAAATGGCGTGAAGTTTGGAGAGGCCGTGTGGTTCAAGGCTGGAGCCCAAATCTTCAGTGAGGGTGGACTTGACTACTTGGGTAACCCAAGCTTGATCCATGCTCAGAGCATTTTGGCTATTTGGGCTGTTCAGGTTATCTTGATGGGTGCTGTTGAGGGCTACCGTATTGCCGGCGGGCCACTTGGCGAGGTCACCGACCCGCTCTACCCCGGTGGCAGCTTCGACCCGTTGGGCCTTGCCGAAGACCCGGAGGCATTTGCTGAGCTAAAGGTGAAGGAGCTCAAGAATGGTAGACTTGCCATGTTCTCTATGTTTGGGTTCTTTGTCCAGGCCATTGTGACTGGAAAGGGCCCATTGGAGAACTTGGCTGACCACCTTGCTGACCCTGTTAACAACAATGCTTGGGCTTATGCTACAAACTTTGTACCCGGAAAGTGAATGTAATGAGAGAGATTGCTTTGCTTAGGGCTAATGTAAAATTATTGTGAGGAATATAATTTGAATTTTGTGTGCCATTGGCATTGGTGAATGTTTTTTTTTATTTTTGTTTCTTTTAATTACATGCATAAGTTGTTATTAACTTTTAGTCGATTCAGAGTGACATTATAGCTGCAATGACCAAGAACGTTTAATCAACTCATAACAAGTAAATAATCGGATCGGGTCGAATTCGTGTAAAGCATTAGTTAATCCCCATCCAACTTATTTAACTAATTATATCGTGTCGATTGACTTGTTTATTTTCGTGTTTACCCATTTAAATCTCAAATAAAGAACTTAACATTAAGATTTAAGTTTAAAATTTTATTATCAATTAATTGAATACATGCTCATATTTTTTCTATAAATTAAAATTTAACTTAATAAACATAACAATAATGAGTAAAAATGTCTTTTTATATAATAATTATGTCAATGCAAATAACAAATAATTATCATTTTATTTCTATAATATTAGTTAAACGTGTTAATTTCGCATTGTTCATATTTGACACTAAATCTATTTTATTATTTGTGTCAACGAGTCATATTATTTACAAATTCGTGTTGAGCTGATCAATTTTACTCATTAATTTTGTGTTGAATTCGAATCGAGTTTTCGTATTGTGTCAAAAATTATCACCCATAATCTCAACGATTCATTATCTTTAAAATTTTCATCTCCTCTTGCTCTTTCAATACATCTTAACTATCCCCTATTGTTACCGTGCTAAGTTCGAGTCTTATTTACGGATTCTCATCTTGCTCTCTCAATGCATCTTAATTATCCATCTTAACCATCTCTCTCTCTCAAAAATAGAAGTTTTTAAGTATCCACTTTTAATTATATTAATGGTAATTCCTCCTCTTTGACCCGCAAACCTTCCATTCCAAGATTGGTTTCCTTCACATACACCATGAGGGGAATGCAAAGATTCAAATTTTGTTATGATGCATAAGTTTTGGTAGCTCAAAAATGGAATGTTTCAAAAATGTTTTGAAAAAAGAATACAAATAGAAAAAAATATATATGAAAATTTGTTTTTGAAACATTAATTAAAACATCCCAAAATATCTTGAAATTTTTCAAAACACCTCAAAATATCTTGAAACATGGGAATTTGGATATCCGTTTCGATTTCCATGAAAATCGAAATGTTCTAGTCGTTTCGGTGGAAACATGGTACCCTAGATATAACAGAAGAGAATTCTCCGACAAACATAAGACAGTTTGACACACTGCAATAACTGATTCTTGGTACAAGTTGATAACCTATAATAATTCATGTATTGCCTGTTAAAAGTTACATTAAAATCACTTCGAATTATACACCAATGTGATCTATATCAGCTGCAAATCACAGGCTGCTTATACAGACAAATGAATTGTGTGACCATGTGTAAAATGAAAAAATAAACGACGTTTCGAAGCTTTTCAGAATCATCTGTTGATGCATTATGTACTTGAAAATCTCACAATTCTAAGTTACATTTATGTACCAAGCGATTCAGTGTTAGGTAAGCTGAAAGCCATTCTGGTCAGCTCTCTTCGATTACTGCAGAAGATACCTGGTTTGGTAAAGGAATTAGAGAAGTAGCACTGGAACGAGCTCAAGCACGAGTTGCTGCTCTTGCTCTGGCCACAGACTTCTCATAAAGTTCTTCATATTGTAAGGCTGAAGAGTCCCAACTGAAGTCCATACTCATGACCTTTTGGACAAGCTGTCGCCAACCATCACTATCATTCTTATAGTGGTTAATTGCACGATCCAAAGCATCGTTGAGTCCCTGAAATTCACCAACATTTAAATAATGACTTGAGTTACAGATTTTTGTTTGCTATGTTGTAAGAAAAATGTCTAAGAAAACTTGTGTGATAATTCTACTGTTGGGGATCTCTCATAAAATATACATTTCTAATGTTCCATTGTCAGCCTGACCCAGTTCAAACCCATACCAACCTAGCAAAATCACAGCCAATACCTAAAGTGGATGCTGAAGAATCAAAAACAAAACTATCTGAGGTAAGTGCCAGCAGACCATATGTACCAGAAACTTACCTGTTCATCAGCGTTCAAAAAGGTAAATCCATTTCTGAACTGAAGCGGTATGGTATCATTATCAATATCAAAAACACTGCAAGAGAATTCAAAAGCTTAGTGGGATTTCACCAAGCAATAAATAACCTCCAATCAAAGGGGGATTTATATGAAAATGGGAGCAGTGACTAGCAAACCTGTCATTCAGACCCCCTGTTTTCCTAGCTACGGGGATTGATCCATATCTCATTGCTATCATCTGCAACAAAATAAAAAAAATGAAAATGTAAAAAAATCTTACTATCTGCTACTTTGGACAATGTCTCTCTGTACAAGACTCATAGCTTGGGCAATTGTGCAAACTGTACCTGTGTGAGGCCACAAGGTTCAAAAATAGATGGGATGATCAATATGTCAGTTGCTGCGTAAATGGAGTGGGAAAGAGACTCATCATACTTAAGTATTAACCGAATGTGTTTGTGACTTTGAAAATGTCTGGCTATATCCTCAAATTCCTTCTACAAAAAGAACATCAGCCATAAGTAGTTGACAGAAAAGAATATTAAACATTAAAAAAAAATTGAACCATCTGATTGATTTTACCATTACACTAAACAGTAAAATGGGTATCAATAGGCAGAAACATCAGAATAAAATTATATGAATGTGAAATTGAGTTTCACATCTTAACAGACAGAAGTATGCATGACATGTACTGCAGGCTATAAGTCCCAAAAACATTCACAGGTTTTTGTTGTTTAACTTACTGGATGAATAGAGCCACATGCTCAGAATCCAAGACGTGCATTTACTTCCCAAATCCTAATGTCTATAGGCTTCATCGACTCACTTCGTACACATGTATAACATATTTATGTGAATATGTTTATTATTTCATGGAATAGCAATATTTTCCACCAAGCATAAAACTCACCTGCGGTTTTGTTTTATTTGTTGGGGTGCCGCTACTTTTTTTGAACACCACTGTATTACCCCATCATCATTGTTGGTACAATACATAAACAACAAGCTATGCTTATGACACAATCTCTTGGAACATCTAATTCAACAATTTCATGTTCCAGTGAACAATTTTCGAAAGACTAACTTTAGGCACACAAAGGAATTTACATGGGAAATACCAGACTGAAGAGAGATAGTGTTTCATGTAGTTATATACCCACTTGCATTTGGACAGCCGAACAACAAAATTGAAACATGCAACAAAAGAATTGAAGAAAGAGTGAAATAGTAATTCAAAAATTAAAGCAGTGTATTCCTTTGTTTAAATGAAACTATTGTGTGTCACAGTTTTATCAGAACCAGCTATCTTCATTTATCAAATGCTACAAACTATTACGAAGTATCGACACTAGAAAGAATGGTAAGACATTACCTGAATATGTGCCACTGGGCTTGACCCAAGAAGTACAAACTGTCCACCCAGTTCAAGTGTCCGATATATGGCATGCCTAATAAGATGCACACCCTTTTGAGGCACTAGTCTTGTTATGCAACCAACCTACACGACAGTGGATCAACCAATTTCTAAGCAAGAAAATGATGTTCATGCAAACCTATAAACCATTTAAATGTAGCATTTATGAGTATAATCTTTTTCCTATGAAAAAAGTTATCGCGCCAATGTCATGGCCATAACAATAATGTGTACAACAAAATAACTTCCATCCATATGTTCATCTTAATACTACTAATTAACTTCAATATTCAACGTCTTAAGTTCAAAAATTTCATGTAAAATTTTTAAATTTTAATAACATATATATACTTGAGTATAGAATTAGGCAAATATAAAGACTAAGACACCAAAAATAGTCAAACAAAGCAACGAACATCTCGTTTTAGACCACATTACTCCTTTTTTATCTGATTGAGGGTACAATCTAAAAATTCTAATCTTTCAGGGTGCAAAATGTTATTCATCCACGATTATATTAGAGTTCCAAGCATCAGGTGCGTTCAGTTAATATTTCAGCTTTTCTTATTTCAAAATTTCAAGTTACCAGTTCTCTCTATCTTTTGCTTTCTCCACAAGTCAATTATAACAAGAATTAGCACCAGTGGAAATAAGATCATGACATCAGTGACACTTCAAATGAGTGACAAATGACGTATTAACCATAAATTAAGCATGCAATTAAATTATCAAAAGCATGATTGCCAGCTGTTAACCATGTGACAGCAGCCTTTATCACTTCCTGAGTTTCCTGTCTACATTAACATCCCCTTCCATTCAGTTGAACATATTAAGGTCTCAAATTGTATCTATCTAATTACAGCACATGATTTTTCATGCTCAATGAACATGATGGATGTCATGGACTATCCGCTTTGAATACGATTAAGCTATCCTTTTTTAGAGGTGACATTTATGATTATGCTGCAGAAGCTTCATCAAACTCGAATATTCTTTTTTGTGAGCTTCATATGTATTCCCTGGCCATTCATAATAACTTCAATTATAGCAAAAATAATAGTCTAACATGAATTGCTCCTGCATTTTGTCAGCAATTTATAGTCTGTTTGCCTTCATGTTTGTCTTGCCATGCGCCCCAAAGGGTGGCCAGGGGCTGGGCAGGGCCAATCTATGGCTCGACCAGAAACGTCTAACGATCGAAGTCGTGTTGCGCAGCCCAACCTTGGGCTTGAAGTACTTAGATCAAGCCAAGCCCAAGCCCAAGTATCTCAATGGCCAAGCCCAAACTAGGCTAAACAAACATCAACTTTCTTATACTTTTGGTAAGCAATTATGGTTATACCAATGGACAAAAACCAAAATATCGTTTTAGTGCATATTTTTGTTCAGCTTGGAAATGAAAAAGTTTTGGAAATGTTTATGTTAGAATTCTTTTCTGTTAGGGAGAATTACAGCCAACCCCTGGAGTTTGTCACCTAATCATTTAGACCCCCTGACATTTAAAATATTACACAGAGACCACTAAAGTTTGTATGCGCGTAACACTTAGATACTTGTCGTCAATATCCGATAGTCTATTCATTAGTAAATTACACTCAGACCGATAGTCTATCCGATAGTCTATTCATTGATACAATATCTTATATCTTTAATTGGGATAATTTAGTCATCTAATAGATTTCATTAGTTCTGTAACTAATAAGTGGTCGAAGTGCAATATTTGAAATTTGAGGGGTCTAAGTGTTATATACCTACAAACTTCAAGGGATTTGAGTGTAATTTGCTAACGAATTTACTAACAGATATTGACGATTGGGGTCTAAGTGTTACACGCATATAAACCTCAAGGGGACTGTGTATAATATTTCAAATGTCAGGGAGTTTAAGTGATTAAGTAACAAATCTCAGGGGGTTTAGACAGATTTATCCCTTCATGTTATTAGTCATTCTAAGTCAATGTAGGACAATATTGTAATTACTCTCAATATTTGTCAAATATAAATAAGAAGGTGTAGGACAAAGAAAGTAACAAACTACAAACACATTTTTCTCAAATCCCTTTCTCTTCATCCCTTTTCCTCTTATCCCAAACCCTAACCTATTCCTATTATTTTAACTATTTAACAAATGCTTTGGAAACAAAATGGAAAAAGTGAAAAGAAAAAACTTGAATTATGATTTTGAAATATTACTTTATGAAATAATCTTAAACATAAGAGTTTTGATATTCAATCATTGATTCATTTTGGTTTCTATAGAAACCTAAATATTTCGGTCACCTAGATAGAAACGCAATGAAATTTTAATCATTGCACACAAAAAACAAATATATAAGAATGGTTAGTACTAATTCCTTCCACTTGACCTTATGTCAAAATGGATTTAGAACCTGTATATTGAAAAGTAAAATATATAGCTCATATCATTACGATGAAGACAGATATTTATATGTATGTTTGTATAAATATATTTACATTCTATGTTAGGCCTTCGCCAGCCAAAATCACCAAAGCCTTGACATAGCCAACAAATTTAGTCTTGCAGGCCCCAAGTTAAAATTTCTTTTCCTTTCCTCCAGAACAATCGAAATAGAGAACGACATGAATCAATGGTTTAGTATCGAAATTCATATGTTTTGAAGTCTTTTGGAATGTTTCGACCCATGTTTCAGTTCAATTTATAATTTTTTCTCTTTTTCTAATTTGTTTCCGAAAGGTTTTTGAAATATTTTTGATATGTTTCCATACAAAGTTTCGATCCTTAATCATCCTCGAATGGCTATTTCCCTATCCTAGGCCCTAAAAAAATCAGTGTGGCCAAACAGGTTACCAAGCCAAAGGAGAAACCTCTGTGGAGTGAGAGGGAGGGCATTAATAGCCTGGTAAACATTGTTTGAACTATCTCCCACCAGCTTAAACTTTGGTGAATTGGTAGCCTTAACAGACCTCTTGTTCCTCTCCTTCAAAAGACAAAACAAAAAGAGGTCACTTTCTACACATTCTTCACTAAGCATCCATGGATCCACCTTGCCCCTCTCAAACCCAAGTAGACATGTCTAGAAAATGAAAGTGATATGCCCGTAACTATAACCAAAGAGCAACACGTAGTTCACTAATTCATCACCTCATTCACAGCTAATAATATACTTAGATAATATGTTGGCCTTCTAAGTAAATTACTAAATTACAATGCTTAAGACCCAGCAGAGAAATTGCAGAACAAATTATCTAACCCTGTTCAATCAGGCACAACTGAATTAAATTTGGATTCCAATAAAAGCATGCTTGTCCAATGTCCACACAAAAGCAGTCCTCCACCAGTGCCATTTTCAAAGATCTCAAAAGGTTTGCATTAAATCCATATACAACATAATACATGCAATTAAACATACTCTCCATTATTTACCCCAAAAGGAGATAGCATATTCCAAAATCCCGCCACCTTCCAAAATCATTTTAACATGAACTTCCTCAATAAGTATCCATCACTTCTTTTGAGCCGCACTCCTTAACAAGTCCCCAAAACTTCTCTTCCAACACATGTCTACCAAATTCCCATTTCAATTAGACAACCCCCAACTTAGTTACCAACAAGATTGTGGAAGATACTGACTTCTCTTATAGCCTAAAATGGCAGGCCTTAAAGGGGCAAACAAACACTCTCTCACCCATGACCCACCAAATGATACTTCCCAGTTTGACTCGTAAAGATCCCTTCATAACACCTCTTAGCTATAACTCTCTCCCTGTCATTCTCTAACAAGTGCATGATACAAACAAAACATATCACACAAACTCAAATTTCTAGTGGCTGATGCATCATACACTACATTGAATTGAGTTCCCCATGTGCAAAATTCTCCAACAAATTCATTCTATCAAAAAACTCAAAAGCTAACTCCTAGTGAAAGACATCATGGTTGATGTGTTATAGAGGCCGAAACAGTTTATTAAATCATTATTATCACACTAAGTTGTTCTAATAGAATTACAAATAGAGCTCATTCACTTTCTTGAGGAAAAGAAACTGCCTCATATATCTAAAGAAACACTGATAATGTAGCATCATGCATCAGTACGCCTGTCAAAATGCAATGACCAAGGATGGCAGTGGACCGAAGCGGGGGTGGGGGGTGTAGTCTCTATCCCCGTACCCGTTTAAAAAAACTTCTTCCATCTCCAGCCCACCCCATTAACGGGTATAGGTTTCATCCTCATCCCCGTCCGTGGGTAAATTTGTAATCCCCCGTCCCCCGCCCCCGCCCAAGTCAACATAATTCAAAATTTTACATAAATTTAACATTTTAAATAATCCAACATAATTATAGAATATCATAACATAATTAAAAAGTTTGTCATCTATAACATAATCCAACATAAT
>CM042186.1:7033605-7057629 GCA_023539305.1 Ilex asprella | reverse complement strand
TGCCATTCCTAGCGACGACACAATTAATCGAGATGAATAAACACGAAGTTAAGCAGGTTTGGATGAGGTCTGAACAGATGCGAGTGGTAAGCAGGTGGACCAGATAGACTTGTTTAATAAACAGGTAACATTCAGGTGAGATATGTCAACCTATTTATCACCCGTTAACCCATTTAAATAAAATTAAAATAATAAATAATTAATAATTAATCAGAATAATACACGTTTAATAATTAGATCATTTAAATAAAGTTCAATAATTATTTTATTATTATTATAATAAAAAAATTATTAAACGGATTAAACGAGTGGTGTCAAGTAACCCGTTTAACAAACGAATCAGGTTCGGTTTGTAGGTTTCCATCTATTTAATTAAACGAATCGTATACGGGTTAAATGTTTTTTCATACGAATCCGATTAGACTCGACACAAACTCACTTAATCGGACACGGTTGACACTCCTATTCATTATTAGCATTCAAAAGATTAATCATGAAAAATATCAATTACCAATGGCCGCCTGACATCACCAAAAGAAAGCCCAAGATGTCTTCTTAAAACTTCTTTATTTTCTGCTTTTCCTTGAAGATCATAGGCATTGTACTGGACTTTGAGAAAACTATCAGTTGCAGGATCCCATGCATCAGTATCAATTCCATTTAGAATTCCAACAAACTTTTTAGAGTGAGAATTAAGGGTTGCATGAAGGCCCCGCCCTCCCTGTATAACATCCATGAAATATATAAGCAAAGGCCCCAAGCAGAATTTAGGTATTAAAAATATGGACTAAAAAAGCATTAAACCAAGAATAATGTCATTTTTTTTACAAATATGTAGAAAAAAAAAAAACTACATTTGGAAATCAAAAAGTGGTGTGAACATCATTTTCTATCCCATGAAGATAACTTAGCCTGAATCACATTGGGCTAGAAACATAAAACCAATGATTAAAATTTCGTTTCAATGTATTTTTTCGATCACCAAAGAAACGAAAACATTTCGGAAACAAAATGCAAATGAATAATAAATTTTGGAATTATTTCTAAAACATTGGTCAATATATACATAAACATCTTAAAACGCCTCAAAACATTCCGAAATACTGATAAAAATATCTCAAAACACCTTGAAACACCTCAAAACATTCAAAATACCTCGATGCATTGGAATTTCAATTGAATCACTGCTTCGTTTTAGTCTCCTTGGAAACAGAAATGTTTCGTTCATTTCAACCCTTTCAGAACAAAATTTTGATCCTTGCATAAGACAAGTTTTACCGTTTGTGTAATTTAATTGAATGGGTGATCCTAGCTACCCATGTCAACACGGCAAAAATACTCATACAATCATAAGACATTTCTCAAACATGGGGCTTGTTAACTCTTGATCGCAACTGTTGGAAGACATGAAGCTGATAGAAAAGCCAAGAATGAGAGAGAGAGGTGACAACTTTCTCAAAGTTCTATTCTAATTAACTGACCAGTAGTGAAAGGAATTACATCTAGTTTCGTTTTCTCAGTGAAAGACCCAATTGTAACTTAACTCGAACAGATCTGAGGATCTTGCTCACAAACCCTCTAAATTCCTTTTTTAAATAAATATCTAAACAGAAATTAACCCCTTTTATTGTTATAATTTTAAAACAATTGAGGGACTTATCAGAAAAAATTTTGACAAATTCAGAGATGATGTATTTCTTATACAAAACACCAGTTTATTAGAAGAGTCCTGCTTCAAGACACAATGTGCACCTAACACTATTAGTGACTACACGCAACATAGGACAATACATAATATAGTGAATCGTTGAGCCAGCCACAAAAGGAAAGGAAACACACCCACTGGAAGATTGTCAGTATCTGACAAACAGCTTAATTGGGAAAAACTAAGGTAAAATTTTAAGCAGTATCAGCCTTCCTAACACACCCTACCCGTGTTGCATTATTCAATTTATTGTCGCTTTGGTTCATACTTGCCACTTCCCAGGCGACCAAAAAGAATCTTTTATTTTTTTCTTTACTTGGGGCAGCCTGGCTAAGAAAGATAACAAGGATGACTAGGCCCGTAGACAGACACACAAGTCAAGTAAGAGCCTGAGAAATGAAGCAAAACTCAGTTACAGCTAGTCTATCCTTAGACGGGCATTAACCCTTGCAGCGTTTAAGTGTTGGCTGACTTCAAGGTGCAATGTCCAATACATATCCCAGTCCGCAAAAAAGAGTTTCTGAACTATCGACTGCTAAATTGACATCCAGATGTCTCATTGATGTCAATAGGCACTATTATTCACAACACATGGTGATCCACTAACTCAACAGCATTAAAGAGTACAATGTTCCCACAGCCTGAGTGAATAAGCAAAATCTTGGTACCTAAATTCTGAAAGAAAGTAAAACCCCAATTCTTTTGATAGAGCATCCAACCCAAAACCAATTGTCACTGGTTGGAGTGACCTCTCGAATATATAAACCAACATTGGTGGTCCTAACTACTTGATGTGAGATTCTGGCTCTCTTAACATCATCCCTCAAGTGGGACCTAGGCTTGCTCGTGGGGTCAACAAACAAACAAACAAACAACTATACATACCGGAAAATTCAGATAGGTAAGAGACTTGGCCCACTAACCATTCAAGACCCAGCTTTGATATCATGTTACCAAAACTATTTGGTAATGAGTGGAGTGGCCTCTCAAAAGCATATAAACCAACCTTGGTGGTCCTAATTATTCGATGTGAGACACAAGCTCTCTTAACATCCTTCTATCTTGGGATCTCATGAAATGAAATCTATTTCTACGGATTCCATAAAAGACCTACTTATCAAATATGAGGCTGCAGCACAAGCAACTCTGAGTTCAACTTTAGAGAAATATAGAGCATGAGGTTACAAGATTCAATGGCAGGATATATCCCTACCTCAGCAGTCCGCACTTCTTGGGCATAGGTTGGGGAAACTGTAGTTACAATGTTTGAGAACACAAGTGCACCCTAACAAATGAGATGGATACATGAAAATATTGAAGAAAAATGAGGAGGGTCAAAATAACCACCATTTCCACACAAATTCTATCCAAATACATTACCTTTACAGGATTGACCCTGTCATGTGCTGAGTTGTCCTGCATCCTATCAGGTCTGTTTAAGTGGTGAACATCAAGCCCACATGATGCTAATTCTGAAGCTGGTGCAGCCCCTTGATACTCAAAGTTGTGGCATGTAAAACATATTCTAGCTGAATTCAGTCCTTTCGGCTCATATAGATCCCAATAAAGTGGTGCCTTGAAAAAACAATATGAGATTCTAATTGTTCATCGAAAAATACTTAAGTGTCAGGAACCAAAGAAAGGAAAAATATCTACTAAGAACCAACTCATCCATACAACAAAAGCTGTCTGCCAATCATGGCAATGAATTATGTCTGGTTTCTTGTCGGCTTGAAGAAGCAACTCAAGGGCTGCCCTGCTAAAGAATGAGAAACGTTTGAAATCATCATGCTCCCCATAAAACTGTCCTCTCCAGAAGAAATTGCCCGGATGATGAGGCTCAATAAAATAGACAGGAAGGCCTGTAAACACGAAATTATCATAAAATGAAATACTAAATGCATATTATACGAAATGAAATCGTTCTTAACCTTCAACAGTGCCAACCCAAACTTTATTTTTGAATAATCGACCATCGAAATATGACTCTACCACCACATCTAATGCCTGTACAGGCATAAGCAAATAGGTTAAACATTTAAAAAAAACAAGTCCTTTTTAAGTATGAGAATCAAGTAGTCGAACAATGAATAAATACCTTTAAGTCACGAATTCCCTCATATTGCATGCAATCATATTTGGGAAGAACAATTTCCACAAGGTGTCCTCTCTTCTGCAGCGCTTTACCAAGACCAGTCACGACATCCCCCAGACCACCAACCTTTAATGCAAAAAGGAAATGGCCTCGACGTAAATTTCAAAACGTAAAAATTCAAAAATACTAGATAAAATCCAAAAATAGAACAGTTGATAAAATAATTCAGAGTTTTTCTTCTTTGGCAGTATAGAAAATAAAGAATGGAATAGAGATTTTTCAGTTATCATCATTTTTTCTAATAGATGCAAGGATGGTACCCTAGAGAGAGCACAACATATGAGTGACCCAATCATGTGCGTTTGTTATCTGCACAAAATGTGCCACACATGATTTTGTGGTGTATTCTTAAAGAACACCTCAATCCTCACATACACACAAACACGAGCATGACAGATAAAAATCGTACCAAACATTGATATATGTCAGGACTATACATGCATAAAGAGATGAAAAATCTAGATCCAATACCAAACCACACAGCCACATCTGTGCCACAGAGGATGAACGAAAGTGAAGACAGCAGCTCCCAAGAGTGATAATAAAGTCTACGAACATCATGCATCCAAAAAAACCTTAAATCAGCAGTAATCCAGTATTTCTCTAAAAAATATTTTTCCCCTTAAAAACTTTTATGTCATCTTATAGGCATTTTCAGAATGTTCTTTCAGAAAATACACATTGTACATTACTCAGAATGCTTTGTTCAACCACCCTCCCAGTTCCTCCTAAAGACCCCACTGATCCTTCATTTTCAGTTGGAACATATTGAATTAAAAGGTCCAAAATCAAAAATTAGAAAAAAGTGCTGAACAGTTTCAAAGACACGAACACTAACACTTAAACAAGGTCAGAAGAATTTTCCAGGTTGAAGATTTATTAGCTGTTAAACTCCACCAGTCCTTCTTAGATCACTTTTCTTGTAGAATTAACTTTCCCACTCCCCCCTACCCCTGACTAGTTTGTTCCACAAAGAGGCCATCCCACACATCTCTAATTTCTATAGCAATCTCCTGCATCTTGGTTTCCTAAGCATAAAGTTTCTACATCTTTCTATAATATTGAGCATCTAGCATAACCATTTAAGAACATCAACCACATCACCATATAGACGGCACAGGAAGGAGATAACTGACCAGTTTTTTGAGTAAACAATGTTCCATAAATTTGCTTCTCATTATTGAACAATATAAAAAGTTTAGTTAACTTGCATATAGGATATTAATATAGGATATTATATCCTATATATTATCCTATAGGATATTATCCCATCATGGTTTCTAAAAATTCAAGGCATGGACAAAATGAATGAAATCTAACACTTCACCGCTGAAGCTTAATTGCAGTTACACCACTGGTGTAACTTATCAATTATTTATACACACGAAATGATTCCACCAGAGATAAATCGTTTGCCCACTCAATCAAAAGCTACTCAGTAGCTACTCTACCTTTATCTTGACAGAATGAGTTGAGTTACGAAAGAAATTGCAGAGAAAAAAATAAAAAAATGGCAAATTTGAAGCTGTTCAGCCTAGTACACTCGCATAAGTTAGTAAAATAATTAAACTTCAGTTATAGTTCACCTTAGCAACTGGTGCCATCTCAGCTGCAATATGAATGATATGCAATCCTGGACTGGACAATGAGAAGAAGCACAAGTTAGACTCTACCATGTATGAATGGTGATTCACTACTTAAAAGCATTTACCGTGTTGCTGGTGATGATGTAAGTCTGAGAAAAGCAGCAATAGTTTCACGCTCATTCTTTTCCTTGCATGACATGTATGCATCATAAATTCGCCCATCTCTTTTCCACGTCATTTCTCTCAACAGCTTTGCATCATCTGCCGGAATTTTCTTCTCAAGGAACCAACCATCAATTGTAAGCAATAAACAACTCCAAAATTCCCTAGGCATGTCATCCATAGGTTCATCCAATGCTCTTTTCTTGCTTTCTTCTTTCAAACTATTAAGTGTTTCTTGAAATTCCTTCACAGAATCTTGATATAACTGTACATACGAATGTATGTCTTCATCAGACCTTTGAAGACGTTCATCCAGAAGTTTTATTTTCTGCTGCATTAATTCATTATACTGTTGCAATCTTTCTGATGATAACTTATAGACATTAACCTCTTCAAGAGATTCCTCCAGCCTATCAACCTTCTTCCGGAGCTCCTGGTTTTGTTGTAACACCAAAATAGCTTGATCCGCCTGTTTAGTTGCTTTATCCAGCAATGATTGCAAATGTTCTACCTTTTCATATAATGTCTTGCATTCGGATTTCAAGGTAGAAATTTTTGAAACATCTTCTTGAGAAGCGCCAAGTTTAAACTCCAACTCTTTCAGAGAAGATTCGAAAAAAGAGCGGTCTTTCTCCAACGTCTCAACACGTTCATCTGTTCCCTTGACATTGCCAAACGCTGTCTTGAGCGCTTGTAAATCCTCCTTCAGGGACATATTTTCTGTCCGCAACAAATCAAGTTCCTCACTAATAGAATAGACATTTTTATCAAGAGAAAAAGTATTTACACCAGCCACATCATGTTTATCTACTTCACTGCCACCCCTACTAGAAAGCTCATTTCGCAACTTTTCCAACTGGTCTTCCAGTAGTTCCACATGTATTTTTTCTTGTGCAGCAACTCTGATCCGTGCATCAGTTTCTGCCAGTCTCATTTCCAGAATGTTGATTTCTCCTTGCAAAGCCTCCTTCTCTTCAAGAATCTTTTCAAGATCTTCAAGCGCGCGAATTCGAGCTTGGTTGAGAAGATGAATATCTATCATATGATTGAAAAAGTAAAATACAGTCATGTATAGGTCTGATATTAAAAAAAAAACAACCAAATATATAGTGCAGAAAATAAATGTAAAACATTTATCCTACTTTTCTCTGCATTTCTTATCATCTCTATCAAGTCCCGAAGTTGAACGGTTGAAAGCTTCTCTTCCACATCTGCATCCATGGACTGTCAAAGATAAGATTACTTGATTACTTTCTCAGTGATTCTCGTTTCCTTTACTCATTCATCTAAACGAAGATAAAGGGAGATAAGGAGAGAATTCAGCTAAAATATCAACTAAATCTACAACAGAAACTAAGAAGTTTTTCCTTCACTGGCTGTGAAATCAGTTAAGCAGTAAATGAAATTCATATAGACCTTGTACACTAGAGTTTGTTTTTTTAATATGAAGAGGTGAAATAAGAATCAAGCATGTGTCAAACTCAAACACCAATATAACAATAACGAAGGTTCTAAATGCTACTTCCTATGATGCAGTATGCAGGAGATAAATATGGCATAGAAAACTAAATTTCTAGGTCATATCTGCTGCGGCATCACATATAATTTGTACTATTCCATCAAGTGAGTAAGAATTTTTCCATTAATCAAATATTGAATATGAATGGTTTAATCCTTGAAACTATTCTGAGAGTTCACATCGAGCCCTACTAAGCCTACCACCCCTTTCTCTTCACCTGATACAAGACAGTCGAAGTCCCTGCCACCCTCTAGATCTTAATCTAGAGACAGCACCTGGAACCACACTGTTGCTACTGCCCTTGAGGCATGCCTCCTACGATTATCACTGACCTACGCTCATCACTGACCTCTTACAACATGTCCCATTCAAGCAATACGGCGTAATATATGAAGCAGCTGAGTGATAGCTCTTTGATTGCTATATTCTTGCGATAGAGAAGGGTTGAAGAGCGAATTTATGGCTTTAGACGAAGGTCGATAGCGAAACCCTTTTTATTTTGTTCCAGAACAACTATCATTCATTATGGCCAACCAGACCAAACACCGAAAGCCCGGTCTGGGCAAGCTATATTATGGAAACCGTCACCGAACTAGGTCTAATGGAAAAAGATCTTGATCTCAATAAGAATTCTGGACAGACCGGCAAGAATCAATGCGATAGCGAGATCAAGCAGTAGAGAGGGGCAATAGTGAAGGTGTGGTTCACCGCTAAGAGAGAGGAGATCCGAAGGTTTCGATCGAAGATCTTCACAAGACAGTCCTTATTATAATTAATTCCATCCAGACTTCCAAACCATATGAACATATTAGCAGCCGAGGTCCTAGACATGTAAAAATTGCACGTCACAAAGGAACCAAAGACAGCCTGAAACTGACTAGGAATATCTAGACAAGAACAGTCACAATAGGAACCAAAATCCCTGAAGGACAATCCACAGTTCCCTGATCAACTAGAATAACATATATCCTGGGTTTGGTGCTAAGGAAACCTTTCGATCTTTTAAAATGATTAGAATGTACAACATTAGCCAGGAGTATGGCATAGAACAGGAAACCAACTCCATTAGACAGTCTGAATGTGACTAAGGATGTTTAATAGAGAACAGGCACAACAGGAACTCAAATCTATTAAACAATACACAATGACAAGATAGACTAGAATAACATGATCGTAGGATTGGAACTAAGGAAACCCTTCAATTTTTTAAAAATTAAAATAAACAAGAATTATTGCAGAGACCCCAAGCGCCCCATGATCTGAATCCTACCATGGTTCAGGGTTGCACTACGTGAAGCAGTGTCGGCTCATGGCGTAGGTCACGCAAATTTCTACTCTCAAATTGTAATCAAATCAATCCAAGATCCATAAAGCCCCAAATTGTAACCCTAACACCAAAGTGTGAAAAAAATAATTTTGGTAACATAAATGCACAACTTTTATTATAAATAGATATAAAATTTTATTGGCATGTAAGTAATAAAAACGACCCAATTGAGAGTTCAAAAGTGAATTACAATCCATAACACCATACAACCCAAGCCTACCCCTTTCACATCGCGTATCGGAGAAAGTATCGTACCACCTAACACCTACCCTTACCACATGCATCGATTCACGATCCAGATAACATGGGTATGACATACTAATGGTGTGGTCAAATAGTCCCAAATTACCTTTGTTGTGGTAAACTTAGATAGATGAACACTAATGGCTTGATCAACTGAGTTGTTGATCCAAGTGATGATTTTTTCACTATTGATGTCCCAAGTGTTCTTCAAATCTGCATATTTTTATGCCTTAGTATCAGTTAGAGCTTGTATAACACCACTAGCGTAATTCAATATTTCTTCCCCAACGAAAAAATTTTCATAACGTAAGCCCAATAAACATAATTCCACTTGTTAATCTCACACTAATAGCCCAAAGTGAATCAAAGTTCTTTTTTTCCATGGTTTGAATCACTATCAATTATCCAAGCACAATCAAACAAATCTATCCAGGCAAAAGTCCAAACCAGAAAATCAAATTCAAGGGGAGATTCAATGCCTAAAGCAATCCAACAAGCAAATATGTAAGCCAAATAGAGATTTTAGCCACTCCAGACCAAAAAATCAAGCAGAAAATAAGGACCCAACATGTAAGAAGACTAGAGACACATTCAGACCAACCAAGAAGCAAAATCAAGGGTAGCCGAAGCTTGGGGGTTCGAAGAACAGGGGAGTCGAAACCATAGATCTGCCAAAATCCAGCCTAAAACACCTCAAACTGGTTCGGGTCCCTCATTAGATGAACAATAGTATTTAGTCACACCCCTCATGAAAGATTGGAACCAAAAATTTTGGCAAAACCCCTACAACTGGTAGATCGAAGAATTTCAATGTATTTTTCTCAAAGACATTCAAAAAAATCGAAAAACCGACTATGAAGGACATTGTTGGGATGATATTAAGGATGATTTGTTGAGGTTTTTTGAGGAGTTTTTCAATAATGGTCAATGAATGCAGTTACAAATTCTACATTCATTTGTCTTGTCCCTAAAAGAGTTAATTCTTTAAAATTAAAGAACTTTAGACCTATTAGTCTCGTTACAAGTTTGTACAAGATTATAGCTAAACTTCTTTCGTTAAGACTTAGGGGATACTTGAATAATACTATTTCTAGGTGTCAAAGGGCTTTTGTGAAAGTGAGACAAATTATGGATGCAACACTCATTGCTAATGAGGCGGTTGAAGATTATAGAGTACAAGGTAGGGAGGGCATTGTGTTGAAGATTGACTTTGAGAAAACATGTAATCATGTAGATTGGTCTTTTTTGGATTTTGTTATGGAAGTGAAAGGTTTGGAAGCTAATGGGGGACTTGGATTAAGGGATGTTTAGGATCAATGAATTTTTTAATACCAAGGGGGAGGTTTAAAGAATCCAGGGGACTCAAGTAGGGGAATTACTTATCTCTATTCTTGTTCACCTTTGCGGTGGATGGGTTGAATAAGTTAATGGAGAGGGCGGAGAAATGTAATTTGGTTGCGAGATTTGTTATTGGCAGGGATGGAATTTCGGTATCTCATCTGTAATTTGCTAACGACACGACTTAGTGTCTGGGTTAGAGATTAATAAAGAGAAAAGCATAATTGTTGGAATCAATTCTAGTTAGGAGAAGATTGAGAGATTGGCTAGAGATCTAAGATGCATTTTGGGTGATTAGCCTTTGAGGTATTTAGGTCTTCTTCTAGGCGGGAACCCCATGCCAATAACTTGTTAGGATCTTATTACTGAGAACATGGGGAAAAGATTAGATGGGTGGAAGAGAGTCTTTATTTCTAGGGGGCTAGGCTAACATTAGTCCATGCAGTCCTAGCAAGTATTCCTATTAATTTCTTGTCTATTTTTAAGATACCTTGCTTGTTGGCAAGGAGAATTTAAAGATTGATTAGGGATTTCTTATAGGAAATGAGTGGGAAAGGAAAGAAAGATCATTTGCTTTGTTGGAATATTGTGACTAAACCAAACAATAACGGTGAGATTCTTTGGGGAATTTGTTGAAAAGAAATGTAGCAAAATTCACTATGGCATATGGTTATTAGGAACAAATATGGGTGGGATGCAAATGGGGTTGAAATAGATACTTTCGAAATCCATGAAAATTCATATCTAAGAGGTTACCTAACTTTACTCAGAGAGTGAAGTTCACCATGGGGAATGGATTAAGGGTACGTTTTTTTGGAGGATATCTAGAGGTGGGAATCTTCATTTTCCAATTTATTTCACTGTCTTTATCGTGTAACTTGTTATAAAGGGAAGTGCATTGCATCTTTTGTAACATCCTTTTCTTTTTCGGTTTTGTGGGATTTTGGATTTCATAGGAATCTTAATGATAAGAAATAATCAGAGTTGTTGGTACTACTTTTTATGCTTGATAGTATCTCCTTATCTCAAAGATCTTCGGATAAAAGACTTTGGATAAGCGATCCTTCAGGTGCTTTTTCTTGTAAATCCTACTTTGAATCCTTAATTGATAATCTCTCACATCCACTATTTCTTCCATTAGTTAAGATTTGGAGAGCTGATGTTCGTTTAAAGGAGCAAATGTGTCCATGCATAATTGCTCACGGTAAGATTAATACTAATGATGCGCTTCAAAGAAGGAGACCTATGACTTGTCTTTTACCACAATGGTGTGTGATGTGTAGAAGAGATGGTGAAAGTGTAGATCATTTATTCTTGCGTTGTCCTATAGCTTTATCATTATGGAATAAGTTGTTTACATTAGTTGAAATTGTTGGGTGGCCCGAGATCTCTGTCATCTATGTTTTGTTTGAATTTTCGAGATTTAGGAGAAAACAAAAAGGGAAAAAGTCTTTGACATTATGTCTTTTTTGCCACTATTTGGGTTTTATGAATGGAGAAAAATGCGAGAATATTTGAAGATAAATCAGAGGAAATTGATGGACTGTGGAATCAACTTTTTTTCTTGGCCTTTTTTTGAGCATCTGTGACTAAGGATTTTGAAGATATACCACTTTCTATTACAAAAGCGAGCTGGACAGCATTATGTGGGTTGTAATATGTTGTTAACACTATTGTTTATGTTTCTTGTTTTGTCCTTTACGATCATTACGGATGGACAGCAGCAGCTTGTCCACCTTTATTTGGTTCTAGTAAACTTTTTTGTTTCTGTTATTAATAATATTGATGTCTCTTATCCAGGAAAAAAAAACTCAAAATAAAAAATGAAACACACCAATGAGAAGTCCATAGAGACTTGTCTCTGATGGTGGTCTTCACGATCAGAACTAATGATGTAATCATCGGCGACGATGACGTCAACTTCTGTTCACCGGCAAAAAAATCCTTTCTTATTTTTGTGAGGTCTTATTTTTTTATTTCGAATAGTAGCGCACTCTAATACAATGTGAATATTGATCAAAAAGACAAAAAGAAATGGCAAAGAAGAAAAAGAATAAGAGAATATTAAGGCATTTATAAACAATAAAGGCATTTATATAATAGGAAAACATAAAATAAACAATAAACAACTTAACTTAAAATAAACAATAAAGGCATTTATATAATAGGAAAACATAGAATAAAGTAAACAATTAAATTACCCCTAATATTAATTCTCTAATCAAGATAACTGAGCCATACATAAAGTATTTAGTTAACCTTTGTGATAAAAACTCTTACCTTAAACACTTTCACAATTGTAACTATAGTTAGAAAACTTATTAAACATGAGTTCAATAAATAATAACTCATTCAGCAAATAAACTCTTCATCTGTGAGCACTAAACCCTATCTAGAAACATATAATCAAAGGATCGCAGATATAAATCTATCTAGCATGAACAAACCAAGAGAAAAAGGCAAAACACTCTTTCCTTTGCCCTAATACAAACGTAAATCTTGTCGCTTACAAAGTAAGGATCAAAATTTTATTTCGTTTCCCGTAAAGAGATCGTCACATTCCGGTTTTGCTAGAAACCAAAACAAATCATCAACTACATACCAAAATTCCTATGTTATGGTATTTCAGAATATTTCAAGATGTATCAAGATGGTTTGGAATATTTTGGTCAATTTTTCAAACTCAATATTCCATTTTGTTTCTGAAATGCTTTCATTTCTGCGTAGACCAGAACTATGTACAAGAACTAAATTTTGCTCCTTACGGCAAAGACAAAAGTTAAATAGAATCCTTTGTCGTAGAAGTTGACATTATGATTGGTTTAGCAAGAGAAACTTGGAGGCAGGACTTGCATCATTATATACTTTGTTTAATTTTGAAGCCAATAGTTGGGACAACAACTTTAGCTAAGACGAGATGCAGTGATTATTCAAAATTTACCATGATCCATTGTTTTGGGTACGCTTTATTTCTTGAGATGGCCCTGTTTAGCCATTAATACCACAAAATATCCCCAAAAATGTTAATATCATCAGCTGAGGGAATAAGGGGAATATAGATAGGTAGAGAGCTCGGGGGGGAGAAAAAACAAGCACTAAGCATATATAAATCTCAGTGTAGAATAGTAGTTATTGGAGTATACCGAAGATGTGATCTCAATCGGTAGCATTAGACTGTTCAAATCTTCCATGTTCGAATGCTCAGCTACTCCAATACCATCGACATTATTGTTAAATGTGGTGGCTTGATTTAAACTAGGCATACTATCAGTGGAAGAGTTTTCTGAATCGGAGTCTTCGTCGCCATTTGATTGGAAATTTGCATTTGTTGGATTTCGTTCAGGTATGATTTTCTTCGTTTGTTGTCTCTTTTGTTGGGAACTGCATAAAGAGCCAATGCTAGTCAAAAATTGATAGAAATATCTGCAACATGACCATAACAAACAAGTTGGGTAACACACACGCACGTGTGTGTGCAACAAAGCTCAGCCAATCTTTAGTTTATCTCAAAGTATCCAACTCAAAATCAATCTCCAGTGAATGAAGTAGCCAAGTATATAAACTAACCTTGGATGGTCCTAATTATTCGACATGAGATACAAGTTCTCTTTGTGGCAAAAGAAGAAGACAAATTTTTGAAATCTTTCAAAGAGTGTCATCGTCTCTCTCTCTCTCCCCCCGTTATCAATAGGAAAATAGTGGGTACATGAATGTATTCAAATAATCAAAATTTGCACATCATGGTTAATCATAAGCGATAGAAGATAACACTATGGAACCGCCAATTTAATAAAATTTATTAGATAGAATTAATCTTAATATCAATATATAGAGAGAAGTATGATAGAATTAAGGGTAATATAGTTAAGTACATATTATTTTGTGATTTTAAGATTTTTATCACCAAACATAAGTTTTATATGAATGCACTTCTTAATTCAAAAGGAATTAAAAAAACATGTGTTCATTAAACATCTCGGATTCTTCAAAAGTGCAACTTATAAAGTCCATCGTTCAGATGCACTTTTACTGTCAGAACTCAGAAGTTGCGCCAAACGCAGCCATAATCCAGTAAGCAATGTGAATTCAACATGTGACTATTTTTCCACACATCAAGAATTCAAAATGCAACTTGGCGTCCGCATAATGAATCACACTTTCAAATACAAATTCAAATCTCAAATGCATAAATTGTAGGCGTCAATAACAATCCAATATACCCAAATCACTAAAAAATAAAAATTCAATCTCACCGAAGACTTCAAACTTCAAAACTAGAAGTTATAACAATAACCTTCACAAATTCTATGCGATAGAGCTAAAAAAGATTCAAAACAGAAGCAATCCACTTCACAAGAAAATTAGGTGAGAAAGTACCTGAAATTACGCTGACGCTTTTTATATGAAGCTGGGAGCAAACGATAAGAAGGTAAAGGACAATAGCGTACATTCAACTGCTTACAATTTAATCCACCATAACATCCATGGCTCAGAAAGCACGTTGATAGCTTGGTCGCCATTGGAGTGAGTGAGAGAGAGAGAGAGAGAGGTATCACCCTTTCTTCAAACCAACGACTAGTGATCTCCTGAAAAAGTGCTATGTGATATCACTCCCTCGGGAGGCTTCGTATCTTTTAAGGAGAAATTCATATGTCCATGCTGGTGTAGGCGGGGAGAAGATACTTTATACTACTGCATGACACGTGGCAGCGTATAGGGAAGTCTTATCTTAATCAGATGGTGATCTGAATGTGGACCCATACGAGCAAAAGCATGCGGGTACACTTCAATTCATGAACTAGATCACATTGAGCTATGGGTACACTTCAAGTCTTCCAACCACACGATTAATAAATAAATATGAATTAGATCATATTGACCTATGGGTACACTTTCACCACACGATAATTAATTGAATTGGGTATGAGTGACACAAATCCGACAAAACATACAATTTGTTAAATACAAATTATAAACAAATCGAGTATGAGTTGAATATTTTTTAAGACAAACTATTAAGATTCGACATGAACATCGCCTCACTTGACATAGTTGACAGGCTACAACGAATAGGGGCGGGAGTGAGAATACAAAAAGAATAAAATTCAAAAATATTTGATAATGACAACCTCTTGAGGAAATTATGTTACATGCATCAAGATAAACATTCACATATAAAAGTTAATAAAAATAGAATACAAAAACTTAAATTACATGCACAACTATGCGTTACATTATTTAATATTTAAATATATATATTAATTATAAGGTCTTAAAATAATAATTATAGGTTATAAATATAATTCTAGTTTGAAATATATCTTTATGCATGAGTCAGCACTTTCCAATGAGTAAACATATAAATAAGAGTGCGATTTGTAAATTTTATAAAATGAGAACGTAAAATTACGAAGAATTCACTCCCAAACCACAAATTCGTGCAGGTAGCACTTGGGACTGTTTTGAATGATGCCCTAAATTCTTAGACGTGACATTTTTTTTGGAATTGCACTTTGTACCTGTTTAAAATTTTTTATTTTGTACCCTTAAAATATAAAATTTTTACATCATACTCTCAATTTATGAAAAGTATTATAATGTGCCCTTTCCATTAGCTTTCGTTATTTATTCCGTCAAAAATTACCTTATTGACGTTTAACATTTGAATGTGCAAATGTGAAAATTTTTACATTGAATGTGAGAACTTTTAAATATTCTAGGGTATGAAGTGTAATTTATCCTTTTTAAAAAAAAAAAAAAGCATAAACATGATTGATAATTGAGGGTAAAGTTTCCTTGAGAGAATTGTAATTTGACTCGTCTGGTTGGAAATGCCTCTCGAATCTCAAGATGTGCCCATTGTTTGCTTTCTTCAATCTCAAAACAAAGATGGCTGAAGACATCTTCTAACAAAAAAACATTAACACCCCATTATTTCAAAGACACTTCTCCAAATTAACAGTATTCTTGCAATGCTTGAGCAAGTGTGAACATAAAATTTGTTTAATTATTCTCCGCAGATTATGCATTTGACTACCAAAGACAATTGAGCATATAGAAACAAAACGTGAAATGCTCTATAGGGGTAGGTTTTAAAAGGGAGGTTGAATTTTTAGATAAAAAGACTTTGTCTAAAAATTTATTATTTTATTCACCTATAACATTTTTGTCAATTGAGTAAAACGAATAGACACGAATCTATAGACCCATATGTATTTATGCTATTTTCTAAACATGAGATTAAATAGATTTTTTTTTTTACTAGGCGTTTAAGCTTGTCCAAATTATTCTCTTGAACTCAGCAGTTGGTCATCGTGACTTGAGCTGAGTTAAAACATGTCTCTTAAAGTATGAGTATGGTTAATCCTTACAAGGTGTAAAAAATAATTAACCCTAAGATTTCTGCATTATCAAAGGTTTGGAATTTATTATTCGAATCTAACGTACAAATCACGAGCTTAGATTTGGAAGGACTTCATGAATATAATTTAGTCCCCACGGACCAAAAAAAAAAGGGTGAAGTACGCTGATACCCTTTGAGATTTGTCACTTTATCACATAAACCCCCCCAAGTATAAAAAATAACAATGTACTCCCTCAAAGATTAGTTTTGTGTTGACACATAACCCCTACCGTTAAGATTTATTAAAAAAATCATCAAAAAATGATGACATCAACTTTTTTTTTATTAACGTATTCCCAAAACTACCCATGTAGCAGCCCACCACAATAAATAAACTATTACACCACGCAAAAATTTTCAAATTTTTCGTAGAACTCCTCACAAGTCCAACAACTAATTTAATTTTGCGCATTAATTAAGCAATTAGCCACTATAATTGCCATCATTCATTTTATTAAATAAATTCAAGTAATTTAAGCCGCTAATTAATTTGATTGACCCATTAATAGAGCTAATTAACGTCCAATTATCAAGCTGGTTAACATAATTATACCGTTAAGCTAAAAAATCCCATTAATTAATCCCTAATTCAAGCAATAGCCCTTATCAATTAACCTCACCAATCAGCTTAATTGATCTCATCCCAAATTCATCATTGACTACACCATTGAATGCACTAGATACCGTGGCCGCCTCCACCAATGTCAACAACCCATCACGGTCAACCAGCCACAAACACACACTGAATATTTACGCCCAGCACAAACTTCTCCTCCCTTTTCTCTCTCTCTCTCTCTCTCTCCACAAACTTATATACATAAAATTGATGATACATAAAATAGTCTCGTATAAGATTAACAGTCAAGTGTATGTGATAAAATATAATTAATGGACAATTGATTGAGCAATCAATGGCAAAAAGGTAAATATTGGGTCAGCACACTGATATATAGTAATTCAATTCGGATGACCTACTCCACTTTGGAAAACGACAATTGTGGTCTCCCGAAAGAGAAAGAGCAATAGTTAGCTCCAGGAGAGATACAATTATTAGGAGAAAGAAAATTTATGTGTAGTGTGTATAGAAAGATGTAAAGATAGATCAAAAGGTGTCATCTTATGTAAAGAGAGCATATAATTTATAAGTATAGAGTCTTGGTTAAAACGATGACGTGAGAGCAAAAATACTCGTTCTTCGGGGATAGCTACAAAAGGTAAATACAATTAAAGATTACTTTGATCTTCGAGAACAATTATTCTGATAATTACTCCCCACGTGCGCTAATCCTTCTGGACTGCTTGAACTCTGGACTGAGCCAAATCCATGAATTGGGCTTGAACCGCCTTGTATTTGTATTGTGTCTTTCTCATTAATTGGGTCTGGCCCAGTTAAATTTGGGCTCGTCAAGAATCACCACCCAACTCCTTTCCCTATCTTTCTCTCTCCACAAAACTTATATACATAGATAGAACCACCACCTAGCTCCTCTTTCTCCCTCTCTATCAGAACCACACATTCACTCTAACAAAAACTAGATCGTCACTAGCACCACCCATCCAATGAATTAGGGATCAGGAATTGTTTGGGCAAAAATCAAAGAATAACATGATGAATCACTAATGACAGTGAATTTGATCACCGCAATAGAAATTCGGGTGTGTTTCGTGAAAGTTTTGAAGTGAGGTGGGATGGGATAGCTCGCTTGGTGGTTGTGGTGATTAGATTCCAGCGGAGTAGATGGGAATAGGTGGTTGTAGGGGGTGGTGTTTACTGGTGGAAGTAAGTGTTGGTGATTAAGTAGAAATCAAGTAGAAGGCATTAAGAGAAAGAGAGAGGAGAAGACATAGCATTGGTTATGAGATTGGATCGATGCAGGCTGAATTTGGGCGTGATATTTGGATCTACGTCAGGTTGATTTTATTTGGTTTTGTCTGAGGGTAACATAGTCATTTTGTAGCTTTTGTTGCATCTATTAGTTGGCGGTTACTGAAAATGAGTGTTGGTGTAATTGTTTATACATGAGGGGGTTTATGTGATTTAGTGACAAATCTTATGGGATCTAAATATAATTTACCCAAAAAAAAAAAAAACCATCCAACCATATTATTTTTGGCAAAATAAGCACTCTGCTATACTCGACCCTTCATAGCTTTATCGATTTTGGGCCTTTTGGCAAAAACGAGTATATATATAATTAGGGGTGTCAATTGTGTCGTGTTGTGTCATTTTCATGTCGTATCATTTTGGGTGCATGTCAGGTTCGTATCAATATTTGCGTTAATAAAAAATTATTTAATTCTACAACAAATCATATAATACTATTTAAAAAATTAAAAAATATATAAAATTCTTTCTTTCTGTCTACAATACTTGTTAAATATTTGTTTTCTATTTACAATACCTGTTAATTGGGTTATTCATGTCGAATCTTAATTTGACTCATTTATTACTCGTCATCTATTCGTGTTATTTTTGAGTTTTGTGTTGAGTCAGGTTCGTATTAATGGATAAAATTGGCACTCCTACATATAACCAGGTTTGGTTGCCACGTGAAGAAGGAAAGAGTTAAAAGAATCGGATTTATGGCAAGACTTTGATAAACCCAATAAAAATGTGGGGCTATTTGGTTTGTATCTTGAAAACAAGCTTTTTGTTTTCAAATATAAGAAAGCACAAATATGTTGTATGATTTGCCATTTTTTGAATAAGTTTTTGAAAATTAAGCTGAATTATGAAAACATGATATACATGTTTTTCACTTTTCAAACAAGATTTTCAAAAATTTTGAAAACACAAAAAACACTCCTCTAATAAGGTTTAGACATCGAGCTTTGTCGGAAGCATTTTCACCCATTTTTTGAAATTCAGTTCAACAGGCCCCTTATCTCACTCGCAACTCTCCCTCTCTCCTTGAACATCATTGTGAAGTCTTTTTGTGAAGCTTTTTTTTTCGAATTTACCAACTCGTCGAAAATCTTCAAAGCTCTCTCACCGAACTCTGAAGGCAAGCACCCAATCTATGTGTGTATCTATAATATAAAATATGATATGCTTCAATAAAATTATTCGATAATCTCAAATATACTCATATGACCACTACCAACATTCCTGTCAAATTTATTCACATTGCATCATGCCTTAAGGCACGGGTTACCCCTAATATATATCTACACACAAATTTGTATATACATGTGAGTGAAGTGGGTTCAAGTTTTTATTTTGGCAAAGAAAGTGGTATTGTTGTTCATTCTCAACCTAAACTAGGAAAGAATGCAACTATGTATGTTCATTCTATCATAATTATGTTGGAAATAATGGTATATATATATATTTTAAAAAATCATTAAATATTAAATAAGAAATTATTAAAGTCTGTGATTTTTGGGAGCAATTTAAAAGGTGTGAAATGAATGTGCCATGAAATACTACTAATTTAAAATTTGTGACTTTTGGTTAAAAACACTAATCCAAATAGTTACATCTTTTAATAAAGCCACCATTAACACCTTTTGGTTAAAAGACATCACTACCAATAGTCACAAATTTTCATAAAGTTGCCATTGATATCTCTTGGATTAAAAGACACCATTTCTAATGATTTTACTTTTTCATAAAGTCACTATTGATACCATTTAGACTCAAAGGTACTATTATATATGATTACACCATTTTATGAAAAGTCACTAATGAGTCTATAAATAAGTAATTTCTTGCACTCCCAAAACATATCATTGAACAATTCAAGAATTTCTCTCTCATTCCAGTTCTCTCAATTATCCAAAATACTGAATTAAGTATTCAATCTTTCTTCTCTCTCTCTCTCTCTCCCTCTTTGCATATTTTTGAATTATTATTTAGAGTTCAGTTCAAGTATAAACACAAAAATGTGTTCGTTAGAGTCTTGGAAATTGAACTGTTGCATCTTCAATAATGAAATCCGTTCTATTTTGGGAGATAGCTTCTTATTAACCTTAAACACCGAGAGCAAGTAAATCTGTCTTAAAAAATTATGATTACGTAGGGCTTGAATTGTTGTATTTATTATTAGATTTCATGATTTTTGGTTTTTGGATTTTGTTATTCGTGCAGATCTGCGTGCCTGTGAGTGCACTGTTTTTTTATTTATATACATTTTGTTTAGATTAGTGCGTAAGTTAAATTTTATATAGTTTAATATAATCGAATTATATACATTTTTTCTATAACAATCTTAAGACAGATTTATGTTTTATAATTAGACTTACTACTGTTACAAGTTTAAACCAAAATTTAACTATTATACGTGTCACAAATTAGAATTGTATATTCTGTTTGACTGTTGATTTTAGCATTAAATTATTGCTTCTATTTGTATAACATGAATGACAATTTCAAGTGATTATATTCTTCCTATTGTTGTTTGTACAACAATTATTTCTACAACAGTGAGTGTGTTTTATGGGAAGAAGCCCGGGAAGTTTAATGACTAAGACTTCAAACGTTGACAATCTAAGATACTTTTTATCTCACCACCCTTAATCTTGCAAAATTTCTTAAGAAATATATTCCTTCACTTGATGAAAATGAAACAAATGTGGTTGTTGTGGATGTTTGGAAGCATTCAGATTTCTTGTGTAGAAATTACATTTTCAGTGGATTAGACAAAGCATTGTACAATGTGTATAGGATAGTCAAAACCGCAAAAGGACTTTGGGAATTTTTGGACAAAAATTATAAGACTGAGGATGTCGGCACGAAGGAGTTTATTGTCCATAAATTATTGGATTTCAAATTGTGGATTCTAAGACAGTAATCTCTCAAGTTCAAGAAATTCAAGTAATCCTTCATGGCATCCATACTGCGAGTATGTCTCTAAGTGATTCATTCTATATGTGACTGCAATTGTGGAAAAATTACCACCCCAAGGGAAGATTTTCAAGAACTATCTCAAGTATAAGCCAAGGAGATGCAACTTAAAGAATTGATTGTCCGCTTGAAGATCGAGGAGGATAACCGTAAATCCAAGAAGAAAAGTGAAGTTTTTAATTCTATGAAATCTAAGGCCAACATAGTTGAAAGTGGAACAAAGGTTAACAAGAAAAGAATGCACAATGGGGAAGGTCCAAATCAAGGATCGAAGAAATTCAATGGTAAGTGCTACAACTGTGGCAAATCGGAGCATATCTCAAAAGATTGTTGTAGATCAAAGAATTTCAAGAAGCCTAATACTCAAGCAAATATAACTAAAACGGACAAGTTTTACAAGGAAGTCAATGACATGAATCTCTCCACAGTTGTTTCATAATGCAACTTGGTGGGTAACCCAAAAGAGTGGTGGGTGGACACCAGCGCTACTTGACATATTTGTTCCAAACAATAACAGGTGAATGATGAACAACTCTATATGGGAAATTCTTCTACCTCCAAGGTGGAATGAAGTGGCAGGTGATACTGAAGATAACACCTGAAAATGAACTCACCTTGAACAGAGTGCTTCATGTCCTTGATATTCCCAAGAATCTAGTGTCCCGTTCCTTACTTAGCAAGAATGGTGTTTAGTTAGTCTTTGTACTCGACAAATTTGTACTCACTAAGAATGAGATGTTTATAGGGAAGTGATACATGAGTGACGGACTTTTTAAGCTCAATGTAATGACTGTTGTACCCACATCTTCTAATAATAAGAATGATATTAATTCTTCTTACTTGCTTGAGTCTTCTAATGTGTGGCATGCTAGACTAGAACATATTAATTATGATTCAATTAAAAGATTAGTTAATTTGACTGATTTTTCTAAGATGTTTATTGATCCAAATTATAAATGTGAGACTTGTGTAGAATTAAAGTTGACAAGAACATCTTTCAAGTCAATTGAAAGAAGTATCAAACCTATTGAATTAATTCACAGTGATGTTTGTGACTTAAAGTTTGAGCAAACAAGAGGTGATAAAAATTATTTTATTACTTTTATTGATGATTGTACAAGATAATGTTATGTGTACTTAATTAGAAGTAAGATGAGGCTATTGATATGTTCCAGTATTATAAGAATGAAGTTGAAAATCAACTTAGTAGATAGATAAAGACACTAAGAAGTAATAAGAGTGGTGAATTGAATCTCCTTTCAAGGAGTTTTGTGCAACACATGAAATCATTCACCTCATGATTTCCTTTATTAATCTCAATCCATTGGCATGGTTGAATGCAAAAATCAAACATTTAAAGAAATGATAAATGAGATATTGTCAAATTCAGGAGCGGGGGAAAGCCTTATTATCTTATAATTATATTCTTAATAAGGTATTTCATAAGAATACTAATAAGACACCATATGAATTATGGAAAGGTCGAAGACCTTCTTATAAATTCTTAAAAAAACGGGGATGTCTAGCAAAAGTGACAGTTTCTAAACCTAAAAAGGTTAAGAAAGAACAAAAAATTATTGATTGTGTATTCATTGGTTATGCCCATAACAGTAATACATATCGATTTCTTGTTCATAAATATGAGATTCTTTATGTGCATATTAATACAATTATAGAGTCAAGGAGGCTAGTGAGTGAGGCATCGAGAGGGATAGAATTGTTGCCTATTTTAAAGCCTATGTGATTGATACCCAATCTCTATGATGGGTGATTCCAAATTTGGGGTTAAATAGAAAACGAAGTCATAAATAGTCCTGGAGGGGCACTGTCACTTATTTTTATCCCATTTAGGTTATGAGACCTAATGTGAAGGGTCCATTCCTATGGTGTCATCACTTTCATGGTAGTGTCGTTGTAGTGGTAGGTTGAGCTAATGTTCTTAATAGATCCATAGTCCCTAATTAGGGATGAGGTGTTCAACTGTTGTACACTCTTGATGGATGCTACCTATATGTGTGTGAAGGTAGAGCCACCTTCTATGTGACATGGGCAAGTCACTAAAGCACACATGAAAAACCCGGACAAGCGCATGACTGTTATTTGTGGCGTCAACTCTCATATGAGAAAAAACACTGATTAGTGAAATGTATGTGAATGATGAGTTGGTTAATTCACATTTGGGGATCTGGTTAAAGGAGTCTAACTCTACCATTATTCTTGTGGATTCTTCTCACTTATTCTAGGTAAGGTTAAAGCCTATGTGGTAGCTTATCGATGCATGCTTTCTTATGTTCCTCTTCTTTGATTTTTTGAGGAACAATACGATCTTGGATCGGCCCCCTTTGCATGACTTATAAAGAAAAAAAAAGTTCGTGCTACTATACGGCCTCTAAACTCCACCCCAAAGAAAAGGGAGAATACATCTTCTATTAACTAGTTGTCTAGTTAGCCAGCCGTATGTGGGGGATTGTTGAGCTTATTATTTTAGTTGTGTTTCAAAACATTCAAAACTTGGGCCTATTTGGTTTTATATTAAATCCATTAACTTGATTTTATCACAAGCCCATGGTCCACTTTCTTTTTTGTTGAGAGTAGTTTACAGAGGAAGCTTTTCACTTTTGTTGGTCTTGGTCTTTTTCCTGGGCAATAGACTTCGACACTCTTTTGCTCATTATCTTTCTCTCTTTGCTTCCAAGCTTACAATCTCTTTGGAAAAATTTACTTGTGCTTTTACAACGAA
>CM042186.1:7008654-7028605 GCA_023539305.1 Ilex asprella | reverse complement strand
AAGAACACTGACTGCAAAAGCAATGTCAGGCCTGATACAAACCTGTGCATACATTAAACTGCCAACAGTACTTGCATAAGGTATATTCTTCATAGACTCCTCCTTAAGATCATTCTTGGGGCATTGACTTAAACTGAATTTATCACCTTTCACAATAGGTACATCCCCAAACTTACAATTATGCATATTAAATCTTTCAAGCACACGATCTATATATGCCGTTTGAGAAAGTCCCAGCAACCCACGACTTCTATCTCGATGAATCTGAATGGCTAACACAAAAGATGCTTCCCCAAGATCTTTATGTCAAATATTTTGCACAACAATTTCTTAATCTCATGAAGTAAGCCCAAATCATTACTTGCAAGTAAAATATCATCAACATAAAGAACAAGAAAAATAAATTTGCTCCCACTAACATTAAGATATATGCATTGATCCATCTCGTTCCCAACAAAACCAAGAGATCTTATTATCTCATCAAACTTCAAGTACCACTGACGAGAAGCTTGTTTCAGACTATAGATAGATTTCTTCAACTTGCACACTAATTGTTCTTTTCCATTCTCTTTAAAACCTTCAGGTTGCATCATATAAACTTCTTCACTAAGCTCACTATTCAGAAAAGCTGTCTTCACATCCATCTGATGAAGTTGTAGATCAAAATGAGCCACTAATGCCATAATGATCCTGAAAGAATCTTTAGTAGAGACAGGTGAAAAAGTTTCATTAAAATCTATACCTTCCCTTTGGCTATACCCTTTTGCTACCAATCTAGCCTTAAATCTTTCAATCTTACATTTGAAGTCCATCTTAGTTTTAAACACCCATTTGCAGCCAATGAGTTTACATCTCTCAGGAAGTTCTACAAGCTCCCACACTTCATTGTGTGCCATAGAATGCATCTCATCTTTAATGTCACCTATCCACATATCAGACTGAGAACAAGTAATAGCATCATGGTATGTTACAGGATCAAAAATATCACCAATATCATAATCACTTTCCCCAAGGTACACATAATATTCATCAGAAATAACAGGATTCCTTGGTCTTGTAGACCTTCTCAAGGAAATTTTAGTAGTAGGCTGTAAAGGCTGAGTAGCCTCAATAGGAACAGAAGGGTCAATTGCAGGAACATGGAGATCAATCACTGGAGCAGAAAAATTAACAACAGGAGCAGGTATACTATTTTCTTGCACAACAGGTAAAGGAATAGAAACAAATTTATCTTGCTCATACTCACTAATAGGCTGCGAGCAACCAACATCAGTAACATCAAACTCTAGAAATTTTACTGTTAAAGACTCAACAATTTTAGTACCACTTGTAGGAGAATAGAACCGGCATCCTTTTGAATGTTCTGGGTAACCTATGAAAAAATAACGAGTGGTTCTAGGATCAGTCTTTTTCTCAAAAGGGTTATAGATTTTGGCTTCATTAGGACAACCCCAGACTCGAAATGGTTAAGGCTTAGTTTCCTATTGGTCTATAATTCAAAAGGTGTTTTTGGAACAAATTTACTAGGAACTCTATTAAGAATGTATGAAGCCGTTTTAATGGCTTCTCTCCAAAGATAATCAGGTAAGCTACACCTACTCATCATGCTCCTCATCATGTCTTTAAAGGTGCGATTACGCCTTTCAGCCACACCATTCTACTCGGGACTACCAGACATGGTATATTGGGCAACAATCTCACAATCTTGCAAGTACTTGACAAACGGTCTTAAATGCTGCACAGACACGCCATGTTTGCCATAATACTCACCACCACGGTCAGACCTAACAATTTTGATGACTTTCCCTAATTGTTTCTTTACCTCAGTATTGAAAATTTTAAACTTTTCAAGAGAATCAGATTTCTCATTAATTAAATAAATATATCCATAACGAGAGAAATCATCAATAAATGTAAAAAAATATTTATTACTACATAAGGTACGTGAGTAAGGTCCACTGATGTCAGTGTGAATGATTTCTAAAAGATCTAAACTGCGAGTTACACTTTTCTTCTTAGTCTTGGTTCATTTACCTCTAATACAGTCAACACAAGTTTCAAGGTCTTCAAAATCAAGGGGAGGAAGAATATCATTCTTTATTAATCTTTTCACTCTTTCTCTAGAAATGTGACCCAAACGTTTATGCCACAACTGTGAAGATTTTTCTTTAATGAGAGGTCTTTTAAATACAACATTCACAGTATTTGAAAGATCATATTCATTATTGGTAGCCAAGCATATACTATAGAGACCATTTGATAAAACACAATGACAAACAATTTTAGAGTTTAAAGACAATTGAGTTTTACCATTATTAAAATTAAAACAATATCCAATTTTATCGAGCAAAGAAACTGAAATCAAATTCCGCCTAAATGACTGTACATAAAAAGTATTTTCTAAAACAAGTTGAAAACCAGTGTCTAAATTCAACCTAACATTTCCTATGAACTCAACATGGACTTCATTATTATCTCCTACTTTAAGCTTAGCTTCCCCTTCACTTGGCCTCCATTTGCTTGTGAATCCCTGCAGAGTCATGGCAACATGAACAGAAGCTCCACTATCAATCTACCAAGAATTTAATAGGACATTAACAAAATTGGATTCAAAACAAACAAAGGCTAGTGATAGTGAATTACCTTCTTCTTTATTCTTCTTTTCTAACCATGACTTGAATCGAGTGCACTCTCTTTTCTTATGACCTATTTTCTTGCAAAAATAACACTTGACATCTTTAATGGCATTCTTAGGACCTCCCACATTTTGACTAGTACCATGTCTTTTAAAATCCCGACCATTCTTTGGAGTATTATGATTAAATTTTCTATTATTTCCCTGATACCGACCTTTGAAACTAGATTTAGGCTGAGAAACAAATAAGACAGTTTCACTATTTTCTTTTCTAAGTTTTTCTTCCTTATAGTCACACTTGGAGATAAGGTTATTTATTGTCCAAGACTCATTTTGGGTATTATAGGCAGTTTTGATTTGACTAAACTCAGGAGGCAAAGAGTTAAGAGTGTGATGAACAATGAAATCATCAGGAATAACAATTTTGAAGGCTTTGAGTTTGATTTGAACTGGACCATTCTAAGGATATATTCCCTAACACCACCTACATTGTCATATTTCATACTCGTTAATTCATTTATTGGACCCCCAGTTTCAGTTTTATTGGATATCTTGTATCTCTATCCTACAACGGTGAAGAACTCCTTAGCATTCTTGGTTTCAGGCAAACCACTCATCAGGTGTTCAGAAATAGACCTCTTCATGGCAATCATACTCAACATATTAGATTTCTCCCACTTTGCATAATGTTCTTTTTCATCAGTGGAACTCTCACTAGTAGGTTTAGCAGGTTCATTCTCTTTCAAGGCAAAGTCTATATCAGCAATTCCTAGGACAAACTCAATATCTTGCTTCCATCTCTTATAATTAGAACCATTCAAGACTTCAATGTTGGCATTATTACTATTCACAGCAAAAGAGACTATACAAGGCAACGAGAATATAAACAGTTAGCAAAATTGGACAATAAATATATAAAATATGCTTTGAACATAATAAGTCATATTTTATCAAGAGAGTCCAAATACATCACTACAAAATTTCCTTTGGGCATAGAATGTAATATGCTATAGGTCCTCTCTTTCATGAAACTAACCAATGAGAATGCTCAAGTTTTGAAAAATTTATCCCCTTTGGGCAGATAAACCTTCTAGACTATCGCACCTCTACCACAATGTTTCATACATCTCCAAATTATAATACACAACAATCCCTTTGGGCAGGTAATTGTATATTATAATTTAGAGATAATCCCGTAACAAAAGCATGAGAAAAATCTACAAATTTCAATAAATGGACCACTTTGGTGGTAACCATCCATCTCAACTTATAGAAATTTTCAAACCGGGATATTTTAATAAATTGCCCGCAATTAAATATCATGCGATCAATCAATATGAGGTACTAATCAATATGCATCTCTTTAGATCACCCATCATCAATCGTTGCATTCAGGTCTCAATTCTACCTCTTTTTTTAAAAAAATTAAATAATTTAAATTCACATCTACCAATATTGAATGAATATTATGTAGATCATAAAAAAATAAAAAAATAAAAATTCATCGTACAAATCACTAGGGACTAAAATTAGAATTGTACAAATACTCTCTACAAATTATAACAATTCAAGCAATGTTACACCAACATGATAAAATAGTTTGTATAGATAAAACATGTATCTATTCGTCAACAAAATTCATAAAAAATTAAAAATAAATTTAATAGGTTGAACGAATATGACATAATCAAATAAAATAAATACATGTCATAACAGTTCTAACAAATCAAAAAAAATAATAATAATAATAAAAATCTCATGGAAAAAGGTAAGTTTTTTTTTTACCCATCTGGCCACCATTCAAGTGTAGCCGTCAAAGTATAGCAAGTATATATATATAGTTGGCAATCCATAATTGCCCAAATTGATGGCAGTTGACGGCTTGAAAAAATTCTCCACCACGCAATTGTTGTGAAAAGAAAAAAAAATAGTAAACTTTGATCAAAGTTTTAACCAAAAAAAAAACGTTGACGGCGATCAAAATTTGATGCCGCACTGTCACAAAATTATTTTGAAATCCTAAATGATTCAGATTCAAATTATAATAATAAAATAAATTGGGTTCTAAATTCATATACGATAGACTCTGATACCACATGTAAGAAATTTTAATGATTCGTACATGAAATTTAGAATACCTAATATTCAAGATATATGTCATATACAAGATTTAGAACATACATGTATGAGCCATGATACTCGATCTCTTGATTGCTTTCTTGAAAGGGCAAGGTCTTCCTCTCCTTCTTCAAGATCAATAGGCGGCTATCAATGGGACAAGCCAATTTAGGGTTATGAAGTGGAGAGGGGACCTAGCTTGTATTTATAATGAAATCTAATGAGCTCTCCCATTACGGGCTACAATTAGATTAAGGCCTACACTTAACCGCCTCAACCACACCAATTAAAAGATATACATAAGCCCATCAAAATAGATCACTTAATAATATTGGGCTCATCTCATTGGACCATAAATTCAGCCCGTTTTTTACAAACTAAAAAATTAACTATCAATTAATGGAAGTCCAATATAAAAAAATTTCAACAGTCTCAAGTCTAATGATTAGTTGTATAACTGTAACTTAGGATTTAACATTGACATGTATGTAAAATGTCATATCAAATATTTTACATTGATCAATGGTCATGTTCAGTGCACTTGTTCTCTAACAAGTACCTACACACCTGCTTTAGTGTCCCTACACTAGTAGTGACTTGAACAAGTAATCTTATATCAAATATGAGTAAACATAATGTATGTTAGTCTATTCGGATTACATGTTGTCCACATAGTAATCTTATGACTAGCAATATTTAAGAGTGAAATACTAAGAAGTATATGTCTTCTCTTCTCAACATCATAAAAAACTATCTTCTTAACTTATCTATGGACTTTTGATGTATATTAAAATGAAATAAATCATAAACACGATAAATAAACTTGTCATTTTATTTAATTAAGTATTGAATGTTGCTAGTATAACCTCAAAACATCATCTATGTGATTGGTTTTAGGGCATATTACTAACAGAATCAATCTTTAGGGTGAAATGTGAGAAATTTTATAGTTGAAGGTACAAAATAAAACAAAGGTAATAGTTTAGGGGGATAAATTTTAATTTAGGGTTAATTGCATTAGAGGTCCCTAAAGTATGGATGTCTCATTTTGGTCCTCAATATTTCAATTGCATTATTTTAGTTTCTAAAGTATTGAATATGCTTCTATACAGTCCTTGAAGCAGACAACTTTCAGACTGCGAACGATTTTTTATCATAAACTTATCACGTAATAGCTAAATATGGACAAAAAATAATTTTAATAACTTTTAAACAAAATTTGGGTAGCTCTTGACCAAAAAATGTGTAATGAGTTGCTTTTTACCAAAATTTGAATATCTCATGATCAAAACTGTAATTTTTGTAGGCATTTAACCAAAATTTGAATAGAAATTTGGTCAAGAGTTATCCAAATTATTTTTTTGTCCATATTTAAGTATCATGTGATAAGTTTATAATAAAAAATCGTTAGTAGACACTGTTTGTTTGGGGTACCATATAGAAATATACTCAATACTTCAGGGACCAAAATGATGCAATTGAAACTTTGAGGATCAAAATGAGACAAACTTCATAATTTAAGGACCTGCAGTACAATTAATCCTTTAATGTACCCTAAGTTATATGCTCTTTAGTTAATATAATCAAAACCACCTAAATCATTCAATAATTGACACAAAACTGTAAAGACAAATAAATATACCATCCATTTTTTGTTGAATATTATTGGAAGACAACATTGAAGGTGATCCCAGTCCTACATTACTACCCTTGATCTCCCCATACTCAAGTTAAACACGTTTAAATGTAATCAGGAACCTTAACTTCCTCCCAACCGTCCACTGCTTAATATATGTGTCATAGTTGTTTGTAAGAGTTCCATTTTTTGTGGTGACCACAAGATGGAACTTTATGTTGCTGGTAGCAAGAAGCATCTCACCCTTAACCACACTCATGAACTTCAATTTGGCCTTTGCTATCCTGTTGTATTGGGTCACCGCATATTGGCCTATTTGTTGCACCTGAGGACTATTTAGGTCCTTTATTGGCTGCCAAGTGCCACCTTTCCGACCACCAATAGCAGTAGAGACGTCGAAAAGAATGGACACAATGAGAAATGAGAGAATCATAGAAATAACAAGGGATTGAAACTTGAGAGCCATTTCTGGATTGGTATATGACTTGTCTGTGGAAGACGTGGTTCGAGATGAATTTATAGTGAAAAGAGATACATGTAGACTTGAGAGTGGTTATGTTGGCGAGTTTCAACAGTGCCCGTGGTTTGTCAAGGTAATTGATATATAATGAGTTCTAATTGAATCATAGTAGGTGATTAAAAGAAACTTTAGAAAGATGGATTAAAGAAAATCTCAGTCGATTTCATTCACATGGAAAATAATAATAATTTTTTAATACCTTTGTGAAACTTTAGTAAATGCAAAGACAAGTAATTAAAATCAAGTGCAAATTGTAATTAATTTGGCTCATAATGGATAGTTTCAGGGTTACATATACTTGAAAGTTGGAAGAGTAATGGTGAGAAGAGACACTGTTTTAACATATCTTTTATTGACATTTTTGTCTTTGAACTCTTTAATGCCAGTTCTGTTAATTTTTCACTGATTTTAGGCGAGATCTTTTTGAATCTCTCTCATAAATTTGATCATATCTTCTAGCTTTCCTTATTCGATTACATTAAAATTTTCTCAATTCTTAATCGTCATCTTCAACTAAGCTATGAGATCTCTTATTCTATGCTTTGAATTTATCAAAAATTTATGTGTTTTAAGATATCTTAGTGACAAAAACGGTATGTTAAAACAAACAATAGGTACAATAATAATCACAACAAACATGACACATAAAATGGCAAAATTATGGAGCGAGCGAGTTTGCGAAAAGGCTTAGACTAATTGAAAAGAGAACGTCGGTGCACAGCCTTCATTCTACTAATGAAAAGGTTACGAAGTCACTTATCTTCACGTCAGGAAAGTCAAGGAACAACACCATACTTACAATCACAACTACATCACAAGTGAAATAAGTAGATAAGATCTTGATGGGCCAAGCCCAAAGGCCCAACTCATGTTATAAGTTTGGTACAAGTTTATAGTCTGACTCCAAGAGATCCAGTAAATCCAGCCTAATGTGGTCAATTCGGTCAAGCTCATCAACTCAAGGAGTTACATCAGTAGAGGAGCATGCAAGGGTCATCCAAAAGTCTCCTCCTAACCAACTTGGAGTAAGGAGCATCCAAGAGTCTCACCCTTCATTCTACTAATGAAAAGGTTACAAAGTCACTTATCTTCACGTTAGGAAAGTCAAGGAACAACACCATACTTACAATCACAACTACATCACAAGTGAAATAAGTAGATAAGATCTTGATGGGCCAAACCCAAAGGCCCAACTCATGTTATAAGTTTGGTACAAGTTTATAGTCTGACTCCAAGAGATCCAGTAAATCCAGCCTAATGTGGTCAATTCGGTCAAGCTCATCAACTCAAGGAGTTACATCAGTAGAGGAGCATGCAAGGGTCATCCAAAAGTCTCCTCTTAACCAACTTGGAGTAAGGAGCATCCAAGAGTCTCACCCTTACCGCATTGGAAGGAGTCAACTCTAGCTTCATTCTTTGACCGAGTCTCATGGAGAGAACCTCAACCGCTTCGCCTGCTGAGAAGAAGTCGCCATCTCCACTAGAATTGTTATTTAGTTGCTATTAAATCTCTCCAACCTGTTAGGGGACGACTATAAATTGCAAGCCCTACCAACACTTGGGGGGTAGATGACCCTTAACTGAGCACATATCTCATCTCCTTCTCTAAGCTTGTACTCTCTACTCTCCCTACACTCTTGAGCTAATAACGTACTCAGTGATCCTAGCCATTTAGAAGTGAATGTAAGTTACATTGACCGAACCACTATAATTCTCGTCTTCTCTCTCTACTTTAATTACTGCATTTATTATTCATACTTGACAAGTGGTGTGCAAAGCCAATTTGCATATCATCAAATCTTATTCTTGAAACTCAACACCCAAATTGGAAGACCAATAAGAGGGGCTTGAAATTAATTATGTAGTACTAAAATTGTCCACCAATCCAATTTAAAGCAACCCATAAGCTAAATTATAGATTAAATTATACTTTACCCCTACTATTTTCTTTGTTTCACTTTGCACCTTTAACTATAAAATTTTTCACATTACATCCTAAAGTATCAATTTTGTTTCATATCATTAAAATAGTTAATAACAAACTTAAAAATCTGTCAAAGATTAGGGAGGAAAACCCCGAAAAGCTTTCCATCAAATGTCTAGTACCACTTTATCTTACCTCTTTTACAACCAAATAGTTGTTGGGGAGCAAAAAAAAGTTGGTTAGAGGAAAGAATTTTGGAGCTTAGTAAGATCAAAGTCATGAGGGAGTATTTTTTTTTTTTTTTTTGGGTTTTGACTTGCACGTATGCAATAGACAATTGCATATTGACAGTACAGACCACTCACATGTGCATTTACCCTCAAAAAATTGACAGTCATTATCTATTGGAGTGATACAAAACAAAATCGATACTTTAGGGTGCAATATGAGAAATTTTATAATTGAGGGTGCAAAGTGAAACAAAAGTAATAGTTTAAGGGAGTAAAATATAATTTACCCTAAATTATACGTTCTTTAGTTAATATAATCATATCCACATAAATCATTTAATAATTGGCACAAAACTGAAAAGACAAATAAATATACCATCCATATTTTATTGAATATTATTGGAAGACAACATTGAAGGCGACCCCAGTCCTTCATTGCTACCCTTGATCTCCCCATACTCAAGTTAAATACGTTTAAATGTTTTAAGGAGCCTTAACGTCCTCCTCCCAGCTGTCCACTGCTCAACATATGTGTCGTAGTTGTTTGTAAAAGTTCCATTTTTTGTGGTGACCTCAAGGTGGTACTTTATCTTGTTGGGAGCAAGACGGATCTCACCCTTAACCACACCCATGAACTTCAATTTGGCCTTTGCTATCTTGTTGTATTCGGTCACCGTATATTGACCTATTTTTAGCACCCAAGGACAATTCAGGTCCTTTATCGGCTGCCAAGTGCCATCTTTCCGATCAACAATAGCGGTAGAGACGTCGAAAAGAATGGACACAATGAGGAAGGAGAGAATCTTAGAAAGAACAAGGGAATCAAACTTGAGAGCCATTTCTAGATTGGTATACGACTTGCTTGTGGAAGGTGTGTTCGAGATGAATTTATAGTGGAAAGGGGGTACATGTAGACTCGAGAGTTGTAACATTGGCGAGTTCCAAAAGTGTCTATGGTTTGTCAGGGTAATTAATAAATGATGAGTTCCAGTTAAACAATAGTGGGTGATTAAAAGAGAATTTGGAAAGATGCATTAAAGAAAATCTCAACCGAATTCATTTACATGGAATATAATAATTTTTTTAATACATTTGTGAAACTTAAGTAAATGCAAGGACAAGTAATTAAAATCAACTGCACAATGGAATTAATCTGGCTCATAATGGATAGTTTCAGGGGAATCAATAATAATAATTGAAAGTTGGAAGAGTAATGGTGAGACGAGTCACTGTTTTAACATATCGATTATTTATATTTTTGTCTTTTAGCTCTTTAATGCCTATTTTTTTAGCCATTTCTGTTAATTTTTCACTGATTTTGGGTGAGATCTTTTTGAATCTCTCTCATAAATTTGATCATACATTCTAGCTTTCCTTATTCGATTACATTTAAATTTTCTCAATTCTAAATCGTCATCTTCAACTAAGCTGTGAGATCTCTTATTCTATACTTCGAATTTATCAAAAAATAAAAATAAAAATTTTGTGTTTTAAGATATCTTAGTGACATAAACGATATGCTAAACTATAGGTACAATAACAACCACAACAAACATGACAGTTAAAATAGCGAAATTATAGAGCAAACTAGTTAGCAAAGAGGCTTAGACTAATAGAAAAGAGAACGTCGGTACGTAGCCTTCATTTTACTATGAAAAGGTTACAAAGTCACTTAACGTTAGGAGAGTCAAGGGACCGCGCCATGCCTACAATCACAACTGCATCACAAGTGAAATAAGTAGATCATATCTTATTCTTGAAACTCAAAACACCAAAATTGGAAAACCAAAAAGGGGCTTGAAATTAATCACGCAGTACTAAAATTGTCCACCAATCCAACTTAAAGCAATCCATAAGCTAAATTATATGTTCTTCTGTTAATATAATCAAAACCACCTAAATCATTCAATAATTGGCACAAAATTGAAACGTGAACATATCAATTATTAGGACTTTCTAAATTTGACAACACAACTCACCAAGCTTCAGATCCAAAGTATCTAAGAGCCAGAACATCGGTAAATCACTGTTGTGACTCACTCTCCATGGCAAAGAAGCAAGGAACAATCCATTACTCACCCAATAGTACTCTGAAACCCATGTCGCAATTCACCACCAAGGAAGAAAAAAATATTGGGTGTAACCATTACACCATGTCAGCATGATGACATGGTGTAACCGTCCAATGATGAGATAACATCGATAAATCATCGTTGTAACTCACTCTCGATGGCAAAGAAGCAAGGAACAATCCACCACTCACTCAATAGTAATCTCAAATCCATGTAGTTCCTTTTCTTGATAACATTTTGAAAATAACTCATATATATTAATTGTGGGATCTGCAAGGGGTTCAATTTTTTATTACGGTGCCATAAAGTAGACGTTATTTGATGTCTATTGAAAACTATAAAGAACAAGAAATATAAACAAAAAATACAACTAATAAGGTGGAGGTGGCAGTCAAATAGAAGTACATATGTTACTAGGCCTGGTTATATGTACCAAACTTGTAAGTTGAGTGGTGAGTCATGGAGGAGGCACATTAAAAATATGAAAAGAATAAAAAGGAGGAGGAGAGAGTGGGGGTTTGCAGCGATAACTTGGTATATCTACTATACGACTATTAACTAAAATATGTCTATGATTAACTAATTGGCAGGAGAAGAAGCAATGACGGTAACTGGGGAATAAGCATTGGCTAACTCTGTGCCAGCAACAGCGGTAACACAGAGGATGCAAGCGTTATCTGGAATGATTGGGCGTAAAGCGTCTGTAGATGGCTTTTTAAGTCTGCCGTCAAATCCCAGGGCTCAACCCTGGACAGGCGGTGGAAACTACCAAGCTGGAGTACGGTAGGGGCAGAGGAATACCGATTCGATCCGAGCTCTTGGAATTGAGTGGATAAAGAGATTAGGAAAAAAAAAAACATAAAGGGAAAGGAAGCAAAAAGAAAAGAGGAGAGAGAGAGAGAGAGAAAGAGAGTGAGAGAGAGAGAGGAGAATTATCTGAGGTAGACATAGGAAGGAAATATAATTGGGTAGGGGAGGTGGATAGGCCCGGGGGTTGGGACAAAAGGGGAAGGGGATGGAGAGAGAAATAAAATCAAGATGGGAGAGAGAGCAGTAGAGTGTATTTAGGTCAAGAGAAGACATTTAAATGATAATTGAATGAAATAATAAGGGTTATATGGTACTTTTACGAGTTTTGTGACGAACATCCACTTTTGCCAATTTGATCTCGAGTTTATGGAAGTTTAGTGCAAAACATTAAAGTTAAAGAGGCAGAGTTAAAGAGGGGTCATTCGCTTCCATCGTTAAGTACTTTTCCATTAACCCTAAAAGAAAACATTCAGTCAAATGTTATCGAAATAATTAACAAATAAGTAATCAATTTAAAAAGAAAAAAGTTATATTAGCAAAAAAGTTTTTCGCACTTTGTACCCCGAAAAATTATTTATTTCACATTACACCCTGAATGTCATCAATTGATTCCAATATGGCCTTCGGACTAACATCTATTTTAAATTCCGTTAAAAATTGATGCACATGTCATATACGTGTCTTGCTCCTAAGCAAAAGTATAAACTCACCATTTATCTCCTTGGGTAAAGACATAATCATTTATAGCCACGGGGGAGCCACAAGTTTGGCATTGTGGGGCCAAAAAGTTTAACAAAAATAATACACATGTACTTATGTATTTGGAATGACTTATGAAATTCAAAAAATATTTTTTTAATAAATGATTATCAAAAGTGTTTATAAGAAAAACACTTTTATTAAATAAGTATTGTTTGGATACTCAAAATTTAAAGTCCTTAAATTAATGTATTTTATAAAAAGAACGTTTGGATGTGAAATCACTTATTTGTATTCTAATTGTTAATCGCATTAAATGCACATATACAAACATATACTATGCATACAATGATACACAAAAAAAATTATACACACAAATATCATATTAATAAAAGTATCATACGAAAAAAATTACATAGTCCAACTATCACAATGACATACTAAATGTCAATAAAACACATATTAATAGTAAATACAATCAAAAAACATGCTTGATTGTCCCTTAGAATTGCTGAAGCAATACGTTCTCTTTTCCTATTCATTGAATTTGTATTTGACAAATCAATGTCCTCTTCAAAAGCAGTTTGGTTTACATTGTCTTTCTCCTATAACTCCACGTCTTCATTAGCATACCTTGCAAATAATACGTCTCTGATGCCGTGAAGCCTTATGTAATTGTGGCAAGTTATGCAAGCAACAATAATAAACATTTGCTTAATAAAATCAAAACCGGGCATTTGTTGTAAAATTGGAAATCTTTTTTTTTAATACTCCAAAACATCGTTCAATCACATTCCTTAATGAAGAATGTGCATGATTGAACAACTCCTCCTTTCCATGAGGTCTTCCCCCTCTACGAAATTCAGGTAGATGATATCTCGTGTCCTTATAAGGAGTAAGATAACCGTCCATATTAGGGAAGCTAGTTTCTACCACATAATATTTTCCTAAAAAAACAACAAAATTATTAGATATTGTATGTAGTTAAGAATGCAAAAAAATTTAATCGATGCATTCTTTATGCATACCTGGAGGTGGTTTTGGAAAATTTAAATGCCTGTTACGAATGCAATGTATTAGCACTCTAGAGTCATGAGCCGTTCCTTCCCAGCCAGTATTGACAAATGTAAAAACCATGTTTAAAGAACATGCTGTCAAAATAGTCTGTGTGCATACTATCTTCCTACCTCTAAAAGGAATCTGTTTTGAAGTAGGAACATGAGCCCTAAAAGTCTTTACCTTCTAGAACTTGGACAATAATTCGTTGACAGATATATACAGTTACCACATATATCTCAAATGTCGTAGAATAAAAATTCTCCGAATATGTGTGAATTATAACCAGAACATTATTAGAATATTAACAACTATCAGGAATTTGGCAAAGAGAAGGAATCTTATTTAGGCAAGGCAACATCATTCCGCGCAGTTCAATTCAAAACCCCACATCCAAATAATTGCAAACTTAACGATCATATTTATTGGATGACAAGCATTGCAACAATTATCAGACAAAACTAGAAAGCAATAACGAAAGAAAGAAAGCACTATAATCAACAGCGCACGAATCGTTCAATCATTGGAATGGTTAGTATCATCAAACTATGGGGCAGTTAGACCTAACTGATTCAGAACATGGAGGACATATAAATGGCTACAGTTTGCATTTGTAAACTGTCACAATAACACTGTTGGACAACAAATACAACAATCTTTAGCAGAAATCCTCGTTTATATGGAAGTACTAGCCCAATGTTGACTTAAGGATAGACTCAATATTACATGGAGGATCTAGTAGCTAGCCATAATCACATGGCACATTCCTAGAAACCCAATAAGTACCAACAACCCATAGATATATGTTTCAGGTAGTCTAAAGTATGATATATCTGGACCTACTTTAGACCATGTTTAGTACAGAAACCTACAAGCCTCGTATGTATAGATATATACTAATGTCTCATTGGTGAAGTGGAACGTGGTGTATGTTATATCTTTGTTAAGATTCTAATATATTGAATAACAATTGTTCTCATGGCTATCGAGTACCGAACCGCGTAAATCTGTCTATTCTTTGATTGTTTTTTTATATTACGAATAGTTCACAATAGGGTAAGTTTTACAATACAAGTACACGGCTAAAACAGAAATCAATTTCTATGAAGTAATTATGTATGGAGTTCAAAGAGCTTTGTTCCTTGGTAAAAATATTAGAGAAGATTACCTTCCCTGTTTCGACATTAAAGTTCAAGAAATTGTTTTGCAGGTCAAAGAGAATTATATATGTTTGACTAAAGTTTATGCTAGCAAGAAAATCAAGTTCAAGCCAATAGTAGCTTGGATGGAGTACAATGAGGTATATGCATCAATGCAATTTAAAGATGCAAGCAGTAATCAACTAGTCAATGGTTTGTAGCATGCATCTTATACCTCAAATTCAGTAAACGTGTCATCACTTTTCCTCAATGACAGATCACCCGTCATGAATTTAAATAAAACCTGCTATATAAATGGGTCCAACTGTATAAAGGAGTATTCTACAGATACATGTAAGTGGTGGTCCACTATTGTATAAACTGAGAAAATATAATAGAGGGGAAGGGGATCTATTCAAGTATTGCAGAATCATGTGAACTCATATTCAAATTTGTTTATGTATTCCTCAATTTCGTTTTGCAGGGTGTGTGGTCATTCACACAAGAAACGTACAAACTAAAGGTACTCGGATAAGTACTTACTATCACTCTAGATCCAACCTCTAGTTGGCTAAGGAAAATTCCATTATCTAACATCACCCCCATTTGTAAACTTGGTTTGCAGTATGTGGAAGATGCATGTGGTGAGAATATTGACAACACCATCAACAAAGTCACCTACAACATTTCTATTCCTGATGACTTGGATGCATTTCAGAGTTTCAAGCTCTTCTTGATCGACTCTCAGCACATGTTCAATTGATAGTCATTTTATCAAACAATTGGTGGGCACTCAATCAAACTGTCCAATTTTGTTAAAAATTAAATGTGAGAAAGAGCAATCATGGATAAAAAAAAATAAAAATCAGTTTCCCAAAAAACATCAAAAATTGATACTGTAGACAACTCCTTGATCTCTAGAAATTTTATCATAAAAACGAAAAAAAAAAAATACAAACCAAAATATATCAACCCACAACAAAGAAGATATTGTACCTCCTTGCAGTCTGAAATAGCTAGTTAGGTAGATAGAAGAGAACAAAAATACATCAGGTCCTTGGCTCTGGCGTCGTTGGTAGTTGGCGAGAGAGAAGATAGTATTGTTGGTCGGCAAGATAAGAGAAAATATTGCTGGCGTCGGCGTAGGCGTCGAGAAAGAAAACCGCTACATGAATGGTTGTGGAAGAGAGCTATGAGGGAGTTGGAGAGAGGTACCTATGAGGGAGTTGGAGAGAGGTATCGGGGGAGTGAGAGAAAATGAGAAGTAAAAATGAAAAGTAATTTTTAAAAGTAAAAGTTAATTATTTTTACTTTTTTTTATTAACTTATTTAAGTGCTCAAATTACTTTTACTTATCAAAAAGTATTTTTAATAAGTTAAACCAAACACTATTTTTTTTAAAGTATTTTTCATAAGTTAAAAGTCTTAAAAACACTTTTTTTTTAAGTCATGCCAAACACATTCTTAATTCAGTGACTTAATCTAAAGACTTATTGCATTAGTACCGTTGGTTTAGCAAAATAGACTGCATTAAGTTCTGAGAGTCATTGTTAATTCAATGATGACAATATATTAAATTCTTAAATTAGGTCCCAAACATTTCAATTTCAACAATAGTAAGCTTAAAAATTTTGGACTAATAATGAATAAAAATAGGTGATATAGTGAGTGGATTCCCACTACTACAAACAATATATGCAATCTTATGCCGCATGTGGAAAAATATTTCTACAACTCGTATTATTGGCATCTCGGTCAAAACAGAACAATCTTATATTTTTAACTGTCACCAACTTAATTTTCATATTACAAAAAAAAAATTAGCAATGGTGAGACATTGGGCAAAAAATAGGAAGAGAGAACGGAGGGTTTTAGGATGATTTCTTCAAAACATTTAGAGATTTCAATGAACTAAATATTATTTTCATTCACTTAATTGAGAGTAAAACTTTAATTTACATATAAAATGATTTAGTAAATTAGAATGAATGATATTTTTTTGGTGGGGGCAAATTTGAAATACAATAAAACCTATACATAATATTTTTTGGCAAAAGAAAATTAATGCATGTGTAGCTTCGCCACTGTTTATAGCTGTTGGATTAAAAGTGATTAATCAAATAGCTACAATGAAATAAGTCCTCTCTAAATAAACTTTAGATGATAACGTGATTTTTTTTTGGCTACGGGGTATCTAAACTTGCATCTATTACTTCTTCGAGCTAAGCGGTTAACCATCGTAACTTAAACTGGATTAGAGCATGTCCCTCAAGAGATAAGAGTGACTATTCCTTAGAAGGTGTGGAAAAAAAATTGAACGTAAGACCTCTGAATACTAAAGACCAGACTCAACAACTCAACCATCCCTAAAGATTAGATGATAACATGACTTGATTAATGTGAAGAGCATTCAAATTGTGTAACGAAAATACAAATAAATATATCATCCATATTTCATTTAATATTATTGAAAGACAACTTTGAAGGTGGTCTCCACACCCTTTGGATGAGTGAAACCCAATAAAAAAAAGTTGATGGGACCCACTCATCTAATGGTTTTCATTGATTTGGGATGTATATTTGGGATATATAGCACTCCTCTTATCTCCCATACTCAAATTAAATACGTTTAAATTTAGTAAGGATCCTCGACTTCTTCCCAATCGTCCACTGCTCAACATATGTGTCATAGTTGTTTTTAACGGTTCCATCTATTGCAACGACTATGGGATGGTAATTTTGCTATTGAGAGCAAGAAAGATCTCACCCTTAACCACACTCGAGAACTTCAAGTTGGTCTTTGCTATCTCGTTGTATTTGGCCATATATTGACCTATTTCTACCACCTCAAGACTATTCAGGTCCTCTATCGGCTCCCAAGTGCCATCTTTCAAACCACCAACAGCGGTAGAAACGTCAAAAAGAATGGACACAACGAGAAAGAAGAGAACTATAGAAAGAACAAGGGATTGAAACTTTGAGAGCCATTTCTGGATTAACATATGACTTACTTGTGGAAGGTGTGGTTTAAGATGAATTTACAGTGGAAAGGGGTACGTACATGTAGACTTGAGAGTTATTACGCGGGCGAGTTCCAAAAATTGTCCTTGATTTGTCAAGGTAATTAATATATAATAAGTTCCAATTAAATCATAGTAGGTGATTAAAAGAAACTTTTGGAAATGTGTATTAAAAGAAATCTCACTTGATTCATTCAAATGCAAAATAATAATTATGTTTTAATACTTTTATGAAACTCAATTAAATGCAAAGGCAAGTAATTAAAATCAAAGGCAAATTGGATTTGGACCTAAAAATTTAACCTCATTTATTGATAAATAAATCGAGCATAGGTGAAGGCAATAAGAATAAATAAAACACGGCTTGTTTATTTATCAATTTTACATAATTCATGCACGATATGAATTTGATATAACATGATACGTTAGACACGAATTAATAAATGAATCAGGTATGTGTAAAGTATTTTTTGACACAAAACCCACTAAGACTCTACACGAACTCTCTTCATCCGATGCAATTGTCAGGTCTAATCATAATAGCATAAGCTTGAAGGCCTGATAGTTTTTAGCAAAATTGGAGGCCATGAAATGAACTATGGAAGACCAAGTTCATCAATCAACCTCTTTCAACAAAGGAAATTTCAGACTCTTTACTGGCATTCTCTGTCCTGGACTTCAGATCATCGACATAATGCTGATAGATATACGATACAAACCCCCAGATGGCCAACAACATGGCGATCACCTTCACTCCATTCATCTTATCATGGAAAAAGATCACAGCAAGAACTGGAACAATTGGCAAAGTTAGAGTACTAATCACAATGGCGAAGAGAGCCGAGACCTTAAAAATCAACCCGACGATTCCAATACTGAAAACCTGCCATGCCAGAGCTGTCCATACCAGTATCATCACATAGGATGATTTCCCTAGTTCAAATTCTTCCATTTCTGTCTTCAGACTCTTCCACTCTCCACTAGCAAAAAGCCCGACAAGAATGACACAAGTTGCAACCAGCGATTCGTAGATTATCACATCCAGGACATCTCTAATGGCTTGCCTTTTCAAGATCTTCCTGAAGAAGAGCTGTGAAATAGAGAGTATTAATGCATAACCCGCGGCTGCACCAACAGTGCATAAAAACCCGATTGCATACTTCCCGTTAGAGGCTTTACTGGACTCTCCCGAGTCGTTTTGGAAGACAAGGAGAGAGGAGGAGGTGGTGAGAAGCACTATAGAGTTGATTATGAAAGGAGTGAAATTCTGTGAATTGAGGAAGCGAGAGAAAATGGCATTGAAGCCAACTTGGGTTGAAGTAATGAGGGAAAAAGTAGAGACAGGAAGATATAAGAGCCCAATTGCAAACAACATGGCATCAGTTGCTAGAAAAAGGCCAAGGAGACCATAAACTGATACAATGACTAAGGTGGAAGGTGCATTTGTCCTGTTTGCAGTGTGATTTTTTGTCATTGAAATGTATAGGAGGGGGAGGAGGATTGGGAAGCCTGCAGGTTGCACAAGTGTTGCCATCCATTTGCTTTTTCCGCCTTTTTCATAATACAGTCTCCCCAAGAGTGTTGCAGCCGACTGGCCGGAAAGAACAAAAAGTGCATAGATGACCATTTGGATATACCACTGGTATTGTCTACGCGATGGAGGGACGATTGATTGGTGGTGGTTGCCATTTTCATGTTCATGATCAGAGTCAATTTCCGTGGCTTCCTGATCTGGTAAAATAACATGTTGAAAAAATCAGTATTGTCACCACACCTTTCTCCTTTTCACTTACATCCTACACACAGAACATGAACTTAGAGTATTGAGGAATGTAATACTGAAAGCTGCTTAATTGGGCGCCATGGACTCATTGAATCATGGAAATAGTTTCTCCGCAAGTAGGATATGACTACATAGATCTAACCCTCTCTAGAACGACCTTGTTTGTGAGTGTTACTATGCTGTTTTACTGCACCTTATGGTTTATCAGATCCGATGAGCTATACCTATGGCTAGTGCAAGTTAATTTTTTGTGGCACTTCATGTCAAAAGTTCTTTCTGATTTTGTTAAGCTGTTTAGTAATCACTAAT
>CM042186.1:6975792-6993301 GCA_023539305.1 Ilex asprella | reverse complement strand
CATGCTCCATGCTCTAGTTCTCGCCCTCATCCTCTTGGGGATGAAGGTCCTCACCATGAGAAGCAGGAGGAGGGAGAGGTGGAGCTCCCTCATATTGGGCTCCCCTGTGTGGGGCGCCTAAGGGGACTCCAAAGTGGGCTGGGCGCCCTTATTGGGCACCTAGGTGTGGTGCAGCAGGGTGTGGAGCTCCCTGATGTCCAGGACGTGGAGCTCCTAGGGACCCTCCGTGCTGCGCACCTCCAAGTTGTGCTCTTCCTTGTCCAGCGAGCATGAGCTGCAATATCTGTTGGTTTTGGGTTACCAGCTGCTGCATGGTCTCCAGCATTTATTGTGGATTGGGAGCATTTGGGACAGGGTTGGTAGGCGGAGGAGCAATCTCATCCTCTCGTAGAGGATTGTGTTCATGTTGGTTCATGGACCTGGTAGTGATCGCCATTGGTTCAGGAGAATGAAAGCTTTGAAGTGAGAATTCTGTCGTTTCCACAGACGGCGCCAAACTGATAATGCACAAAATTGTTTTATGCACCACGAGTCAAGTGTGAATAATAAATGTAAAAAATAAATATGAGAAAATGGAGAGACACAAGAAATTATAGTGGTTCGGTCAGCTAGACTTACGTCCACTCTTGAATGGCTCTGGTCACCGGGTATTTTATTAACTCAAGGGAGTGGGGAGCAGAGATTACAAGCTTTGAGGGAGAGAAATGAGATGTGCTCCCCAAGTGTTGGTGGGGCGTGCAATTTATAGTGGCCCTCTAACAGACTGGGGCTATTTTACAGCAGCTAATCAAGTATTTCGGTTTAGCTCACGACTTCTCCTCAACTGGCTAGGCAGTTGTGATGCTCTCCACAAGACGCGGTCAAGGATAAGGTGAGGGTGGACTGCTTCCTTGGCGGTGCAGGCAAAGCTCCTACGCTTTCCCTCTTGATGACGTGGCTAAGCAGAGTATTTGACTTGCCTTGGACTATGTTGGGCTTGGTGGACCCTCAATGAGGTTAGGCTCCTTAATTAGAATTTGGGTTTTCCAAATAAATTGGGCTCTTCTAGGGCTTGACCCATCAAATATTTCAAACAAACATGAGATTTGTGAGAACTTTAAACTATTTTCTCCAAACCCATCTTGTCAAATCTCCATACCCCTTTACCAAACAGCCATAGGATTGATCATATGAAACATGCTCTTGACGTCCTAGTCTTACTTTTAGAAGTGCTAAGCGTAGAAAACTTTGATTGCTTTGGATTCACCTAAAAAGTGATGCTTTGCAATTGTAACATCTTCTACATGTAATACAACAACATATTGTATCGTAATTTAAATCAGGATGACTTTATATAAAACACTTAATGTATGAAGATTTGAAATTCACATTTATAAAACATTTCAAAAAAGAGCCGACAAGTAAAGCACGACGAAGTATATGGACTTGATACCTTCACTTCACCTCGTCTATTTTAACCCCAAGCCTCAAGCGTGTGGGTTTTTGTGCTCCTTTGCCATGTCGGTACATTACCACAACCTTTTTTATAATTTCTTTTTGAAAAATATTGTTACAAGTTGAGACCTTCGTCGACTATCTTATTATTGTTGTTATTTAATTGCTTATGTTTTGAACAGTATAAAAATACTATATTTTAATGAGCCTACCATCCCATTTCTCCATTCCATGGACCAATGTTCATAAAAATTTTCATTACAATTTAAAGCACTCTATATCGGTACAGGTGTGAATCGGAGCTTAAACTTTTAAAAAATGCAATCAACTTGTGTTAAGTCAGTGTTAAACACGAATTGGATCACTGCTAAAAGATTTAAACATTGTCAACACTATCAACACTTGATCAAAAAACATATAGAAGGTAATAGAATTCGCAGTTGGATCATCAATGAGGGTTCCCTGGTTGTATTTTTCTTCTCCCACCTCAGCTTTTCTCCAATTTTTCCAGATGTGGCCTAATTTGCATGCCATTTTGTACAACAAATCGAAACTTTTAATAAGATTATGTTCATAGTTGATAGCCATGCTATCATTTTGTTATTAGTCGCTGATATCATGCAATAATGGCCCCATAAGATCCTTGTAATATGTCATGTATCATGAGTCTTCCCCAACCGTTCCATGTGGCAGTAACAAAGGGAAGTTGTAGAGTGAGTATTGTCCAGCTATGGCAAAGTCTATTATGTGAAAAAAAGTAGTTTTGGCTTGTTGGCATGTTCTTCGTAGAGAAACTCTTGCTACGTGGGTCAATTGGTTCTGTTTCATATGAGATTCTACCCTGATAACGACTTGAAAAGGGTTTATCCAGGCTTTGAAGGCGAGGTTTGCCCCTACCCCTTTTGATGATCCAGTTGCCGAGTTCACAAAACTTTGGCAAACAACAGCGATGGAGGAATATCAAACCCAGTTTGAAATCCTCTCTAACAATATCACAGGTCTTGCGGAAGAATTTTGGGTAAGTACCTTCATTAGTGGCCTTAGAGATGATATAAGAGTTGTGGTCACCATGGTTCACCCTACCTCCTTAACCACTGCCTTTGACCTTTCCCGATTACAAGAGGAAGAAGTTTAGCATCACAATTGCAACCCAAGATCTTCCCCTCTGTCCCATTCTACTTCGAACTCCTACCCTAGAACCCAAAACAATTACCCAAAGTTACCTGGCCCTCCTAACCCTTCCAGATTGTTAGGTCCATCGAATCCAACCCCAACCCGACAAAATTACCCCAATACCACCTTGAGTCCTAAACCCAACTTACCTGTCCAACGCATCTCCCCAGTCCAAATGAAGGAAAGAAGGGAACGTCGATTATGTTATTATTGTGATGATAATTGGTCCCTAGACCACAGGTGCAAGAGACCCAAGATTTTTCTCCTTGAAGGTATGGAGGAAGAAGGAGGTGAGGAAGTATCATAGGAGGTAAGTGCAACAAATTTAAATGAAGGAGAATAAGCAGATGATGATGAAGGGGCAAGATTACTGGAGATTTCCCTCCATGCTATCACAGGAGCTCCTGCTCCTAAAACTATGAGGTTGATTGGAAAAATTAAAAACCAAGTTGTGGTGGTACTCATCGATACAGGAAACACCCTTAGTTTTGTAGATTACAAAGTAGCAAGAAAGATGAAATTGCCAGCACATGAAAGGAGAAATTTAGTAGTCATGGTGGCAAATGGAGAAAAATTGTCTTGCCTTGGTTGTTGTAAGGAAGTCCACTTCTCTCTATAAGGACAACCCTTTTCCACCACCCTCTTTTTCTTGACCCTGGGAGGTTGTGATTTAGTGTTCAGAGTTAACTGGTTAAGAACATTGGGAACCCATTCTTTAGGACTTTCATCGACTGACAATGAATTTCCTTTGGGATGGGAAACATGTGCAGTTACAAGGGCTTAATCCATCAGAATTACAAGTAGAGGAAGTACAACAGTTCAATAGAGCCAACAAGAATCACAACAAAAGCCTAATTTTGCAACTCATTAAGCTACAACCGGAGGCCCCGATCCATTGTGAGGTGCAGAGATTCTTAGATGAATATGGGAAGTTGTTTGAGGAACCAAAAGGATTGCCCCCTCCAAGAAGCAAGATCATAGGATCCCTCCAGTTAAAGGAACCCAACCAGTGTGTGTTCGGCCCTAGCGCTACCTTTATTATCAAAAAGAGGAGATCGAACAACTGATCAAAGGGATGCTAGAGATGGGAGTAATTCAACCAAGCCAAAGCCTTTATTCCTCTCCAGTCCTGCTAGTAAGGAAAATTGATGGCAGTTGGCGCATGTGTGTGGACTACCAAGCACTCAATCAAATCACAATCAAAGATAAGTATCCTATTCCTATCATCGATGAGCTCCAAGATGAACTCAATGGGTCTACCATTTTATTCTAAGCTAGACTTGAGCACTGGGTATCACCAAATCAAGGTGTGCCCGGATGATGTACCTAAGACTACGTTCCGCACACATGAGGGGAACTACGAGTTTTTAGTGATGCCATTCGGGCTCACTAATGCCCCATCGACCTTCCAGGGGCTCTTGAACCAACTGCTCAATCCACACCTACGTAAATTTGTACTAGTATTTTTCGATGATATACTGGTTTTCAGTAAAGACTTGGCAGACCATCTAAGGATAGTTTTGGGAATCCTCAAAGAGAATAACTTGTATGCGAGGCTGTCCAAAATGTAGATTTGAGTGTAGTGAAGTTTTGGTAGGAACTATTCAAGTTTAAAGGAACGAAGCTAAACCTTAGCTTTGCTTACCACCCACAAATTGACGGTCAATCGGAAGCAGTCAACCAGAGTTTAGAAAGCCACCTCAGGCAATTCTCGGGAGAAAAACCCAAAGATTGGGTTAAAAGGCTTGCCTCGGTAGAATGGTGGTACAATACCAATGAACATGCCTCAACAAAAACAATGCCCTTTGAAGTAGTGTATGGGTGCCCTCCTCCACGACTTTTACAATATATTCGTGGTACCATACATGTTGAAGCAGTAGAAGAAACACTCCGAAGTCGTGATCAAACTTTGGCCATTCTCAAGGATAACCTTCAAGAATCAAAAGACCGGATGAAGAAATTTGCTGATTTGAAGAGAACGGAGCAAAATTTTGAAATCGGTGAATGAATTTACCTTCAATTGAAGCCTTATCGTCGGCTCTCTGTTGCAGCTCGTCGTAATCAAAAGCTCTCGCCATGTTATTATGGACCATTTCAAGTGATAGGAAGAATCGGGAAGGTGGCATATCGGTTGGATCTACCCTCTGAAACACTCATACACTCGACATTCCGTGTTTCTTGTCTTAAGAAAAATTTGGGATCTCGATTGACGGCCTTACCCATCCTTCTGCCAACTAAGCAAGATGGGTCGTTGTACCCAGAACCTGAACGTATTTTGCAAAGGAGGTTTCGACGGAAAGGAAATCAAGCTACCACAGATGTTTTACTTAAATGGATAGGGATGGGGGAAGAAGATGCGACATGGGAAGAGTATGTGAGCTTTCAAATGAGATATCCGGACCTTGTGGACAAGGTCTTCGAAAAGGGGGAGTCTTCTTCAACCTTTCCATGTGGCAGCAACAAAGGGAAGATGTGGAGTGAGTATCGTCCAGCTACGACCAAGTCTATCCTGTGCAGAAAAGTAATGCTAGGCCTGTTGGCATGTTTTTCGTAGAAGAACTCTTGCTACGTGGGTCAGTTGGTTATGCTTCATATGAGTTAGTTGGTATAGTTAGTGGAGTCCTATGATTATGTTTTCTATAAGGTAGTTAGTGGAGTCATGTAACAGTGAGTTCAGTGGGTAGTTATCTATACTTGTTTGTAAGTTATTTAAGTCAGCTTTATTAATGAAAGATTATCCTATTTTGCAAGCCAGAAATTGGCATCGGAGGTTGGCCCCTCAAAGAACCTATTTTCTATCTTCTTAGATTGACTATATGTTGAGAAAATTCAAGTGAAGAATGCTAACAAAAATAAACAAGGAATATAAACTTATCGATAGTGACATGTAGTGACTATCCTTAAGAATAAATTTTCGTCCGTCTAAATGTGAAGCCCAGTGCAACAAGTTATGACGTCCTATCTTTCAAGATTCAACTATTACTTCTCCACAAGCGTGTGCTTGCAAATGTAAAAGTGTTTGAATACTCTTGATTGTTTCCAAATCGAGTCAAAAAAATCACCAAATATAATAGAACATTTTTTTATGACAGAATATAAACTTAACAGACTACTCCACGCAACTCCTTAAAAAGAGAAGCGGAGCGCATTAAATTGTAAAGAATAAGTACGTTTAATGGAGCATTAAACACTCACTATAAAAGTTGCAATGGTTTGATTCCAACAAACACATCGGTTTGAAACACCGACAACACATGCAACGGTTCGGTGGTAGTTTAAATTTTGTCCGGCTTCCCAATTGAAGGGATAGTTGTGGGGTAGTCAATGGACAATTGACACATCAGCGAGACATTAAGAAGGAATATAACTGCCAATAAAATTCTAAGCTCAACTAAACTCTAATTTTAATAAAAATGAAATGACACCCAACTTTTGATTAAAAAAGGTTAACCATGGTTATAAACAAGTCAACTGGTCCCACTTTGACTGAAAAAAAAAGAATTCCATTTATTATTCTACAGTAGTTTGATCTCAAAAAAAAATTATTATGCTTACATACATAAGAAAAAAAATTCCCATTTTTTTTCTTAACCCTAATCCAATTGATTTAATCATATAATTAATGTCAGGTTAAGTTAAATTAAAACTACGGTTTAGTTAGCTTAGAATTCTACCAGCAGTTATAGTCCTTAATGGCTCGCTGACGTGTCAATTGCCCATTGACCACCCGGAAACTATCCCTCTAGTAAGAGAGTCGGACAAAATTTAGTCAGCATAGCATTACTGAAATTTAATCTCAATTGGTTTATCGGACTTAAAACATTCATGCACTCTGGTTGTCATTTCAAACATTCAAACCAGAATATGTTCAACTGTCATCTTGTTTGAGAAAAAACCTTCTAATTTAATATTATGGCCATAGGAGCTGGTGGTCTAATGGTAAGAGAGACCCGTCTTGGGTCGTATCTTGACTCCCATGTGGTTAGCAAGCAGGGTTCGATCCATGAGAGCCCCATGTCTTGCCATTAGTGCTTTGGTGGTAGAGTGGTGACGGGTTGTTTCAAATGGAATAGTAATTATGGCTCAAATCGAACATTTCACATCGGGAAAGACCCTCATGGTCACGCCCAAGGGGGTCACTGTCTGCTGGTCGCCCCTCTCTCACATTTTTCTTGATCAATTTTTTTTTTAATATTATGAAAAACTTATTGTAGCCTTTCAAAATCGATCTATTGACGACAAATAACTGTCGTCGATAAATATATTTTATTTTAAAATACAATTTAATAAATTATAACACTAGGTACAAAATTTGTAATATCTTTTTAATCGTCACTATGAACCCTACACCGACCCAACCACCACCCATTCCCCAAATCCATTCTAATTAACACTTTTAAAACATTACTTATTAATGCGCTAAATTGATAGTTTGCTAAAATTTAAATGTAAATAATTAATAAAGATTAAGAGAAGTTCAAATGTAAAGTAGTTATAAAAAAGTTGGAAGTAATTACTTAGTCACATGTTTGAATTCAACTGGAAGGGGTCAATTAAATGATTCAAAATTAGGACAAAATAGGATTTGAGGAGAAAACTTCTCAAGTATTCTCTTTTGAATTGATTATTTTAGTATATAGTATAGATTTAGGGCAAGACTTTGCTACCAAATTAAAAGAGTTACAGTACCCAAGACCATGTCTTGGGTCAAAATACATGATGTACAATTGCAACAATAATGTTACTACGATAGATCATAACGCTCCTCTTCTAAACTAACTTGACCAAAAAATTTGTAACTTGAACTCAAAAGATTATAATTTTCGATATGCTATCGAAAAATAATTTTTTGTTTTTGAAATCTTAACCTAGCTAATAATTAATTAAACCATATTTACACGGGCAAGCTCAATGTATCTTGTTTGCTACCATCCAAAACAAATCAATGCTGCAGCTGGTTAATCAAAGTTAAAGATTAGAAACAGAAACATTCATATATTTTTATGCATCCGCCTGTTTACAGTTTTCTCACATTGAAATAAAGCGGTGAGGTTCTGTTTTTTTATTTGACAATATTTACAAGGAAAATCCTTGAAAGGAATACGATTGCGTCCTCGTAGATGAATATATACCGACTCAGTTCGTTGTTACTGTGCAATAGTATCCACTTGTCGGTGTTGGGTTGGGCCCTCACTACAATAAACAGAGTGTTAGTGGCGCAAAAAATCACTACTAAAAGTTTTTGTGGCAATAAAAAAATTGTCACTAGGTTGTCTATAAGTGTGTCACTAAATGTGAAAATTGAAGCACTTGAAAATTCACCATAAATGAATAATAATTCGTGATCGACACTGAAAGTCCTATTTCTTGTAGTAGCTATGGCACTTTTCACCTTGGGAGTGGGTTGCCATCAAGTACTTTGTGAACTTAGCACATTTGCAATCCACAATTGAATTACATAGAAGCAAATGGAGGATGTGGCTAAAACACTAACCACTTATAGTTGGAAGTCATTGCATATTTAAGATCTTCACTTAATTAGGGTTAGCCACGTAGTGTAGTGTGATCTGCTTTGTCATTTTCCATCCCACAGGCAGTTGGATCGCGGGTTTGGTTCCCTACAACGCATTTGTCTTGCGGGTAGATCACCCGACATAATTTCAAGTAAGACTTACTATATAAATGAGTCCCCAAAAATATAAAACAGTTGATTTATCATTAAGGGATCTCGATCCTGTAATCACAAGCTTGCATTGATCGAAAGAAAAATCCTATATATTATACTACAAACATAAACAACATATAAGATTGCACACCATTCTAAAGTGGACTAAACCTCCTCTACTAAAATCAAAACACACTTACTTAGGAAACATTTATTATATATATGTTGGATACTATATCAGATGCTGGACGAAGTTGCACTCATGTATGCCTTGTTTCTATGTTACTGAAGTCCTGAAGAGAACCACCAAATTTACAATCATTAACTAACATCTTTCAACTAGGGAAACTTCGAAAACTTTATTAGCGTATCATCTTTACGCAGGGTCATCCTAATCTTCATTAGCGTTTTTCCTTTCAACTAGTGAAACTTCGGAAATTTCATTCGCGTTTCTTCTTTCAGCTTTCGACTTCAAATCATCAAGATAATGCTGATATATATACGACGCGAATCCCCAAATGGCCAACAACATTGAAACCACCTTAACTCCACTCATCTTTTCATCGAAAATGAACACAGCAAGAACCGGAACAATTGGCAAACCTAAAGTACTGATCACATTGGAGAAGAGGGAAGAGACCTTAAAGATCAATCCAACAGCACCAATGTTGAAAACTTGCCATGCCACTGCTGTCAATACCAAATTCATCACATATGATACCTTTCCAAGTTCATATGCTTTCATCTCTGTCTGTAAACTCTTCCATTCCCCGCTAACGAAAAGTCCCACCAAGATAGCACAAGTTGCTACAAGAGACTCATAGATTATCACATCCATGACCACTCTAAAAGTTTCCCTTTTCAGAATTTTTCGAAACACAAATTGTGTCACAGAGAGCATCAATGCATAACCACCAGACGCGCCAATAGTGCACATGAATCCTATTGCATACTTACCTTTAGGAGTTTCATTCGAATCTCCCGAGTCATTTTGGAAAACAAGTAGTGTGGATGAGATAGTGAGGAGGACTAAAGAGTTCAATATAAAAGGAGTGAGTTTCTGTGAGTTGAGGAAGTAAGAGAAAAAAGCATTGAATCCCAACTGACTTGCACAAATTAGAGAATAAGTAGAAACTGGTAAGTACAAGAGGCCAATCGAATATAACATGCCATCTGCTGCTAGGAATGAACCGAGAATGAGATAAAGCGAGAGGAGGATTAACGCAGAAGGTGTATGGCTGCCTTTTTTGGTTGGTGACATGTAGAGGAAAGGAAGGAGGATGGGAAAGCCTATAGTTTGGATGAGCGTTGCCATCCATTTGCTCTTTCCGCCTTTGTTAAAGTACAGTCTTCCTAAGATTGTAGCAACAGATTGGCTAGAGAGGACTAAGATTGAGAAGAAGGCCATTTGGAGCCACCATTTGTATTGTCTTGAGTTGTTAGCATTGGCATTTCCAGTTGAGCTTGCTCCTTCAGCGTGGCCTAGTAAAATTACATTTGGAATGGATTAGTATTGTCACACACCCTACACACATCCCCTCTCTCTCTCTCTCTCTCTCTCTCTCTCTCTCTCTCACACACACACACACACAGATGGAAGACAGTTAATTTGTGATTTTCTTTGTAAATAGCATTATTGTGGTGTTAGTATTTTTAAATAGAGTTAATAGCAATTTTAGTTCTTAAAATAAGCCTGTTTGGTTTACATCTAAAAAAAAAAAAAAGTATCTGGAAATAGTTTTTGAGAAAAATTTTAAAAAAGTGTTTTTGAAAATTTATAGATTGCAAAACCTGTTTGGTTATATATTTTTTAAAATAGTTTTAAAGAATAAAAAATTATAAAATCTGTTTAGACAATAATCCACAAAATTCATAATTTTCATCTCTATCTTTCTTTTCCCTTTCTCTATCTTTCTTTTCCCTCTCTCTATCTTCACAAAATCCACACACACACATGCATACACGCGTACACACATAGATCCAAACCCAGATTCAGATCTACACATATCTATGCTTCAGATCTATGTAGATCTGAATTTTAATTGTTGTAAGAGAGAGAGAGAGAGAGAGAGAGAGGAGATGGAGACACTGGGTTTGACAGTGATCTTTAGTGGAGAAGAAGATGGAGATGCTGGAGAGAGTAAGAGAGAGGAAGGGAAAAAAAGAAGAAGGAAGGAAGCGCTACTGAGGGGACTCAAATGGCAGCCCTCATTAAAGACTCATTTGTGTTCTCCATGTTTTCAACGTTTTCAAAGAAAACTCAGAAAACAAATGTAGCTTGTTTTCTATTTTTTTGCTCAAATTCTCATTTTTTTTTTCAAAAATTTGAGAACAAAAATGCTAAACAAATAGGTTTTGCGTGTTTTTAAAATTTTGAGAACAAAATATTGTTTTGTCAGTTTAGTCCTTATTGTAACAATTTTATCAATTTGATCTCTAAAGTATTCAATTCGTGTTATTTTAGTCTCCATATAGACTGATCGTCAAATTTTTTTTACCGAAGTAACTACGTGTTAATTTTTTGAACACTATGACGTGCTCAAGACATGATGATTCCGTCAAAAACTTGACAGTATGTAGAGATCAAAGTGACACGAATTAAATATTTTAAGAATTAAATTGACAAAATTAATACAATAAGAACTAAATTGACAAAAATGCATATTTTAGAAACAAAAATGCTATTAACTTTTTTAAATATTATTGGACCTAATACTTTGTTTAATGGATTTTGCAGAACTCGGATAAAGTCAAAGACTTGATTATTTGAAACTTCGATAAATATGATGAAATGTCTCTTGTAATGAGAAAGTTGAATACAAAACTACAAGGAAAAATTATAGTTTGAACCTATGAATCAATATCACTTTTTTCTTTGAACTATTAATTTTTTCACATTGTCCCTGAACTACTTGAATTAATTTTACATTACTCCAAATATAAACGCCTATTGTATTTTGGAAAAAAAATGTCAATGTATCAGGGGCAAAGTGGAACAAAACCCGTAGCTCAAGAGACAAAATGAGATAACTTTTTTATTAAATTTTTAACGAACAATGTGAAACTAAGAACGTTCAAGATACAATGTGAGATGTGCTGCTTCACACAGTCACTCCATGAGAAGAATAAGAACCCCCCACCCTTATAATTCTTTCAAAAGTACCAAGAGTTTCTGCATATTTCAACTAGAAGAAGAATTACAATGGTGTTCCAGCTTATAAGTGGAGCGGATTATGCCCTGTGTAAAAGGTTGTGGATTATTCTTTATATATAACCATCTTCTCTATTCCCCTTCCACAAGGAAAGTAAGGTTGGTGGTTGGATCAAGTATCAACACTCTCATATGGACATCTTGGTTACAGGAAGTGTACTGAATACTGAAAATTGTTTTAAGCCGTGCTGGAGAACACTTTCATACATTATTTCTATTGGTGTTCAGAGACAACTCCACAAATCTCTTCTCGAGATTCAATGATGCTCTTCAACCTGTTTGCTTATTTAGTTATGAAGACAATACCTAAAGATCTCAAGGAAATGAAATAGTCAACTTTTATTTTCCTAATTATGCAAAAACTAGAATAGTTAATTCAATGGAATGCGAGGATCTATGTGGACTTGGGAAAAGGTAAAATGCAAAAAATAATGATAATAATAATAATAATTAGAGAGCACTTCTAGTCTAAATGTTGTATAATTCTTAAGTGAGATGTATTTTGCTGTCTAAAACACCATCTCTTTATACACTCACGGGTGCATTTTTTGAAAAGGGACAACTATTTGAAATGGTATTTTTTGGCTGAGAGGTGAAAACTTAATGAAAGTTACACATACTTTAGATAAAAGGTGTCAACGACTCAACGGTGAACTTATGAAATGTTTTAACCATTTTAAATGATATCTTATAGCCACATGTGATTCAACTCTGCTGGTGCAAAATAAATAAGATCCTCCTTTCTTTTCTTGTCTTTTTCTTTTTCTCTTTTTGCATTTTCTCTAGTTAAATGATCATAGCAACTAGAAAGAGAAAGATCCATTTTATATCTAAAGCATATGAATAATGAAAAGCTCACTCACCCGTAATCTCTAGTGACAGTTCTTCAACTTCCCCCATGTTGAAGATGTATAACTTGCAAAAAGGGGAGAGAGAGAGAGAGCGAGAGTTCCCGGCTTGATTTTTCTTGTATCTTAGCTGTTCAACATATTTCAAGTAGGCTTAATATGCATGTCATTGACGCACAATGCAATTACGTGTGATTCTGAACATGATCGATCTGTCTGTTTCTTAATTTATGGCCATGCCAAAAGGACCGGTATTCCACTGAATTTTTTCCTTTTAAAAAAAGTCAGTAACTTTGACCCTTGCGATACACATACGGTGTATTATTGTGTCTGTGTGTGAGTTGTTTTAGTTTGTTTGTGTGTGTTTTATGATGTATTAATTTGTGTACTTGTTGGTGTATTAGTACACGTGTAATTTGATATAGCAGAGAATTATCCTTTGCACTCTAAATTCTCACTTTAAACTTCAATTTATTACAAGTGTTGCATGTGATCCTTCTGTCAATTTTTGTTGTCTATTCCGTAAAAACTCAACCATTGACATAGAAGACTCGTTAACGTTGACGAAATGAGAAAGCTAACGAAAGGGCCACATTACAATACTTTTAAATATATTAAATATGTAATATGAAAATTTTAATTTTTGTGAGTATAAATTAGAAATTCTTAAAAAAAATTGGGCTACAGAGTGCAATTTAGGACAGTGAAATTACTTGGGACCCTCCCCCCCCCTGTCTCTCTCTCACTCACTCTCTCTCTCTCTCCATTTGGTGAAGGTAGAAACCTTTGTTCCCCCGATGTGTTCTCTTGTCGCTCTTATTGCAAATTCCCTAACTGACTTTTGCTCGGGCCATATCAACTTACTATCGAGTTCTTCTATAATGAAACGCTTCCAGGCGTCCTCCTGGTCTTCCACCCGAGATGATTTTCTCCTGGGGTTCCTATTGGACTCCTGTATCTTCGATCTCGTTCACCCTTAACTTTGGTGGCTCGGTTTATGGTTTTTCCTGGGATATCTCTCCTTAATTATATATTCTCAAGGCCTCTTTTAATGATTCGTTCTCTTGTCATAGTTTCTTTTCCTTGTCATAAGGCCTTTTCAGCACGGCGTCATGCGTATCCAGTCAATCCAGAAGGGACTAGACTAACTTCATGAAGGCAGGGATGTCCCCCTTGGCACTGGGGGATTTTTCTTGGTTCAATCCATCCTTATGTGCCTCATCTTCGGGTTGTACCTTGCTAATGAAAGGTTGTCGTGATCGTCATGGTATTCATCTTGGCTTCCAAAGGCATCCTCTCTAATGTCGCTGTCAGAAGGATACCTTGTACAGTTTGGTCGGGTCAACTCAACAGCATCATTAATCGGCGATCCAATTTTGCTTCGTAGTCTTGACATTGAATTTTTTATTCAAAGGTTCCCACAGATATGACACTAATTATAAGTGGTAAAAAGAACCTTGTACAAACTTACTATTTGATAAAAAACAAATGAACAAGAAAGGTGCACTGCTCCTTCTATAAAATGAACAAACTGTCAAAGACCAGGGCAAGTTAGTCGGAGGCACTCCGATGCTTTAGTTAATATGAGTCAATAATGAAATTAGAACTAGTTGCGAGAAAAATATTGTATATATTTGACTTAAACTTTACCTGATTTTTATAGTATAATAAGGTCCCCCTCCCACCAAGGCTTTCGCCATTGGAGGGATGAGGTTGTACACCTCACGTTATGTCGAATTTCTAGTGATTGTTACTGAAATCTCTCTCAATATTTTTCATTCGTCTATTTATTCAAGCATGTTGATCATGTTCACCTTAATCTCAATAACTTTCTTATCAACCTAGCACGTCCTCTGATTTCTCGGGATTGCCTAATCTTTTCCCCAATCGATAAAAATTGGATTCTATCCACTCTTATTACTTAGTCCAAACTATTGCATGGTTCAGTGTAGTTTGGATTATTTGACCGAGCACATTAGGTCAACTAGGACAAAGTCGTTTCCGAACGTACTGTCAAGTGTTCAGGATTGATTCGTTGACCGAGTTCGGCCAATCTTGCTCACCCTACGCTCCGAGTAGTCCATATGGCAAGCACGTGACCTTTGTCATGTGCAAGTAATTATTCTGCATTATTAAATGTCTAATCATGTGCAGCAATTATATGCTCCTTCAAGTATATTTAAAGATGTCCACCCTAATTTTTTTTGTCATATTAATTCACTATAACAAATTAGCTTTTTAGTGACGAGTTTTGGTAATGAACAATAAATTTGTTATAAAAAAATAATTTTTGGCGATAATTTCAAATGTTTGTCGTGATAAATTTTTTTATGATATTTTTGGCGACCATTTTTTGTAATCGTCGTCAATAGTCTTCGCAAAAACATTCCCTCCAAAAAAAAATTGGTGTCAATGTTGGGGCTAAATGCTAATTTTATGGACGACAAAAAAAAATGTCAAAATAATTTTTCGATTGCAAATTTTTTTGTCAAATAACGAAAAATAAGAAAAAAAAATAATAACTTAGTGACAATACATGTTTGTCGCAGAAGAAAAAGTTAAATTCTTTTTTTTTTTTTGCGACAATTTATATTTGGTCACAGAATATCACTACAAAAAAAATGTTTTACTGTGATGATTTTTTGCGATGTGTAAGAAAAATTGTAGAAAAAAAATACATTATACAAAAAATATTACGTTTCGTTGCCAAAAAGTATTATAATGATCTTCAATGATTGAAACACTATAGTAAATTTAGTTTGATTTGTTACAAAGACAAAAGTAATGATAAATTTCACTCTTTAGAAATGATATTGTTTGGTGATGACTAGGTATGTCAAAACTGACATCACACAATTAACTGACACGACACAATTAACTGACACGAATCAACACGAATTAAGCGGGTTTGGGTGAGATCTTAGAGAGGTGGGGAGCAGTTCAAACACAAAGGCAAACCAATATTTTTTATTTTTGTCTTACATCGACAAATGAGGTAAGATGGTGAGGGCTGACTTGCCTATAAAAAGCAGTGACCTCTTTCCTTTTTTTTAGCTTTAAAGTTGGATTTTTATGTGAGATTTGACTAGAAATTTCTCTTTTTTTAAGTTAAATGCAGCTGACAATAAAAAAAGTTGAGTATTAAAATTTGTTGATATAATTTTTTTAAAATTAAACGAATTAAATGAGTTGTGTCGTGTTACCCGTTTATAAAATTTGATAATTTTTATTTGGCGTCAAAAATATGTTAGTCGCAAAAAATATAACTTGATTTTCAACAACAAATATTATGTCATCACCAAAGAGAAAAAATATGATCATAATATAATTTTTTTCGGCGACGAAAGTTTTTTGTGACAAGTAAATAAATTTTTTAGTGATATTTTGTCACTGATAGTCTACTTTCGCGACGATACTTTAGTTGGTCGTCAAAAACTTTCAAGAGTGAGTCTGTCGCGACAAATTGGCGACCAAATATTTTTGTCACAGAAAACTTTGAGCGGTGAATTATTCACTTTTAGCGACAACTTTTTTTACCACTAAAAAACATTTTTCTTGTAGTGATTACTATAAACCCCTTCCTAAATGATTAGGAACTTTTAGACGTGCTTTAGAAATATTACGACATATCCAAGTAAATTTTGGACATATAGAAATTATTTATTAGTTTTTAGAACAATTATGGATTATTGGTTAGTGTACAAAATTTAGTGTTATTGTATGATATAATACAAGGTCGTTGTGTAGGATCTCCTTATCACAAGGCATCTGGGATTCTTTCCTGATAAAAATATTTGAGAAATACTATGTATCACAAATCTCTAATCCAAATCTCTATCCCAAATGAAGGGAGATTATTGGATGAGTGGGTCCTATCAACTTTTTTAAATGGGATCCACTGATCTAATGGTTTCTCTTGATTTGGGATGAAGATTTGGGTTAAAAATTTGGAATACGTAACATTGCTCAAAATATTTTCTTAGCTACACAATGCGTCTTCTTGAGAATTCAATTGATCTTCTAAAAAGTGTGTAAAATTAGGTATTTGATAGCATTAATAATGAAGTTATCTCTTTCAAAGAATGGAAAACTAATTGTGATCAATTGGGAATGGTTGTTATTAACCTTATTTTTTCGTTAAGGGCCATAATAAGTATCTTTTATTTGTTTGTTACAGTGTGTACGCTGATTTTTTATCCTTTTGTGTTTGATGAGTTTTTAGGTATCTAATATGAAATAAATAAATATAAATATATCATATTATTTTCATCAATTTAAAAAAACAAAAACAAAAAGTGATGGACTGTCCATCCATAGATAATTTTATGGCTCTGCCCTTAAGATTACGTAGCCACAGGAAAGCACACAAGAAGTAGGTCACCTAGTATACCACGCACGAGACTTGTAGCTAAGTTGTGAGCAAAATGTTTCATTCATGTGTTGAGCTTCTGACCAAAGCCAGCCTGCCCACAATCTTTATTTTTCAAACCCAATCTCTTCATAAAAATGTGATTTTGAATGACGCCTTCATGGTTTAAAATATCATTTAAAATGACATTTTTAAATTGTAAATTTTTTATTTAAATCGTCATTTCTAATGACATCATTAAAGTTGTCAGTGAAAATGTTGTTAAAAAAAGTATATTGAAAACGGTCATATTAACGGTTGTTAAAATTTCTATTTGTAAAAACGTCATTTTAAATGAAATTTTTCAAAATTATTTTAAATTTTTTTTAATATCGCAAATGTACGAGTTTAATAAGTATTTTGATGATATTAAATTTTTAGTTCAGCAGTGTTTTGTTTTAACTTATTAAAGCATGTTTCGCACAGAAATTTACAAACTATGAGAGCTAATAAAAAATCAAGTTATGAATTAAAAAAAGTTAATTCATTGCATTACATTACCAAAAAGTATTTTAAATACTGTTTGTGTGTACATGCATTTTGTGACTAATTTCAAAAAATTTGTATACGTTAAAAAATTGTCTATTCCAATTTTATGTTATAAGTTCATCGAACAATGAAATTTGACCTACAAAACTATACAAAACATGTAAATATGGAAAAAAAATACTTATACATTAAACAAAACAACATTATTACATGAGACTGTAAGAAATAAAGTGTCTCAATATTGTGGTTGATGTAGACAACAAAATAGAGGGTTATCAAAT
>CM042186.1:6949344-6970792 GCA_023539305.1 Ilex asprella | reverse complement strand
GGTTTACATATTTTTCACCCGTCACCCGTTTAACCCGACACGTAACCGTTTAACCCGACACGTTTGACACCCCTAGTTTAAATACATACCTCTGTCACGAAAGCTCCACCAAGAACGGGGAACCCGAACGGGCCAGTTTTGCCTCTCGGTAGACTCCCTTAAGTCCCCATAGACAAAAAAGAAGCGTTGAGTCCACCCCTCAGTGGAGCTGGGGAAGCCAGAAATTATAGGGGACGGCAAAATCGTCTTCAAGTGAAAGTACTGAAAATAGGAGGGAAATCAAAGGAAAGTTTGAAAAAATAAAAGAATTTGGCTACAGTAGGAAAGTTGTCAAAACCTTGAAGACGCCAGAAGATGAAGTAGTTGATCAGGGCGGCCCACCCCTCAAGGGAGAGGCTAGAAGGGCACAACCCGTGATAAGAAAGAACCCAGGCAAAGTCCCGGTGGATGGGGAACCGAAGGCCCATCTCGAATGTGCCCTCGAAGAAGGAAATCTCCTGCTGAGAGGAAATGTTATTTGGGGTGGGGGTCCTGACACCAAGTCCTCTGGGAAATCATAACGCATCTTCACCTCCTCTACATCAGAGGCTATGAGCAGTGAAGGGAGCAAGAAAAAAGAATACCAGGAGCCGTTTAGCCTTTCGCAAGCACGTTGCTTGAACAAAGCGGAAAGGGAGGAGGCCATGAGTGTCACAAGGAAGAAGAATGAGCAAACGAAGTGCGAAGGAAAGCAGGGTGCAAAGGATCTACAAGAATGAGCAAAAAGCAAAAGAAATTCTCTTGAAGAAGCAGTAAGGACGTGAAGAGTTCAAAGAACCAAAGAATAAATAGCATGCAGATGACTGTCGAACTTCCCCTGTCGCCAATCATAACAGTAATTAATAGTGGCAGCGCAGAGGTAGGTGGCGGTTGGTGGGCCATTAGGTCACTCGTTAAAAATCCTTCTTTAACGATGCACTTTGACTCAGGGAATATACAACGCCAAGAGGAAATTTTGTAGAAATCACTTAAGTACACACCCGAGCTAATCAGCTCAGCAGGGCTCTTCAGCCAAGGGGTTAACCGATCCTTCAACTACAACCTATCGTAAAACTCCTCAGCTCTAAGGCTAATCAGCTCGGCTCCTCAGCCGGAAGGAAGAAGTTATCTCAACCTAAAGTCCCGAGCATCTTCGACTCAATCTGAAAAGCTTAGCCCCGACCTGTGGACAGCTCGGAGCAGTTTTTGCTCTGAACTGGAAGTAACACAGCCCAAAACAAAGTAGATCGGGAGAAAAAGATAGCCCAAATAAAAAGCTTACCCCAAACAGGCCAAAACCTCTTTAGAGTAGGGGGCAAGGGAATACATCAATAAATACGGCATCAATAACACATCATCACAAAAAGAAGGGACCTTCATTACAAAAATGAAAAGCATTTACAAATGCTAAAGGAATTACAACAAAAAAAAAAAACTTGGTCTTCAAGGATCACCACTAAAAGGAATTGCATCGGGATGGCCACTGTTGGGAGGACCACCTGGAGGGAGATCGAATCGAGGCACAAATTGTTCAAGATCCAGATTAGGGAATTTCACAATTGCCTGGTTGGCAAAGTTGAAGAACTCGTCTACAAAAGCCCTGCGGTCTCCAGCCGGGCTTTTTCAATCTCTTTGCGCTGATCTTCAACCAGTCGGCGCTCGGCGGCAAGAGAGTTGTTCAGATCAGCAATCACAGCTTGCGATTCCTTCAGCTGCCTCGCTAGTAAGATCTGAGCAATGTCAGAATAAAATAGATCCTCGGCTCGAGCTTTATAATCTTCCGGCAGACGAGCTAGTTCATCCTGAAGAGACACCTTGGAGGTGGTACTAGCGATCAACTGCCGGAAGACCTGAGCCCGCCAGTCGAGAGCATTCTCCAATTCCTTCTCAGTGACTAGACCCCAACTCAAAATCTCAACATTCTGTTGGCGGAGCTTAGCCATCCTCCGTTGGGTGTCATTCCTCAGGAGAAAATTTTCTCTCCCAAGAGCACAAACGTGGGTAGCTACCTGAAGACGAAGACAAAAATCACAACATCACAAAGGTGAAAACAAGGAAGAAGTGAAGGAAATAGAAGACTTGCCTCAAGAAGGGCATGGAGCGCTTCTCAGCTCCAAGCTCAGAATGGAAGGTCGACAAAACGCCTCAGGTCATCCTAGGGAATCAAGTCCATCAGCGTGCGGCTACTCAGACTAACATCCCTCAACATGTTTCCCTCAAGGTCGATAATCAGAGTTGAGGGGAAATGACCCAAGCTGGGACCCACAGCTCCAACAAAAGAAGAACCTCCCCGAATTGGCCCTCCCACCGGGTTAACCGCAACCGTACCCACTATGGCTTCCCCAGTACTAGCTCATTTTTAAACACCTACACCTCTCGGACATGGGCGCAGGCTCAGACACCGGCACCCCAGTAACGTCAGAAAGAACCTCGGGCATAGAAGTAGAGCTCGGTGTTGGCAAGGCCTCGCTAACTACACCAGGAACCTCAGTCCCAACATCTGCACCTAAGGTTAGGTTCGAGCCACTCTTCCCCAACCTAGCCCTCTTCATTGGAGGCTCTGAACTCCTAGCTCGCCTCTTTTGGCCCACATGCTCCGTGATCATGTCACATTGGGTGACCAGGTATGAAGGGACTGTACATGCAAAGCACGTAAGGGGGTAAGTCTTACGAACACATTGAAAACTGGGCGATAAGAAAAAGACAGTGATCACTTATAGTTTTGGGGTACAGAGGCAACCTCAGAATGCATCAACTCAATGTAAGAAAATGGAAAGCGATCTCGGACTTGACTAACTCGAGTCAACTCCGCGCCAGACAAGGGAAAAAACTCACTTGTAACTCACAAAAGAGGGGGTGAAAAAATAAACAGTAAACTTCATGAGGCCGAGCTAGTAAAATCCAAATTCACCAAGGAACCTACACTCTCCCCAAGTAATGGGAACCCTGACCGATGTTGAAATATGAAACACGAATTTCCAACCTTCCCCAACATATATCCTCCACCACCTTTCCGGCTCCAGAGGAAAGTTAATGATAGGAATTCCCCCCCCAGCGCGCCTAGGGACAAAGTGGTAGAACTCAGACACCTCCTCTGGGCGAAAGAAATTGAGGAACTCACCCAGAATGGTCGTTGACAGGGGAAATTTCCTTTCCCACATCACCAAGAATGCCAACAAGACAGCCCACCCGGAGGGAAGAAGCCTAGAAGGGAAAAAACTAAAGAAATATAGAATCCCTTGGATAAAATGGGGGAGAGGAAACTGAAGGCCCATCAAGAAATGGGCCTAAAAAAAACAGACTGAGCCCATCAGAGTGGTGTGGAATCGGCGCCAATCAGAATGGGGAATGATTACCCAGCAGAAAATCCGAAATGTATGGCAATGGTTTGAGCCTCCTACTAATCAATATCACTGGCTACGACAGTAGGGAAGATTCGCTCCATAATATCGTAAGACGAAGAAGGAGTCCTGGCCATAGAATAGAATATGAATGGTTTTTAAACAATGAAGAAAAAGGAGAAATCTCACACCAGAGAAAGGAAAAGGAAAATTTTAGTGCTCAAAGTAAAGCAATCATTCTCCAGGAATGGTGTATTTATAGGCTCAGCAAACATGCGGCCGTCACTTTCACCAGGCCTAGTTAATGCACGTCCCTTACATTTAAGGAGAAGGACATGTGGTGTCATGGGAGCTTTTGGGACACCACTTTCGAGGAGCCACTAACCCCTCTGACGGCTCACGTTCTCACCCGAAATAAACGGTCAAGTCTGGAGTACACGAAAATAAATGGGAAAGGTCCAAAATAACCTCAGTGAAATTTGAACAAGGCTGCTTAGCATGAGAAAGGTTCAGGAAAATGAACTGCCCAAATCGGCATAGGCAGATTAGCAGGGCCAACTCGGGAAAAGAATGGAGTTAGCCTAGATAGCCTCTTTTTAAGTATTACCCAACTACAACTCGGCTATCGTAACCTACTGTCAGCAGGTTTAACGATAAGTCCAGTGACAACGTGGCTCAAAGTAAAAAGCAGGTTTCTCTTCTTCTTCGTCTTCTCGGTGTCCGAAAAGACCGCCATTATTAGATCTTGGTACATGGTTTCAGGCTAAGGGGTAGGCGATAGGACAACCTCGGGAGCAGGGTCAACGGGTGGTCCGAGCTCGTACTTAGCAAGATTCTCGTCATTCATTGTAGCCCAAAAACCTCAACTCTAGCGACTCTGACGACCTCCTCCAAGTTCAGTGTGGGGTAGAAACCTGTAGGGCAGTTTAAAAGTTAGCAAGACATGAAAACAAGAACATAAATGAAAGCACAACCAACCAATTGGGCTTACTGGTATTCCTTAGAACCCCCCAAAACCTGGGGATGTGAGGAACATCGTCAGGCTCTGCTGACAGCTCCTAGGAGTCACCCCTAACAAAGAAAAACCTTGATTTCCACCCCTTTTTGGAGGAGGGGAGCCTAGAGATTAGGTTCCTAGCCTTTACCTTTCTTGCAAAGTATAAAAAGCCCAAGGAATGAGAAGACTTATGTTGGAAGAGAGAAGCAAATTCCCGAATAGTGAGATAAGAGTCGTTCCCACTCTTAAACTAGTGAACAAGAATCCAATCAAAGACCCCAGGCGTTCGAAGATAGCTGAGCTGGGCAAACGTTATAGAAATCTAGGAAATTCTGAATAAAAGGGTGCACGAGAAATCGAAGACCAACTCGAAATGCAAACTAAAAAAAATAGGTCTATCAGGAATGGAGGAATTGCACCTCTCATGTTCTTCAGGGGAAGGCAGAGGAACAAAATCGGGGAAATGACATTCCCATCTCAACTCCTCCAGGTTTTCATCATCAAGACAACTAGGCGTTGCCTCCGCACAACAAGTCAGGTTGGACTGATCACGATGTGTCTTCTTTTTAGGTATAGAAGATGAAACCGACTTAGATTTCCACTTCTTCGAATGTTCAAAAGGAATAGAAGGTAAAGTAAGGGGAGCTTGAGCCACTGCCAAAGGAGCCGAGGTTGAAACTTCATGGGCGAACCCAGAAGCCTCCTAATTGCCTGGGTTTTTTCTTATCATGGGTTGTGCCCTTTTAGCCTCACCCCTGAGGGGTGGGCCGTCCTAATCAGCTTCTTCATCTTCTGGCATCTTCAAGGTTTCGACGACTTTCCTACTGTCATCGAATTCGTCTATTTTTTCAAACTTTCCTTTGATTTTCCTCCTATTTTCAGTACTTTCACTTGGAGACGATTTTGTCGGGCCCCTCTGATTTCAGGCATCCCCAGGTCCCCTGAGGGGTGGACTCAACACTTCTTTTTTGTCTCTGGGGACTCATGGGAGTCTACTGAGAGGAAAAATTGACGCGTTTAGGTTACCCGTTCTTGGAGGAGCTTTCGCAACAGAGGTGTGTATTTAAACACCATACCGATCTCTAGTTAACCAATCTTGATTTTCAAAAACTATATTGACTTTGTTTGTTTTTGCATTGCGCTATGCAGGTACCCCCATCCTCACCCCAAGAGAGGCGTTCAACGTCAGCCAAGTGGAGCAAGCTAAGCCAATCCCCTATTCCGTCCTTGTTACCCCTCAAAACCTAATCCAATTCGGGATAGAGGGTAGCTCGGCAGCTAACTTGGATGGCTTTTCGAGGTCCGTGCCTTCCTCTTCTTGGAGTCAAATGCATCTTTGACTAAGCCAGAGAAAGATGTGGCCACCTCGTCCATGAAACATCCAAGAGTCGACTCTGCATCCCAATTGCTAACCTCTTCTAATGAGATAAGATCCTTATTTGCTGAGGTGGAGGTCCTCAAAAAGTGGCAAGCCGAGGCCAAGGCAGGGAGGGATATTCTAAAGGAGGAGAATTCCCGCCTCCGGGCTATCATTTTCTGGGCTGAAGAGGGGGAATTCCAAGCTGAAGGGGCTTGTTGGGGGGAGCTAGGGTGTTTCATTTGTAATCTTGAAACTTCTGGATTTATTGATGGAAAAGTTCTCTCTTTTTTGTTTTTGCAATGTTGACTTTGTGATTGTCATGGTTTTGTGGATGTTGTGTTTGTCATAATAACTTTCTTTCCAAGCTAAATAAAAGGCTGAAAAACTTAGTAGTTCTTGAGCCGAGAGGCGCTTAGGCTGAAAAGTCTAGTCGTATCTCGAGTTGAAAAACTCTTAGGCTGAAAAACCCAGTAGATTCTCGAGCAGAAAAGCTCTTAGGCTGTAAAGTCTAGTCATATCCCGAGCTGAAAAGCTCTTAGGCTGAAGAGCCCAATCAATTCCAGAGCTGCAAAGATCTTAGGCTGAAAAGCTGAGTAGATTCCCAATCTAAAAAGCCTAGTCGTATCCCGAGCTGAAAAGCTCTTAGGCTGAAAAGCCCAGTTGATTTCGAAGCTGCAAAGCTCTTATGCTGAAAAGCCTAGTAGATTTTCGAGATGACAAGTCTAGTCGTATCCCCGGCTAAAAAGATCTAAGGCTGAAAAGCCTAGTCGATTACTGAGCTGCAAAGCTCTTAGGGTGAAAAGCCTAGTAGATTCCCGAACTGAAAAGCCTAGTCGTATCCCGAGCTGAAAAGCCTAGTCAATTCCTGAGCTACAAAGCTCTAAGGCAAAAAAACCTAGTAGTTCTTGAGCCTAGAGGCTCTTAGGCTGAAAATCCTAGTCATATCTCGAGCTGAAAAACTCATAAACTAAAAGGCCCAGTAGATTCCCAAGCTAAAAAGTTAGGCTAGAAATAGTGCAAACTTTTTGTTTCATGAGCACCTTCGAAAAAATTCATTGATCTCAAAAACTAGATTTTACAACAGCCATTTTCCTTGTCACTACAACGGTTCCCGGAAGATTCTATTGGTAGTAACACTTCAAGTGATCCACGTTCCACGAGTGTTGCAAGTCTCGTCCTTCCTCCGTCTGTGATTCATAGTTTCAAGGTCGGATTACCCTTTTCACGATATAAGGCCCTTCCTAATTTGGCCCGAGATTTCCATGGACGGGATCCTTCCTAGCTAGGAGTATCTTTTTCAGCACCAAGTCGTCTAGTTTGAAACTTTTTCTCCTCACCCGCTTGTTGTAGTATCTAGCTGTGCTTTTCTGATATGAAAATATCCGTTGGAGTGTTTCATCTCTTTTTTCGTCCAATAGGTCGAGGTTGACTAATAGGGATCTCTCGTTCTGCTTTGGATCAAAGAGTTCGTCTCTTGCAGAGGGCAAATTAACCTCTACGGAGGCCATTGCCTTTGTTCCATACATAAGGCTTAAAGGGGTCTTATCTGTCACGGTTCGAACAGTTGTTCGGTATGCCCATACTACTGTAGGGAGATGATCCACCCACTGAGACTTGGATGTTTCCAGTCTTGTCTTCAGCACGAGCTTGATGGTTCAAATGGTGACTTCGAGTTACCTATTGGACTGCAGGTGAGTGGGTGCCGAGAAGTAGTTTTTGATCCCCAATTCGACGCAAAAACCAGTGAACGATGGATTGTCAAACTGTTTCCCATTATCTGAAACCAAAGCCCTGGGGACACCGAAGTGGTAGACTACAGATTTCCACACAAAGTTCTTAACCTTCTACGTGGTGATTTTGGCCAATGGCTCTGCCTCTGCCCACTTGGTGAAATAATCTACTGCGACCACAACGAATTTTCACTGTCCGACTCCGATTGGTAGGGGTCCCAGAATATCCAAATCCCACTGTTGAAAGGGTCAAGGACTGACCACGGGGGTGAATTGCTCGGGCGGGCAGTGTGGTAGGTTGTCATGGATCTGGCAGGCTTGGCACTTCTTCACTATTTCCTTCGCATCCTTGGACTTGGTCGGCCAGAAATAACCTTGCCATAGTGCCTTACTTGCCAAGGTCCTTGCGCCGATATGGTTTTCACACATGTCTTCGTGGATTTCTCTTAGAATATAATTTGCCTCCATTCCAAACACGCACTTCATTAATGGAAAAGAAAAACCAATTTTGTATAACTTACCTCAGACGATCATGAACCTTACTACTTTGGTTTTCAGTTTCGATGCTTCATTCCGGTCGTCCAGGAGTATTCCGTCTTATTAAGAAAGACACAATGGGATCCATCCACGAAGCGCCCTCTTAGATGGGCATTGCTTGGTTTTCCCTGACTAGTTTCTCATCGGGTTACACAATAGGTTCGGCAAGGACCTCGACAGACACTTGTCCTAGTAAATCCTGGTCAGCGGTGGTAGATAGCTTGGCCAGGACGTTAACCCAGGAGTTGGCTGCTCGTGGTACCTGGACAAACTCAGCCAAGACAAACTTTTGTAGTAGGCTGTGCACTTTTGTCATGTAGAGTGCCATTTTCTCGTCCCTAGCAGCATATTCCTCTTCGACTTGCCTGACCATCAGCTACGAGTCGCTATGGATCACGATCTGATGTGCATCCATTAACAAGGCCAGGTTCAGTCTGGCTATGAGGGCTTCATACTCTGCCTCGTTATTGGATGCTTGAAAGTTAAATCTCAAGGCGTACTCTAGGTCGTATCTTTCTGGTGAAGTTAAGATGAGGCCAGCTTTGCTCCCCTAGGCGTTTGAGGCTCCATCTACGTACAATTTCCAAGTTGGTAAATTGGGGACGCAGTCTTGATCTTCAGTGTTATCTTCAGGTGGTGAGGTAAATTCAGCAAGGAAATCCGCTAGGACCTGCCCCTTGATCGCGGTCCTAGGCTTAAACTTGATGTCGAACTCACTAAGCTCCATTACCCACTTCACCAGTATTCCAGAGCCCTCTGGCTTGTGTAGGACTTGCCTTATCGGCTGGTCGGTTGGAACCTCGATGGTATGCACCTAGAAGTATGGTCTCAACCTCTGAGCCGCTACTAAAAAGGCTAGCACTAGCTTTTTCATCTTCGGGTATCTCTCTTCGTCTCCCTCTGAGGACCTTGCTATAGAAATAAACTGGTTGTTGGACTCTTTCCTTATCCTTTTCTAAGGCAGTACTAATTGAGAAGTCTAACATGACCAAGTAAAGGGTCATAACCTCTCCTTGTTGAGGGCTCACCAACATCGGTGGTGAAGCCAAATAGGCCTTAAGGGCCTGGAAAGCCTCTTCACATTTCTCGTCCCACCGGAAGACAGCCTTCGGGATCTTGAAGAATGGCTGGCACTTGTTGCTAGAGCGCGAAACAAATCGATTGAGTACCACTATTCTCCTGGTCAAACATTGTATTTCTCTAGTGTTGGTGGGGGGTTTCATTCAAGAACAACCTTCACCTTCTCGGGGTTCGCCTAGATACCCTTGATGTTGACTATGAATCTCAGAAATTTTCCTGTCGACACCCCAAAGGCACATTTGGCTGGGTTTAATTTCATTCTGTACTGGCACATAATCTCGAACACCTCCCTGAGGTGTTGAATATGGGATTCGTCCTTTAGGGATTTTACGAACATGTCGTCTATATATACCTCCATAGTTGAGCTGAGCTTTTCACAAAACATTTGGTTGACCAACCTCTGATAGATGGCCCCGGCGTTCTTCAATCTGAACGGCATGACCTGATAGCAGAAAATCTCTTGCTCTGTAACAAACGAAATCTTCTCTTGGCCGTTTGAATCCATTCTGATCTGGTTATACCCCGAGAAGGCGTCCATGAAGTTGAAGAGCTTGTGGCTAGCTGTAGTGTCGACTATCAGGTCAATTTAGGGCAGGAAAAAACTATCCTTGGGGCATGCTCAGTTCAAATCGGTGAAGTCGATGCATAGTAGTCATTTTCCGTTCACTTTTTTCACGAGCACGATGTTAGCCATCCAGGTCGGATAATCTACCTCTCTGATGGCTCTGGCCCACAGTAACTTGGCCACCTCCTCGTTAATAGTTTTATGTCTGTCTGGTATGGAGCTTCTCCTTTTCTGTCTTACTGGTTTGCAATTTGGATCGACACTAAGTTGGTGTACGATCACTGCGGGATCTATTCCTTCCATATCCTCATATTTCCAAGCGAAAACATTGATGTTCTCTTTGAAAAAGGAGATAAGTTTCTCCTTGACGTCCTGAAGCAACATGGAGCCTATGAAAACCACATGTCCTAGGTCTTCGTCCACCTATATAGAATCCAGCTGCTCCGTGGGAGTGGGTCGCGTCTCCAGCTCATCTCTCATGTCCAAGTCCTCGAGCTGGACTGACTCTACCTTTTTTCGCCTCATTGACGTTGTGTAGCATTCCTTGCTAGGCGTTGCTCTCCCCTAACTGCTCCAATCCCATTTTCGATGGAAACTTCATTAGTAGGTGATATGCCGAGGGTATCGCTCTAATGGAGCTGAGGGGTGGCCTCCCGAGGAGAACGTTATAGACGGAGGGCGCATCCTTCACTAGGAAATGGACTGTGGTGGTAACCTAACAAGGTTGATCACCTATGGTAAGCACGAGTTGGATGGACCCGACAGGAAAGACTTTCTCGCCCGAGAAACCAAGGAGATAGGTTTTTATGGGCTCAAGCCTTGACCTGTCAATGTAAAGCTGGTCAAATGCTGACAAAAAATAATATCAGCCGAGCTACCGCTGTCAATGAGCACCCGATGCACAATCTTATTTGCGATGATTGCCTTTACGACCAAGGGGTCGTCATGTGGGTGCTGGCATCCTTCAAAATCTACATGAAAAAAAAATCTTCACATCCCGGCGAGGTGCCTTTCGGACAGCCTGGACTTTAAGGAAATCTTCCAATTGAGCTCTTTTGGCGTACGCCTTCCAAGCTGAGCTGGACTCACCCCCTCCTGCAAAACCTCCCGAGATAACTCGAATTCTTCCAAGAGCTTGCTAGTGTTGCTGAGGGGGCACAGCTGTGGCTCGGGCTTCCTGCCCTTGATCGTTCTGCGCTCTTCCCTCTCTTGCTACGTATTGGCACAAGTGCCCCCTCTGGATCAAGTGCTCAATCTCCTTCTTTAGCTGGATGCAGTCATTTGTCTCGTGGCCCGTGTCCTGTGGAACTCACATTATTTAGAGGCATCTCGCCTCCTAGGATCAGACTTCATCCGAGGTGGTCATCGGACGAACCTTTCATTTTGGACCTCGTGAAGGACTTGAGCGATGGAGGTAACAAGAGGTGGAAGCCGCAGTGGAGTGTGTCTCGGTTGTAACTCTAGAGGCGGAGGTCCAAGGCGATCTCTAACGTTGTCTCTCCTCTTTGGGGAGGTCTCTCTTTCTTTTCTAGGGAAACGATCCCGTAGTAGGGATCGATCTCGTCTTCTCTCCTTCCTGGGACTCCTCTCTCTCTCTTCTTCTTTTCTCCTTCTGTAAAGGTTGACTCCCTTTTTAGTCAAGGGCCTCCTCGTCGTTGATGTATTTCACGGCCTCTTCTAGTACCTCGGCCATGGTGGCCTGAGGGTTCTTGGCAATTGAAAACCGGAGATCTTTAGATTGGACTCCGAGTCCGGACATGAAAGTGGTAAGCGCTAATTTATCGTCCACACTTTCTACCTTCAGACACTTTTGATTGAAGCATTGTACATAGCTTCAGAGGGACTTTCTGGGCCCTTGTTTGATGCTCAGAAGGTGGTCGGATGGCTTCTTGTATGTCCTTGCTCCTATGAAATGTGATATGAACTATATAGATAGCTCCCTGAAGAAGGAGATTGGTGTTGGTTACAATCTGTTAAACCAAGCAATTGTCGACCCTTTGAGGGTGATGGCAAAAGCTCGACAACGGATTGAGTCTAGGTACCCCTGGAGTTCCATCTGATTTTTGTAAGAGTTCAAGTGATCAACCGGATCTTTGGTTCCGTCAAAAACCTCTATTGATGGCATCTAAAATTTCTAGGGGAGAGGAAAGTGGAGGATCTCGGGAGCAAACAGTGACTTAGTTTGATGGACCAAAGCGTCCATGGTGTTAGGAGTTTTCCCCTTAACCATTTCCTTCATGCTTCCCAGCTCTCGCTGGAGCTCACAAAGTTTTTGCTCTAATAAGTGATCCATGGCTTCCGGCGGGGGATGGAGCCTGTCTTATCGGTAGGCGGCTCTGGCCCAACTGTGGGCCTCATCCTCGTCGTGTCCCTCCAAGCGTCTCCTCTGGTGATTCTCTCCGGAATGGCTATGCTCATGGAGCTCCGTGACTCGATTAGGTGGAGCTTGGCGTTCCTAAGGGGGAACGTCGTGTTGTGTCGGAGGTGGAGGAGGCTCCTGATGTGCTGGCAGGAACTGCGGAAGTTGGTGTGCTTGTATGCATGTCATCAACTCTTAGTTCTGCTTTATTAGTTGCATCGTAGTTCGACGATAGGCTTCCATTTCATTGAGCAGAGGGGGGTCTACCGCGGGGGGTGATTTTCGATGTCTACTTTGGGGGCTGGAAAGTTCTCCGGTAAGTTTTGGTGAACTTGGGGATTGGCATAAGATTTACTCATGTTCCGAGTTGAAACCATCAAATTAAAAACTTAAAGAAAAACGATGAAACTCGTTCCCACAGACGGCGCCAACTGATGGTGCTCGGAAAATAATGGCCCAAGTCTAGAGAGACGTTTGAGGATATTTATGGATAAGCAGTTAAACGATGAGTGATTAGTCGTAAAGAAAGGAAAACAATATGTAAGTGGTTCACCTTAGTCCGGGGACTAAGGTTACGTCCAGTGTAAGGGAGTCTCTTGCTCCTTAAAGTCGTATATTTACTTGACTCTTGGTGGATACAACAATATTACAGGCTCTGGGCCCTTATGAGTATGTAAGTTTCCTATTCTCTTGTTTTTAGGGCTTAAGGGTGTGATGGGGAAGATCGATCCTCCATTTGACAGAACAACAGTGTCTTATTTATACCAGTGTTCTTCCTATGGTTTTTCGCAACTCCTCCTTCCTTTCTTGTTGATTCGGTGGGCCTTTCTACTATACTCTGTAACAATCTCTATCATTCGGTGCCAGTGTTTCCACGATCTCAAGGTTGTTATGCGCACCAACCTCCTCTGCTCCAGGGAGTGCGTGATTGTCATGAGCGTCAGGTGTAGTCCCTCTGTCTTCAAGCTACATGGCGCGAAGGGAGTGTTCCAAGATAGGTATTGGACTTGGCTCTTTTAGCTTGGGCTGTCCCATGGCAGGACCAGATTAAGACTGGATTGGACCTTGATTTTTCTAGTAGTGTTGGGCATTGTCCTTAGGCTTTGGTCCAGTCTGCTCTAGGTACTGAAAGGCTATGGGAACCCCTATACAGGCCACTACGCAAGTACGGCTTTTTCTGGGCTTATTGGGTTGTTCGATAGTAGCGGCCGATACTCCAGATCCTATCCTTTTCAGGAACCGATCCCCTGACACTGCATTGCACTCATTAAGTTAAACAGTAACTCTACATATCGATAATTAGTTCCAAAGTCAGATTCGTAAGTCATGAACATTGTGCAATGGACCAACACAACAGAAGAATATGCATGCTCTGCGAAAAACTTGAATTACTAATGGACCATTGTTGAAAATCGACAACAAATCTACATCATAAATGCTTACATCTCTCCCCCCTTCATTAATTGACAATAGGGGAATGCAGTGAAAGAAACAAATAAGAAACAGAACGAAAATTTTAAAAAAAGAAAAGAAAGAATGATACGATCCAAAAAACTATAAGAAAATTGCTTTTAATGAGCCTGGCCCTTTGCCAGACTTCCTGAGGCTAATTGAACAGCAATTTTGACTTTGACAAAATGATGGTGAGTGGAATTCCTCAAAATTGTTCCAAACGCTAGCTTCATGAGCTTAGATCTGAAAGCAGAATGTGTTCCCCGTCCTATTATTTTTCCCCCTCTATATTTATATATCCAACAGGAAAATCTCTTCCTAACAATCTTCAGAGTCTTCAATTTGTCAGACCTGTAAAAATAGTGGTACAAGGTGAAGGTGAATGTCAAGGATGTAGCATAGAAGTTAGTCATAAAAATTCAAGAAAAGAAGCCTGTGGTTTTTTGGGGCATATGTTCAACTGCATAACATTGAAACCTAAGGGTCTCCACCTTCGGGGCATTTAGGATAACAAAGGAAGACACATACATGATGTGATACCTTGCTCCTAAAAATGATAACGGTTTTGTGGACTGTCTGTGTGTGTGTGTGACAAAGTGACTTACTGGTTAATGAGCGATCTGAACAAGAATGAACGCGATGCAATAAAGACACACAGAAATTACAGCTCCAGCAAGAAAGTTGTACAGAAGCTGCCGATTGTCCCTTGTGGGTACAAAAACAGATTTGAGTGTATTCGTCAGTTCAAAGAGCCGGCAGGACACCTGCCGATACCAGAAAAGTACCAAAACCATATAAAAAACTTTAGACTAGTTAGTTTCTTCAGGCATCTAAATCTGAAACATTTAAAAATTAACTTGCTCACCAATACATAAATTGCAGTTGTGAGCATGAAGTTGAGCAAAGGATAATCTGGGATGAGAGAAAGTAGCCACTTAGGCTGTCCGTTAGGGGTGTTTGATCTGTAGATGCATCTCATCATGTCAGAAAGTGGGTAAGGCTTTGCATCTTGTTAGCATCAAATGTAATGTCTACCTTGATTTGAAATTCTAATCACCAAATGGAAAAAAAAAAAAAAGAAATGAAAACAAAATAAACTTTTGCCCTTCTTGTTTTTTTTTCTTACAATTAATGGCTAAGTAAGAAATCTGACATAAAAAAGCAGTAAGTCATAAATTAAATAAGGTATAATTTCAGAAATCCAAAGATCTTGTACTTGCCAGATAATATATATATATGATAAATAATTTCGGATATTTAACAACTTGTGGATATATGATAAAGAAATAAAATAATCAATCAATGTGCAAAGAGAGTTAAAAATAAATTACATCAACCACCCCAAGATTCGTAACGCAGGTTACGCATTATAATTCTTTTCAACAGTTCATTTTAGTCTGATAACCAAAGAGTGAAAAGGAAAAACCAAAAAATTTACTCACCTCAGCCAGATGTGGAACTGGGAAATGTAGGTTTCTAATGTAATCTTGCCAAGCCACCTATTAGTGCAGTGCATCAACAATTAGAGAGAGCGGGAAATGTAGTGTTCCAATAAGCTAGATAGGAAACAATTTTTAACCTCCATGAATCCTTTGAAGGTGCAATTCGTGGTAGAACTATAAATCAAGTGGATAAAATAGAACTTACGCAAAGAGGGTCAATGAGAAATTCCGAAGCTCCTGAGTGAAATTCCGCAAGCAAATGTATACACTGAAACGAAAAGGCAGCACAGTTGACAGGAAGATACTGCAAACTCAACTTCTAGCTTTTAAAGAGACAGAGTATTCTACACACAAAGCTGCATAGGATCCTCAATACAAATTCGTCATAGCAGAAATAGTAAAAAGATGCAAGAGACGATAAAAAAATTAATTAGTGGAGAGACAATAAAAAATATAAATGAAGACAAGAATCTTAATACACACGTTATAGGAATCCATGATGTGTAGGGGTGGAACTTGTTGTATGTAACCTTGTCCAGCTTGTAAATATATTCATACCACAAATAGCCAGCCTAAGAAAGATCATTTGTGTAAAATCAGATCATAAAGTCAATATATAAACAGAAAGATGATTCCAAAATCAACCAGATAATGCCACTCACAACTGAGGAAACAGCAACAATGCCTGTTTTGATTGCTCGTCTCCGCTTGGGTTCAGACTCCTCAAGTTTCTCCATCCATTTCTCAACCTTCGCAAGAAACAATAATGAAATTTAGCAGTTGGCACACCCAAAAGGAAACAACAAATCACCAGTCTTCAAGAAATTACGTTAGGGTGAAAATAAGCATATATCATTCCGATGATCCATATGTAGCGATCAAGTCCAGATCTGAAATGCCATTCATGTAACCGCGGGAGATCTGGTTTTGCAGGATCACTATACCCTGCCGATAGAAAGAACTAAGCTCAGGTGGTTAAGCCAGCAGGTACAAACATCATGCAAAAACTCGAAAACCAGGCTCAACATGGAATTTTGCTGCTGGGCCCAAGTCGCAACAAACCGAGTTCAATCTAGTAATAATTTGGTAACATTATTACGCCCAAAAAATGTCACCTATTTTTGTGAGGATAAAATCTTATTAAAGAAGAAGACCGCATAAGAACATACAAGCACCAAAAAATCATCAGAGAAAAGAATTAGGAAAAAGGAAAGCACTGGAAATTTCATGAGTCTGAAGGCCATAAGCAGAGAAACATGAAACCGGTAGCAGAGGGTATAGGGTTTAGCACTAAAAAATAACTTTGCTGCGTGATTCAACTCGGCTAATTTTAAATCAACTCTGCCAAGCTTTGAGTTAATGGCATAGAATAAAACAAAATAGCATAAAAAGGTTATGCTGATCACTAACCTAACAAGAATGTCAAAGGACGCCAGACAAACTCAAAAACTCCAGGAATTTCCCAAATCAGGATAACCACCAGAAAGCATGCGGCAATTTTCATTGCCATCACTGATTTTTTATCATTATAATTGTAGCCAATTCCAAGGGCCCCATACACCATAAGAGTGAAAAGCGTATGCATGGGGCAGATATAGTACAGCATATAGTCATTGTTCAGGACAATGCAACAAAATGCCACGAAAAAATTTAGCCTCCACATCATCTGCATAGAAAAGAAATAAAAACTTAGAGGCATCCACAGAAATATGCATAATGTAGAGTATACATAGTATGCCTTAATGTTAATTTATAGCATCATCAAGAATCAATAATATCACCTGAGCAAACCGTGCAACGCTGAAGTCCTTGCGAATGTAATAGTAGGAGAAGTTGCCAAAACCAGTCATCCAGACATATGCAGCAATAAAAACACGTATTGCATTGTATATCTCCGTTGCAGCAAAGTAATGATACATTAAAAATAGGACCTGTGGAATACACAGCATAAAACCATTTACATTGCTCAAGTTAGAAAAACTGTTTGATTACACGTTATGTGAGGGTTCAATATACACAGAACATACCAGCTGAAACACACAACATCTAATACCTGACTGAGATGTGGAAATAGTCATTAACAAAAACAAATAACCACGAAGATACACTAAGTGGTGTCATATCCACACACACACAGACACAAACTGGCTTGGTTTTTCAGGGGAAAGGGATTGTAACTTGCAAAAAAAAAAAAGTTAAGGAAGCACTAGGCAGAACAGAAACAATGATGATCAACTTGAGTGGAACTGAACCAAAGGGAATGCATAAAGTACATTCTTCTTTAACTAAGTCAAAGTACCAGTGCATTCAAGCTACAAACTTTGACATAAATACTTGCCTGCATCCATCCTTTCCACTCCTCCGTCTGATGCCGATTAAGGTAGAGTAAAGATTTGCCAGAAAATGCCGACTTCTCCTGATGTTTCTTGAGAGAAGTCATTGCTGAAACGATGATGAGAAGTATGTACAGAAAGAGAAAAAGATCGCGATTGTAGCTCTGTTCAAGGAAAGGCAAAAAAAAAAGGATCAAATTTAACAAAAACTGGCTACAGCCTATTCCTTCTCAACATGTGATTATACTCTTAAGCCTAAAACATCCTCCAAAACTCAGAAACAGAGTTTTTTTAGATACATAGACGTCAAAAACTTAGCTGCCCTAAAAAGCCGCATATTATTTCAGCATATCATGGTTGTTCTTTTATTTCTGACAGTACTACGATATATGTTCAACAGGCTTGAATTAGTATGATGTAAAGCAGTTTAAACTTACCCTGAACCTTTCAAGTATCAGTAAGAACATGTTTTCCCAGTATGAGATCTTTTTTTTTCTTTTGACAGAAAGGTTCTTTTAAACTCAAATTTGTGAAACAAAATTCTAAATGCATTGCCTATAAGTTGTGATGTCACACGCCCTCAATAGCATCTAACAAAAAAGCACAGTTTATGGTAACCCCTTCGAATATACACCCAATGAATAACGCAAAGTTCACTCAACAGATCAAATTCCACTCTTCAATTGATTCTTCTAGACGACAGTACCTCTGCAATAAGGTGTGAGATCAGAACAAATCTGTTTCAAAAATGTTTACCACTTAATGAAATAACATCATTTTCTAACTATACCCCACAGACATTAATTTCACCAAGTTTTACATACTCATGCATACTATTATAGCCAAGAGTTATACTTAACCAACTATGACTCATGGCCAATATTTCTATGCATATTGAAATCAATGATAAAAATTCAAATTGAAGCACAAAAAACATAAAGCACCTTGGTAGAATCTGCCAATATATTCGTCCGGTCGCATAAGTAGAAGTAGAATAGAATTCCCCCGAATTCAGACCTATATGGAATATAACATCATGTATAAGGAGTGGGGGGGTCAACCATATGTTATTATCATCAACAAACGATAGGGGACTTACATTGCTCTCAAAGTTGCTCGATTTTCTAGCAAAAATGAGTCGTCCATAGTCAGAAACCTAAAACATCAAGAAGTGCAGGGAGTAAGAAAGACTTCTACGAACACAATCCTAAAGAAATTCCACCTTGACCACAAAAATCAAACAGCAAATCAACCTAATTAAGTTCGCTTTAATGTTAGTAGTAGCCAACTTCGTAGATGCTGATTTTGTGAGGCCTCCTTCCAGCAAAACAGCCCGATCATCTTCCTTGATTGTCTCATTTCCCAATTCAACCAGGTTAATGTCTGAATGACTGTTGCTCAAAGAGTCAGTTTTTCAGCATCAAAAGATATTAAAATTTAAAGACCATTACTTCCTTAATGTGCTGAAGATAGATACAATTCCTAATGCGAATTCGTGAAAATGTGTGCAAAATTTTCTAGTGGCCAACATTGAGAGCAATCGCACAAAAAGCCACATTAAAATCTGTTTAACAGCTAAGTGCTAAATCGTTTTGAGATTTTACTCACACACCAGCATTGCATAAGGAGTTCAAGTTCTACCAAGTTTAGCGAAAAGCAATTAAATAGACGGAACAATGTGTACAATACTTGCTAGGCTATTAAGGAAGATCCCAATTTAATGATTTGTGACAATATCCCAACAAACATGACAAAATTGCAGAGAAAGGATCATCCTTCAATCATTTTGATATATTCAGAAGGAAATAACTACAAAATTAGCACCATTCTGTTACCGACATGGTCATATCTAAGATCTAGAAGTTGTACAATAACTGCAAATTAGTCAGTCTGCCTCAGCTAACTTAAGGCAAGCACCAATTATCAAAGGACTCATACTTTAAAATATTTTTTCTAATTTACAAAAAGATAGAAAGGGCTTCCCAACAAAGAAAGTCAGCTTAAAATATTCTAGAGGACAAATAAAAGCCACATTTCTTGCTCAGTTTTCTATTTCAAAACAGAAAAGAGAACGATCATCTAACTTTTTTTATACCAAAACCAATTATTCCTTCAACTCAACATTCAAATGTACTGATAATTTTCAATCAGCATGTATTTCTGGAAACTATTCATTGCAAATTTGATTATCATATTACATTTCTCATCCGTTTACTTCATCATAAATGTGTGCATAATGAGGAAGTATATACTGCACTGCCACTTGTTCCATATTCTAAAACTTTCAACACCCAACTGGTTTCATGATTGTTCCCACCATGTGCATCTAAGGTCTAAATTGTATTTACTTATTCAGATTCATAAACCAAAAATTTTTAATGTTTCAGCCAATAAACAGAAAATCCAGGGCTCTGGGTTCATTTCAAGTATCAGCGAGCAAATAATTTTCTATGACACAACTGTGAAGAAAATTTACGCTTGATGGTTAAGCATTCAACTAGAAGAGAAGAAGAAACCGCTCAGAAGCAATTGGGAAGTAGATAGCTGGTATAATCCATAATCAACCACATATGGATTCCTTTGATCTCTGTAGTCCTTGACCTCAAAAGAACTAGATGATGACATTAAGATAAAAAGATGACTTTATACAGCCTATGGGCAAATAGATTCGCTACGTCAAGTGGACTGTGGACAGTGAGAACCTCTTGTTACTTTATTTCATTATCTTTCAGTTGTAGCCAAGAAGATCTTATCAGAAGGCACAGCCGATGAACACTACTTAAAGGCAGCAGTAAAGTAGCAACCACATGAGGGTTATTTGGCTATTTTTGAATTTGAGGGGGGGTGATGTGCAACATGTGCTAAGGGGTGTAAACCAATGTTACATGGCTTATGGGTCGCTTTGGTACGTGATACGGGTATGACACTTTCTTAGGTAAGCTTAACCGGTACATTATTTGGAGTCGCAATTCGTTTTGGAACTCTTATCTAGATTATTTTCATCTCTATACAACATTATATATCATAAAATATCCATAAACAATAAGTCAGTTATCATTTATCTTATATTTGTGCTCGATTTTCTATTATCTACAACAATATATAATTATAAATTTATATACACTTAGTTAATTAATATGTTTATATTTTTGCTATCTGTACAACTTGGGATCGTACATTTTGGTGACGTAGATCACTAACCTACCCCGTTTGAGATCGATGTACACAAATCGGGTGTCGTCATGAGTTTAATAAATTCTGGCAACTACTCTAACCATAAGGGAGTAAAATGAAGTTTGCCCTAAAGATTATTAAGAAAACACCAAACCATTGTCCTCATTAAGCAATTTGAAATTAAAGGAAACCAAATATGAAGGCAAGGAAAAGCTGAAATCTATATGAATAATACACTCTTGTATAGAGTCATAAAATTTGTGCCCTTTTAACCTTTGGTACCTAAACCACAAGAATATATAATTGAGATTAGCCTTCTGTTCCCTACAAGCTGGAATACTTTTCAATATTTCTTTTATAAATCATATTTTTTTTATGTGATTTAAATATTGTATACATTCAAAATTTCATTTTCATATCATATTAACCCTTGTAATCCCATCATCACATCAAACAAATTTCTGGCAAATGACCACAAGAAAGTAGTGGCCCAACAAATCTGCAAAATCCCATTCATTACAAGCCTATTAACAACAATAAACCTTAGCTGCAGCTCAGATAGGCTAATCCCAAAAACTGTCCGATTTACCATCCTTTGACCTCAATTTCTCTAAGGCTGATGAAAGTCTCATGTCATCTCTCCAGTACTCCTATTTTTCACCAGATCCAACACTTACCACAGTTTATCCCATTCTATGTTCCAACAAAAATAGAAATGTGATTCAAAATTTCTCAAATAATTGCAATTTTGATCAGCTCCAAAGTCCTCCTTCTACCTAGTTGCAATGATGAAAAATAAGCAGTGCTGTTTCAATTGACACATTCCCATGGTGAAACCTGTGGTCTAGTATAATCACCTTGGTTCAAAATTATAAGCTCAGACTATAATAATTTAACACAGCTATCACCAAATGTGCTAAAGCTCAAATTGTTTGTGGATGGATACGTGAAACTGTGTTTTCAGCCTCCAAGCTGAATTTTTTAATTTGTCCCTTGTCCCAACCCCCCTAAATTTGGAAAAAAAATAACTCAAAAGGCTCTCTTTTTTTTTTTGGGGGGG
>CM042186.1:6921892-6931924 GCA_023539305.1 Ilex asprella | reverse complement strand
AGGTGATGTCACACCATGCAAACTCATCTTCACAGCAAAGTTTCATGGGTTTCTTGGGGGGGGGGGGGGGGATTGCAGAGGCTATTATCCATGACTCTCGAAAACCACCATGAAGAAGGCTAGTTTAAACATAAACTCACTCAAAAGGCTCCAACCAATGGACCTTTGGTGCAATGATACTCCTTGTCTTGTAAAAACTTTGCCTTCTTGAAGTCAAGAGTTCAAGTCCCCCTTTCCCCTTCCCCTTCCCCTTCCCATTCCCAAAAAACAAAGACGTATTTAAAAAACACTCAAAAGGCTCCAAAATAAGCAATGTGGGTGGTGATGCTACCTTGCCAAGAGTGGATTGTTGGTAGTTCAAAGTCTCCTTTACTGAATAGATTTGATGTGCCTGGACAATGCTGCTTTGAACACCATTTGAAGGGCCACTGGAACGTTTCCCCGGTTGTTCATAACAGCAAAGAGCAAGGCATAGAGACTCATGGATGACAAACAGTAGATGAGGTAGATTAAAGTGGAATCACAAATCCACATAATAATTGAGTTCATGAATGGATGTTGATTTTGTACGTTGTGTTTGGGGTGGTTTGGATCCATCTAGTGGCACGTTCCATGCCTCATCTGTTTATAATGCATCTGCTGTGTATAAAGTGAGCCCAATGCACAAGACTTCTGCAACTATTGTGTCTGTAAAAGGTCTGATGTACACACTCTTACCCCCTATGCAAGTGCCTATTTTCATCATTTGAATCTGTGACACTCAGGCTCACAATGTAACAATCTTACCACCATACCAAAGCTTGCACTAAAAAATAATGTAAACCTACGATTTGGCAGCAAAGGAATACTACCATATCAAGAGCGTTTTCACAATTCTGAAACATCTAATTTCAGATATACAAACCCCCTCCCCCAACACTAGCCAACCAGGACTCCCTTCACTGGCAAACAAGAAATACCAGGCCAAAGAGAGAAAGCCGAAACAATCTTTTTCAGAGGGGCGGCGAAGGAATACACAAAGGCAGATTTCAGATCTCAAAAAAGCAGACGGAGACTTCCAATGCATATAGGTAACTAACCGCATGTTATCCTAGAAAGTATAATCACCGGCCAATGGGCAGCAACGACAAGTATGGCAAGCTAACTGCTGGGAGAACAGTTAAGTGTACAAACAACTGAGGAAGGCGGTCCAGGTGGTATAAAATAAGGTAATCTAATTAATGCTCGGATGCTATGCCGCTTGATTAAGGTTAATAAGTTAAATGACTTTTGTATGAAGGTGATCTAGAGAAAAATAAGTAACAAATCAGAAACGATACTGCAATAGATGCTGCAAACAGTAAAAACATACTAAAAAATGAATGCTTGCCCAGCAATGACTAGTGAGATGGCCATGAAATAAAGGTTACACCCAAAATGGAAATCCAGGAATAGTAATGAGAAAGGTCATACTTGTATTACCTTCTCTCTGGTTTTCGAAATGGTTGCGGATTTTCACGGAGGAAACCCATTAACATTTTTCTCCAAAGGGACATCTTCAAGATCAACTTCTAGCAATGCACATTGATGAAATGATATTAATAATATCATTGTGTCCTCCCCAACAAATTGGATCCAGTGATTGAGGAGCCTTTCTCAAGTTTTCCTGTTATGGTACTTCTGCAAAAACCATTTAAAAGCAATTGAAACCATCCAAAATTGCAAACTAGATCAAATTATGGAAAATAATGGCTTATCAAGCAAGCGACAAAAACATTGGGAAAAAAAAAAAAAAACAATCTTGACACTCAGGCAAAAGAAGACGACCAAAATCATTAGACAGATTCAAAATGGGAACAGTTCGATCACTCGGGGGTGGGGTATGCCAAGGGATCACAACACATGCAGTAATAGGAAAGAGAGATTAGTTATGAAAAGCCTCACCTTCTTTACAGTTTCCATAGATAGTTACAGCTGCAGAAATCAAGAATAAGAGAACCAGACCAGAAACATACATCGCTGAACCTAATTCTTTTATATTGTAATGTACTTAGAAAAAATAAATTCCATATGTGTACAATGAAAAATGTTCGTACGAGGTACAAACCTCTCGATCAGCACAATGCCTCACCAATCAAACACAAATGGGCTGCCAGGAACTTAAGCAATTGGTGCAACAACTTTTCCTGTGCACAAATAAATTAGATATCAACATAAATGTGTTTGGGTAGGAGATAAGGCCATGAGAGATTTGTGTTCTGCACTTCCGAATTGAAGAGAAGTCTAGCCCATTGGATGTTCAGGATCTTCAGGCACCACAATCAAACCGTCAGCTAGTTGAGTTCACACAAGCACCCTTCATGTAGAATAGGAAGTCAAACTTTCTCTTCTTCCTATCTTAGAACCATAAAGACTTCTCTTGGCTCTCTGCTGAATCTGAGATGATTATGGTTGGCACTGTAGACACCTGAATTGCCATCACTTATCCCACAGAATCTGAACATCTGTGATGACTTTCCATGAGATCAGCAAGAGTAATCTTTCCAAGGTTGCCAGTGTCTAGTCGATCAAAAATTTTGCAGATCTGCAAGATGTCTTTCTCTGATACCTTTCCCATTTCCTTCAGCTTGTAAATAACGTATTCTGATTTACTGCAACCACCATATGCATAAAAACTCCAAATGAGCGAGTACACCACATCTACTTGGGCCTTTAACAGAAATTCAAAATATAAACCAATAAAAGGGTAATAGTCTTGTCTAACTGAAAGAAATCTGACAGCATGGAGAATAGACGAAGCAAAATGATTGTAATGTCAACAGGTAAAAAACCAGGGAAAAAATGGAACAAAAGGACTTAAATTTTTACATGTCAAATGAACCTCCCCATCCATATGAATGTGTACATGAAAAGCCAACAGCATTGCACAAAATCCTTTGTCCTTTAGCATGTACGAAGACATAGGTTACAATCACAACAGAGGATACATGCCTTAAAAGGCCTCGTCCAAGACATGATCATGACTGGATGTGCACGCCTAACACCCAGGAAAAGGAAGAGGGAGAAAAGGAAACTTAATCATAGAATGAAGATTGACTTGTAGCATCAAGATGCACCCTTTTAGATATAATAATTGGTAGCATGATAGCCAGCAGTAGGATGACTATATGTATGAACTGCAAACCAAAAATATTTCTGCTTCACAAAGATATGGCACATGTTGAGGCCGCTAAACCCACCCACAGGAGTGGGATCCTCGCGTACTGTGGTGCCCCTATAAGGCCACTACCCAATATTGGTCACTCAGAGGGGTAGACAAGGTACAATCTTTCATGTTTCGGAGGATAATTTAACCAAATTGAGCTTTCTAACTTTGACAAACCATAACTTCGTACCTGGATGTCACATTTGCAAATATGACAAATGTTTTCCATGCAGAATTTTATTCTCCACGCACTGACTAAGGTGTTGTACCCTCCACAACATGACAATTCTTAGTATTTGTTACCTCTTTTAGGTTGGGACACTAACTTAACCAAATTAAGATTTCTAACTTTAACCAACCTTTAGCTTCATACCCAGATATCGTATTACAAAATGTGACATATGTTTTTCATGCGAAATTTCTTTCTCTACACATTGATTATGATGTTCTATCCTCTATAAGACGAGAAATGGTTGCAGTCAAAATCATGCCCTTATGTTGGAAGCCTGAGCTGTCACTTTTACACCAAGCAACAACCAATCTGATTTTGGGATCCTTCTATATCATCTAATAATCTATATATTACAAATACAATTCCACCATCCAACTGATTAGCAGTAGTTTGACTTCCTTTTTCTATTTTTCAACTTTACCGGTTCACGAGTGATTCTCCGATGCATGATTGATTAAAATGTACGCAACCTGGGAACTTGATATACTATCTTATCATGTTAATGTCTGAAACATGAATCAGTTAAGGATAGCTCCCACTCTGATAGAGTCGGAGAGCACACATCCGACCTCCACTCCCAATTTTAGTCTGAGTGAATTTTTTCCTCTAACTCCTACTTCGAACTACTATATATACATGTTAATGTCTGATACATGAATCAGTTAAGGATGGCTCCCACTCTGATAAACTACTATATATATAGTACAAGTCCACCTCCCCCTCCCAAAAAACAAAAAAAAAGAAAAGTTTAGCATGCAAGATGACTATAATGAAGGGAAAAGGGGAGAGGGAAAAAAAAAGGAGGTATAAATGGAATACCCACTTTGAATGAAGGTGCCGGGAAGGGGCAGAAAAAGTGGCAGCTATATCCTAATGTACTCAACTTAGATTTCTACTCAAAAGTGGATTAAAAGGGGAAAACAAAGGAAGAATCAATTTTCACCCCCATCAAACGACAATCTCCCTCCTCTATTCAAGAGTGTAATAGTGAAAGCAGCGAAAAAAGGTTCCATGTTTACTTTTTATCCTTCCAACCCAACTAAACTAAGATGTGACAATGGTTGGTTGTTCACGGCCTACCCATAACTACTGCTTCTTTTTTGAGATCAATATCAACAATGTAGTTCATCCAACGATAAACCTAGTCCGAATTATAAAACTATGACACAATCAAACCCAAACGAACAAAATGTTGAATTGAATCATACTAGCCTCTATTAGGGATCATTTTTGTAATTGTGATTTTATTTTTTTAATTATTTCTTCAATTAACTTAAATTAAGAAAATGACAAAGAGAATAAAAATTTTAGGCATTCTCTTTAGCCCACTCGGAAGGATCTCATCTCATAATTGTCCATGACTGTTGCACCTTCATTTGAGGATGCATTTCTCATCCTACATACCTTCACTTTCAATCCTCCATCCTTCCTACCAAATGAATCATGTACATCCTTTGGTGTGACGGAGTGGAAGTTGGAAGGAAAGGAAGAAAGGAGTAATGTAAGTGGTATCATTAGGGGCGAAAATAAACTTATTCCAGATCTTGTGATTGACAACAAAGAAATGAGGAAATACAAAAAGATATTGAGGAAAGTTATCATTACACTTCTACATGTTGAATGAAAGTTTATTTTCTAAGGGAAAAACATTGAAAAAGGAGATGGGAACTTGTCCCTCTTCATTTCCTCCAAATTTGGGAGGGAAAATAATAGTGTACCCACAAATACAAAAGTCCATATCTCCTCTCTTCCTCTTTCATTCTTACATGTTAAACAATTATCTACTTCAAAAGATTAAGTTATTGGAAAAGGTATAACTTTTTATACTTCAACACCCCCCTCACGTGCAAGTTAGATTTTGAGTATAGCAAGTTAAAATATTGTTAATAATTATGATGGCGGCGAGATTTGAACACAGAACCTCCTAGTCTGATACCAAATTAAATAACCATCTACTCTAAAAAATTAAACTAAAGCTTAATCTATTGGACAGGGCGTAATTTAAGTATTTATACTTCAACATGTCCCCTCACGTGTAGGTTAGATTTTGGACCTAGCACGTGAAAACTCTTTTAATAATTAAGATAACGGCGAGATTCGAACACAAGACTTCCTGTTTTGATACTATATTAAACAATCATCCACTCTAAAAATTTAATCTATTGGAGAGAGTATAATTTAATTATTTATATTTCAACACGTCCCCTTACGTGCAGGTTAGATTTTTAGTGTAGCACATGAAAACTCTTTTAATAATTAGGGTGACGGTAAGATTCGAATACGGGACCTCCTATTCTAATACCATTGTAAATAACCATTTACTCCAAAAGCTTAACTTGTTAAAGAAGGTGTAACTTAAGTATTTATTCTTCAATACAACCAAACAATAAAAGTCCATCATTCCATACCGTATTTTGCACTCCCAACCTGTCATTTATTCCTCCCGGTAAAGGAGCATAAACTTACTGTAAGGGAGAAAAATCTAGATACAAAGTCAGGTGACAAGTGAGAAGTGTTGGTGTAGTTTGAAAAGCAACAACAAAAAGCTAGTCTAGTTTACTACTGATCTGCTGCTCTACTAGTTTAAACCAAGATCAAAATTTTATTTCTATGCATAGTTTTGATCAGCTCAAAAAGAAAAATATTTCGGAAACTTACTTAATAAAAGAATGAAACACAGAAAAAAAAATTCAAAATTTTGATTACGAAACAAGCCTAAACATTGGCTGAAAGATCCAAAATGGCAAAATATCTTGAAACTTTCCAAAGCACTGTGAAATATAAGAATTTCAACATATTTCAATACGTCTTCTCACGTGCAGACTAGATTTTAGGCTTACCACATGAAAACTCCTTTAATAATTAGGGTGGCGACGATATTCGAATACAGGACCTCTTACTCTAATACCATGTTAAACAATCATTTACTCCAAAAACTTAAACTGTTGGAAATGTTGTAACTTAAGTATTTATTCTTCAACACAACCAAATAATGGAAGTTCATCCTTCCATACCGTATTCTGCACCCTTAACCTATCCTTTCTTCCTCCCGGCAAGGGAGCATAAACTTAATGTAAGGGGAAAAGATCTAGATATAAAGTCGGGTGACAAATGATAAGTGTTGGTGTAGTTTGAAAAGCAACAACAAAACCTAGTCTAGTTTATCACTATTCATTGATCTGCTACTCTACTAATTTTAAACCACGATCAAAATTTTATTTCTATATAGTTTTAATCAACTTAAAAACAAAAATGTCTCGTTAACATACTTAGTAAAGAATGACACAGAGAAAAAAAAAATCAAAATTTTGATTACAGAACATGCCTAAACATTGGCCGAAAGATCCAAAATATCTTGAAACTTTCCAAAGCACTGTGAAATATAGGAATTTCGATATTGAGTGACTAGTTTCATTATATACCAAAACAAAAACATTTTAGTCCTTTCAGTTAACAAAATGAAATTATGAATCCTTTGGATGAAATAATAACTGACAAAAGACCACAAGTTCAGACTTATGGGGTATCAGTAACACCAATTAAGGTATCCCAACAATAAATAGGTTGACGGTTTGTGTAGTATTTGAGCCTAAGCTTGTGTGGATTGCACAAACAGCTCCGTCAAAGTAGTGATACTTCGATCAAAGAAATTAGCCAAATCCATGCTTTTGATTCCCCCCCCCCCCCCCAAAAAAATAAAAGGTTGTAACAATTTCTAATACCAGTTAAATCTATATACACAAAACAAAACTTGAGATTCAAAATTCCAAGTTTAAAACCTTTTTTGCTTATTAAGTAAAAGCCCACTATTTACAACCATAACTGAAAATAGCAGAACTATGGATTGGATAGAATCGAGAAAGGACCACTTCGCCAGCTCTTCTTTAAGAGCATCAGGAAATAGGAAGGTTTTCCATTGAGACACTAAGGAGGTAAAAGGGGAGGTCGAAGGGAGAGTATATTGCATACTTCACTATCCTCAAAGTGTACATAATATAAGATCCCCTTCACGAGATATCAGTGACCAATTCTAAACCTACATATAATTGGATGATGGACTACAGTGAAGTGAATTTGCATCAACCATAGCCATAAGCCTGAAACCTCTTAATTGTGTGGAAAAAACAAAATTCATACAAGCCTTCTCATGTCCCAATGTCCGATCAAGTGACAAGAAGTCTTCTATCTACGTAAATAAACTAGTCTCACAACTCACAAATTAGATTGCCTTGTCAACAAGCTAGTAGTGTATACTCAATAAAACTGTTTGAAGTGAAAAAGGCGGCTGCTGAAGGTCATCAAACTCACAGGTCTAGTGAAATGCGCCAAAACACTATCAAAACCAACACTTAATTCATGCCTAAGTATAAGAAAATTTACAAGCAAAGAAACCAAATAATAACTTGTTATAAATGTGAAGCTTGGATTTGAGCATCAAAACCAATGACCCAAAAACATGTAAAATATGGAATAGGAATAACACCAAGAGAGAAACATCTACCTCACAAAACCATTGTTGTTAATGTCTGCAGCAAGGAACTGAGCAACAGTCATATCCTGACCAAGCACCCATTTTGCCATCCTCCTATGCCGCTTATCCACCCTTGCCTCAGCCAAGTAAAGAAAGGCTCGAGCAACAGCTAGTGTCGACACAAGCAGCCAAATAGATGCAAAAATCCGACCAGCCAAAGAAGTAAATGCCCTGTCACCATATCCAACAGTAGTAACCGACATAACAGAAAGATAAAACGAATCTAACCAATCAAGTCTCTCAACAAAATGCATAACGGCAACACCAATTCCGATACAAAGAACCACAACCCCCAATGCCAATGCCACCTTCATCCGAATCCTCATCCTCCCCTTCTTCACATCAACTATATAAGACACGGAATCATGGGCTCCCCCATCCTTAATTGTCCTCAACAGATGATTCTCTTGCAAATCAAGCACATAACTAACCATCCCAGAAAGTAAAATATCAATAAATCCAAAACCAATAAGCACAAACATAATTGAAAACAATTTTGCTGCATTACTATGAGGAGTTATATCACCATACCCAATTGTACACATTGTGACAATGCAAAAATACAAAGCATCAACAATTGGGTGTGTCTCAATAGCATTAAAATGATCCCTATTAAAAGAATATATAACAACCCCAAGTGTCAAATACAGAATCAAAAGCACAAAAGACTGTCTAACAACAGAAGAACCAAATTGGGGTGGTTTAGGCACCGAATGGCGCTCAAAATCACTGATTGTAGCCATGGCTGGGGCTGTTTTGGACCTATGAAGATTACTTTTTGTCCATGGATAATTAGGATCAATCAACCAAGACAGCTGATTTTGTGGGTCAAGATTGCTAATAGCGTCTGACGAAGAAGAAGCGGAGGGTACAGTTGAATTTATGGTAACGGAGAGGGCATCAACAGGGCATGAAACTGTGTCTCTAGGAGGTGAAGATGAAGGTGAAGATCCAAAGATAAGGAGGTCTTTCAGTTCTGATGGGGTTACAGACAGAGGAGGAATAGAGATTCCATTGTCTTCTGGTGAAGGGTAGAGTGGCGGCGGTGGTGGTTGGGGTCTCCTTGGGCTAATATAGGGTAAAAGGGGTTCTTTTTCCATCTGGGTTCGCCGGAAAACCGGTTCTGGTTTGCCGCGATACCAGAATCCAGGTGGGTTTTGTAGCAAAAAGCAGTTTCCCGATGTTGATCAGTTTGAGAAAGAAAAAGATTGTAAACACTGGACAAAACAAAAATCCAAAAAGAGACCTTCTGATTATCAAAAGACAAGTGATAAGTGAGATGGATTTCCAACAATACATGTGTAATAATGTTTAATAAAACGAATAATATAGCTTTGATAGTCATAAGATTGGGATATTCCTTAAAAATACTTCTTCTCGTCCTATTATTCACCGCATCCGATGAGGGAAATCGTTATACCACGTCAATTGTTAATATGACATAATCATTTAATAAAAATAAAATAAAAAGAGTAGAATATGACTCACTTTCTATCATAAGAATTCGAATCCCCTCTATTACATCTTTCTTTTAATTTTCTTTAATATAGTACTAGATGAATAATATGTATAAAATTTTAAATTTTAATGAACGTGATTTTTTCTTTCTAAGAAATTTTTTTAATAATAGTTAACATTTCATTAACATCGTCTCTATTAAAATTAAAAATTTTACATATGTTATTCATTTATCACTATATTAATAGAAATTGGTGAAAATTGATAATAGATAAAATCTAAATCATTATCATAGAGGTGGTTAAATGAAATGCACCGACTGAGTTGTCATCATATAATAATACTGACGTGATATAATAATTACGACGAATATTTTTTCCACCACACGCGACGTACGATTAGACCTCTTCCAATTTTCAGGACTAATAGAAGTCATAACACGCGGCTTTAGCCGGAAGTTAAAGCAAGTGGACCAGGCCGGCGCATCAGTCATTAGTGCTAACAGCTTAGAGCATTCATAAGAACAAAAGTTATTTTAGCTCTTCAAAAAATAATATTTTTATTTTAATTATTTTTTTTAGTACATATTTTAACAAATTTTTATATTTTTTACTATTTATTTTAAAT
>CM042186.1:6907944-6918892 GCA_023539305.1 Ilex asprella | reverse complement strand
ATAATAGACAGTTTTTATATTTTTTACTATTTATTTTAAATATTATTTTTATTATTTTTGTATTATTTTTTTAGAATAGTAAAAAAGAGAAAGAGAGAGAATAGAAGAAAGGAGAGGAAGAGCGATAAAATATTATAAAAAAAAATTGGGTTAATTGTACTAAAAATCTCTAAAGTATGGGGTTTGTCTCATTTTAGTCTTCAATGTCTCAATTGCATCATTTTGATCATTGAAATATTGGAAATGTTTCTATATGATTTCTCAATCAGACAACGTCCATATTGTTAATGATTTATTATCATAAACTTGTCACATAATATCTAAATATAGACAAAAAATAATTTTGATGAATCTTAAACAAAATATGAATAGCTCTGAACAAAAAATGTGTAATATGGATAATTTTTTACTAAAATTTGGATAGCTCATAATAAAAAATGTATATTTTTTGTAACTATTTAACCAAAATTTAAGTAAAAATTTGGTCAAGAGTTATCCAAATTATTTTTGTATTTATATTTAAGTATCACATTACAAGTTAATAATAAAAAAATATTAAAAATCTAGACGATATCTGCATGAAAAACCATATAGAAATATATTTAATATTGTATGGACCAAAATTATGCAATTGAAAAATTAGGGACCAAAATAAGACAAACTTCATACTTTGAGGACCTCCAGTACAATTAACCAAAAAAAAATTACATATCACTACAGTGATACTCTATATGTTTTAAAGTTACTCTATATCGCTTCAATGATGCTTTATATAAAGTATCACTATAACAAAAATGTTATTTTAGATGTTTTAAAGATAATTTGTTGGAATGAAATTTTTGGGTTAAATAACTCAAATTTGAAGATTTTGTGTGTTTTGTATCATCTGTTGGAGATACTCTAAGAACTGTTTTTGTTCACTTTTTTGGCACTCTACCGAAGTAACTATTTTATATTTTGATGGAGTGTCAAATTATTTAATATTTTTAATTTAAAATGTTAATAATAATTAATTAAAATAAAAAATATATTTAGAATAATTTTGTAAAAATAATTCTTTAAAATAAAAAGTATAATATTAATATATTGTTTACTAATTATTTTGAAAGTTGTGCACGATAGTCTCTAGTAAATACTTTTTATACAAATCTTAAGCTAACGGCTACTAATCAGCGAAGACCAAAATTAAACACTAAAATCTACCATATTAAACTAAGCATTGAAAATATTTTTTTTTTTCTAACTCTAAGGGATAGCTCAAGTGATAACAGAGATATGAAGATGTAAATTCAAACGTCTTGAGTTCGAATTGATAACCTTGTGGAGTCAAGTCATGAGAATTTTATTCCTCATGAATACTCTAGTCCCGTATATGGATGGTCTGTTTTTGACCGGATCGAATAAAAGAGTCGAAATGCGCATAAACTAGTTCGAACATTTTTAACCATTGAACAAAAAAAAATCAATTATAATCCTTACCATTTACACACAGATATTATGTGTGCACAACCTCTAGTGGATAATTGTGGTGTCATTTCTGAGCATTACCATGTACACTCATTGTTGGATGATGGTTACAATAATTTCAAGTCGTGCATTATGGTGTTTTTCTTTTTCTGTTCCCATAGAAAATGATTGAGATCACTATTTTTTTGTAGTATTATTGTAATAATATATCAAACAAACTTTTTTAGAATACTAGATGCGCACGTTTTTACTTTTATTATCAATGGACGTGACACAAACACAATTATTCAACATTTAATAAATTACGTGCAAGGTGGCTTAAGGTAATCGGAGGTCTAAAGCGAAATAAAATTTTTAATACTAAATGAAGTTTTTTTTATAATTTTTAACATTAGTCTTTTCAAAAAATTAGTTTATTTTCAATTTATTATGTGAGAAAGACCGAAGAAGAATGTGCTAGTGTTACTGAAATTTTTTTTTAATGTTATGAATTGAATCATGATTCCAAATTATTACAATAAAAATGTTGATTGTACTTAATATTTTAGGACTTTTTTTTAAGGTTTAAAATTTAAAGATTTAATTTTTTTATGGGTTAGCAATGTATCTAAAAATTTGTGACATTTTAAAATTTTGGGGCCTTTTAAAAATTTGGAGCCTAAAGCCTATGCCTTTTTTTTAAAAGCTGATTACGTGGAACTGATGTTACGTTCGATTCTTGAACATTAGTTCGAGGTATTTTCTCTACCCCTAAAAAAACAAAGTCATTTTACGTCTTTAAATCAATAACCATCTTTCAGGTAATCTAGCCTCCTCCGTCTTTCGAGACCAACAAGGGGTAATACATGACTATTCATCGACTACGCCTTTCGACTTGATCTTTGTTACGTACACACTTTGGGAAATTTAGAAAATAAATGAAAAATAGAATTAGAGAAGAGAATCCGCTTCGAGGGGGTGAAAACCTCCAATGGCTCAATTCGAGAAGAACCTAATCTCCAAAACTTAAAAAAAAAAAATTAATATAATATTCAATATATTCATTTCATTCATAAGAAGTTCTTTAAATACAAGATAATAAAACTACCTTAATAAATAATTTGGTCCATGACTCCACTATCTTAGTAACTACCCACAAAATACTCTATCACTTACCTACTTACTAAAATAACTCCCTAATAATTATCTCAAATATTACATAAAAATATATTAAAAAATATGTACATAACAATCTTAGGCCCTGGCTCAACCACCTTGGACGAACCTTGCGGAGGATCTATATTAGGATAGTCTACAAAAATATTATAAGGATGATTTATTTACTATAATATAGCAAATTTAAAATTTATTTATCGATCTACGATATTTTTAAACATATTTATCAAACTATGACACTTTTTAAAAAGTGGGATCATTTTGTTAAAAAAAATATAGTTAACAACTCCACTTTAAAATACAAAATTGCTTAAATATTATATAATTAACATATGAAAAAAGTGTTTGCTTTTTGCAGTTGCACGAGAAACCCAGAAACTGTAAATCAATAGTGACAATTGTGTACCCAGAAACTGCCGGCACCTGCTCACACAATTGTCACCATTTATTTACGGTTCCCGGGTTCCCCATGCAACAGCAAAAAAAGAATGTTCCGACGATGTTTTATTAAAAGTAGGTTGTCTACTCCTTTAAAAAAAAACAAAAACAAAAACAAGGTCACTGACGACTCCGTCTTTTAAACAAAAACGGGGTTATTAATAACCCCATTTTTATAAATCAATAAATAAGTTTTTATTTTATAAGGATGGCGCGTTGTATTGTTGAATTTTTTTTTTATGTAACGTGGACAAAAATGATTGATTGTACTTCAAAATTAACAAGTAATTTCCTTTTTTACCCAAAAAAAAAACAAGTACTTTCCTCTTTTTTAAGTAATTTTTTTGTCTTTTCTTTTTCCAAAAAATCATAATTCGGATTTTTTTTTTTGGACTGAACATGCACATATAACACAAACAATCCACACGGCAAAGCTCAGCACACACATCCAAAAAATAATTCGGATTCATAATTGTCATTTATGGTTCTTTCTTCTGTTTGTGAAACTCTGGATAATTAGAGAGGACAAACACTAATTACAAACTAATAGTGTTAAACTAAATGGTCATCAGCTAATTTGTTACCTTTAATTGAATATGGTTCAAGAGATGAGTCCCCTACATTATTCCAAGGGTTAAGTCCAATGCAGCCATAAATTAATGTTTATTAGCCCGACTATTTATCACTATATTAAACAACTAGCAATAATTTCGTATTTGAAAATACTTTACAATTTCAAGAATCAAGCATTGATGGTATACCATTTATATTTTGGATAGCCGTTTATTTTTCATTTTCTTCTCTTTAATTACGCAATTCAATATTAAACTAGACCAAGAGAAAATAAGAGAGGGATAGACTAAATAGAAGAAAGAGATAGACCTGAATTGGAGAGCTTGTTAGTTGACTTGCCCACCATGGGAGGTGTGCAAAGATGTTTTTAGCCGAGAAAACATTTTATTAAATGAATTTTATATCGGTTGATGAAATTGTATGAAAATCTAATTAATCTCCATTATTGTTATATTTTAATAAATACTAGATTTGTTTTTTTTAGTATTACAATTAGAAATGTCCGGACCAATTTACACTCACTTCGACTAATCTCCTTGCCAATCCAATCAAAGACAAACCATCAACGCCAAAATTAAAAAATTTAATAAAAAAATAAATTTTTCATGACCTGACACTATAAAAATTTTCGAGTTTCAAAGTCAGAAAGTATAAGTTTACAATTAATCCCTATCTCTACCGGACTAACTTTAGAGTTGAACCTTACTAGATTTTGCACCATATCTTTTTCAAGTCCAATTGCATTATAAAGTTTAAAAAGTTGGGAAACTTTATGTTAATTGACTTTTTGTTTTCTTTACATGATTTGTTAGCTGCGATAATTGCAATCACATGAGCAAGGTGGAGACCAGGTACCCTGTTCAAAGCACCACCAAAGTGAGCCATTCATATCTCCTATTAGGGAAATTCAATTTTTTTTTTTATTTCTGAAGATCTAGATTTTGAACTAAAATATCATTATTATTTTCGATAAAATCAATAATGTCAAAATGTTTCCTATACCCTTCTACATATTGATTTCTAAATCATGGAAATCAAAGGGGTAAAAAGTAATTCACCCTTACAATAATTGCAAATTGGATACCTACACCAATCCCATCAGCTAAATGGGTGTTGAGAGATTGGACTTGTCTGTATATTCTCTTTGGCATGTTCAATCCAGTCCCATGCCAGCACACATTCAAATTTATAATCAGAGCATAAGAAAACCAGAGTCTGGTAGGTAACAATATTGAGGAGAGAAAAAAGATGAGGAATATGTGGAAAAAACTTTAGTGTTTAATGTTACATCACACAAACCACACACTCACCAAATAAAAAGTGCTAGATACGAACCATGACTAATCATCATCCTCAAGAACATTTCGACGCCTCTGGATCTGAGAAATAACACCCCAACTAAACATATAGCTAAATACATGCAGAGAACAAATAATGAATAGGAAGGAGAAGGACATTAGACTTACAGTGACTTTGGTCTGTTTAGTTGTTTGGGTGTTTATTTGTTCCAGCAATGATATGAGCTTCTCTTCAGAAACCTACATATGAAAAGTAATTCAAGCAAGATTATTTTCAGCCTCACATTTTATTGGAGTTCTTTATAATGACATGAAATTGATATATGCACACACATAAACACCAAACGTTGACAAACATATAAATAAGTCCTTACCTTCTCGGCTATCTGACCCATTTGAGCAGCTCTCAGTATAACATCTTCAACTCCTCTGGCCTTCTCAGGCTTCACCAAAGCAATTCGGGCAACTGCACATATGCCGCAGAGATTATGGGAAGTAAGAAAGTCAGCATATTTTGACCAACTCAAGGTGAAAAATGGGGTTGCTCCCTCAGCAAAACTGAGATAAAGTTCAGCCAAAAGATCCCGATTCAAGAGAAATTCATAAGAAACCGACAACCAAGATAAAATCCATGGGGCAAGGGGCAAAAAGAAGTATTGATGAAAGAAGAGCAAACAGAGGCCAATAATCAGGTCCAATAAGGTAGATAACCATGAGTAACAAACAATTACAAAATTAATATCCATGTCCTTTGATTAAAAAAAAAACTGGTAATCTGCTCCAATATGTGGATAGCCATGGCAAACTCTCACAACACCCACATGCTTTGTTCATCCTCCTCACAACCATTGCACTTGATGCAAGGATCAAAATTTCGTTTCATAATGGCCAACGAAATTCCAATGCTTTGAGGTGCTTCGAACAGTTTTAAGATGTTTTGGCAGGGTCCCACCATTGTTTCAGACTGTTTTGACTTTCAAGGTTTTTTAGAGTATAATACTATGCACCGAAACAAAATTTTGATCCATAATTTGATGGTCGGTCAGGTGTATAAAATCAACATCATCCCCACCCCTTTGACCCTCCTACTACAAGTAATTTCACTCCTCCAACCTCCATATGAACTAGAGTTGGTGATCATTCCAACATTAATGTCAGTTAAAAAAAATAGTCATAAGCTCGTGCAGTTCTGGTTCAACATTTAAACTTTGGCAATGACTTGTACACTCTCAGTTACAACATCTTTTTGCATGTTCTTGTCATCTACCTACCCTCCCACAGAAAAAAAAAAAAGGAACAAAAATCAAGCTTTACTCAGAGAGTTCCTCAGCACCAACCACTGATAACATATGGTGGTAAAACATCACAAATAAGGTGAGTAAACCACAATCACTACTCACGGATCCTTTGATTTCATTAAACCACACACAGAGTATATTACATTTTGCCCAATGCAATATAATCCACGGAAATCCCCCCCCCCCCCAACCCCCAAAAACAAAAACCCCAAAATGCTTAATATAACCTCATGTGTTTTAACCGATGTGCAACCATTTCAATTTGGCAGTGTGTATGAGAAGGCACACATTGTAAAATAAGATATCATTTACCTTTAAAATAAAAGAACAACTATCACAATACCAACTTAAATAAATTCAACCCCACATTTGAACTTACTTCTTTCTCTTGCTTCAGATGATAAAATCTGACTAAGCATCATCTGCCTTCGTTCATCTGCTTCCCTGGATCATTTGCTTGAATAGATCAACATCAGATCAATAAAACAAGTTACACTAAAAACTAAAGGAGTGTATATGGAAGAAGATCAACCTTTTAGCTTCCTCTTGGGATTTCTGTTGTTCAGAGTTTTGCTGATTCCCCTGTTTCTCAAAAGTTCAATGCAATTTCAAAACTTCAACTTAGAGAAAGACAACTCCTTCATTAAAGGAACAGAAATCCTATATACTCAAAAGACATAATAACTTACAACGCCATGTTGAGCCATTAGCTCCTGCATTCTTCTTTGCCTGATAGCTTCCAGCTCAGGGTCAGCCTGCAATATAGAAAGACGCAGAATTTAAATTCCAAATTCCTATAATGGATAGTAGCATATTCTCAAGCTCCTTCAAATCTAAACAAGATCTTCTACTAGAAGTTCCTGAACTATAGCATGAACTACAAATAATGATGACACACAATTTTCTTTCACTCCTATTTGCCCAATTCCACCCAACTCTTCGACACTAATGCTCCACAACTGAAATTCAGCATGAAACAGTAAGGTAGAGACAGACAGAAATGAGGGGAGGAAGGGAGGGAGAGGGATGCCAGAGGGGCCCAAAACACAATTGATTGCTCTAATTTCACCAGTGAACTATCAAAACAACAATATCATTTTGGCTATACAACTTGAGAAAACCTTATCTGAGCTACTTAGGCTCAGCAACATGAATCCTATATTCCTGTTCCGGCTTTTAATTCCTTCCAGAACCATGTAATCCAACAACAACATAAATCCAAATAAAAATGCAGCTTCAGAATTCTGTTCCTTAAAAAATCAACTCTACAAATTCAAATAACAACATAGAGCCGTTCAACATAGCAAGTGAAATTATAACACAACAAATTAATTCAACTTCAACAAAACCCTGAAAACCCTAATGGTTAAATCATAATAAATCCATTATAAAATAAAAAGCATAATTGACTTTTATATTCGTTCTTTTGAAAAGCCAAATATAAACAACATCATGCAGACTTAGAGCAATTGAACTCATAAGACCCTAAACGCTAAATAAAGATTCAAAATTCCCGCTATAAAGTCTGTGTATCATCTCAATATATCAATATGAACACACACACACACACACACACACAGATTACCATTGGTTTGAGCAGGATCAGAGCAGGTGGCTGTCGGATACTCTGGGCAGCGAATGGTTCTGTAAAAAGTGTGGAGAAAATGAAAGAGAAAGAGCTACTAGCGTTCGTGAGACGCGATAGAGATATAAACGTAGTGCGTATAATTACGCTTTATACCCCTAAACTATGGACTCGATTTCACTTTGCTACTAAAACTATTGAATTTTTCACACTGCCCCTTAACTTCTTAAATTATTTCACATTACCCCTTGACTACTTAAAATAATATTTTGTTAAATTTGTAATCGACTTTACTAATTGGGAAGATGTAGAACTAATCATATAGTTGAGAATAAAATATTAAACATATGATAATTGGCATGTGCATTTCGTGTGAAGGAAACTCACACATCTCCATGAATAAAAGGTTGGATAAATTACATTTACACCTCTTAAATTATCACATATTTTTTACTTTATTTCTTAAACTATCAATTTCTTTTTACATTGTACCCTAAACTAACGAGGTTTTGACTTATCCCATTGAATTTTTTTTTTAAAAAGGGCTTGGTTTCAAAGTATTTCTCAAATCTAAGTCATTTTAAATACGCCAGATGGTCTAACGTTTTTTTGTCAAAAGACGTCATTTGATCTGACGTTTTTTATGCTAAAAACGTCAGACTAGCTGACGTTTTTTGTTCGCACAATGGTCAATAGATTCATAACAAACGTCAGTTGGACTGACATGATTATTTAAATTTGTCCGCATCAGTTCGAATTACGCGTTTGTACATTTCCCTTCCACAATCTAGTAGACTAATCTTCAATGCTTGAATAAATAATTGAATATATTAATATTTTATTAATTAAAGCCTCCTATATAATATTTATTATATTAATATTATATTTTTTTTAACTAAAAGGACATCAATCCAAATTCTAATGCCTAATAAATAAATCAATTAATATTTATTTGAATAATTATCATAAGTAACTCCTAAAATTTCTCTCGGATTTTAATGTAGTCCCTAAAATTTTAATTCTTTTAATGTAATTCATCAATTATCTATTGTATTTCAATTAAATCATGGATAGTTAAGGGACTAAAATAAGAAAAGTGAAAGTTTATGGATTAAATTAAAATTGAAGGTAAAATTCAGGACTAAATATGAAATTTACCATATTTTTTTTTAATAAAATATTATAAATCCATGAAATAAATTTTAATTTTATAAATGCATATCCATCTGTTTAGGCAATGTAGATTCTCTACTTTTTTCCTTTCCCTTGTAATTATTGGCACCAACCCACTCTACTCCATGTTCAACATTTGTTTCATATAACAAATCATCATCAATTAATGCATAATTACTTTCATTATACTCATCATCACAACTACAAGGTCCACCATATTAAACCTCATAATAATCATCATCCTTACTTTTTTCTTGAATATTATCCTCCAAACCACCACCACCACCACCACTTGAACCTATCCGACTTTGTACAATAAGTCCATTATTTCCAGCATAGATGTTAGCAACCCTATCATCATCAACAAGTTTAACCAAACTCATGTAATCATCATCAGTCTACAATCTCAAAACACTATCACCACCACTCTCATTCATTTTACAATGAAACTTGATAGTCTTATCAGCATCATTATAACCCAACTCTTTCGCCATTGTGAACAGTTCAATCAGAGACATTTCATCTCAGTCACAAAAATAAAAGTGATTAACCTTCTCACCCAACATAATACATTCTGACTGTAAAATTACCAAAATTCTCATCTACACAAATAATGATGAAAAAACCATAAATTATTTTAATAGAGATCGACATTTGCCAAAAACTAAAGACATTTCCTAATAAACTAATCAAACAAAAAAAAAATAACACATGCATGGATCAACGTGAATGTGAATTGTATTCCATACAGTGTTTTAAAACTCCGCCCAACTCAAAGGGTCAACTCGGCGAACAGGCAAACCTACACCTGAGTCAGACTGGTTTCATTACATCGTCCGAACAATTCACCCACCTATGAACCCTTCAAACCAAACTAAACCAGCTAATTTTTTATAACCTGTTGCAAGCCGGACGGTTCACCAAAATCGGATACATTTTTTTCTATATTGATAGTACTTAAATATTATAAATTTAAAACTCAAACCAGGCTCTATGCTGAACCACTTGGCTCGGCTCATCACCGAAGGAAGTTGCAAGGCTATCAAGCCGCTACGAAGAATCAGCTTAAAAGAAATATTGCTCCTCTTATGGGCACATAAACCTCAACCCTTCTTTTGAGCTTACGATGTGGGACAAAAGAAGTGCTTGCCTAGTTATTGTTCTAATTTTCTATTCTTTATTGTGTACATTTGAGCTACTTTTTTTTGTTTCCAAATTTTTTTTTGGGAGTCATCAAATTTTTATTATATATACCAAATATTCAATGCTTATTAGTTATTGGTGATTTTGTTTTATCTTTTCTATTTCATTTGCTATAACATAAAATATCTTACTTTTGTAACTATTATATTCTTTTAGTATGTTTATTATTATTAATAATTATTTTATGACCGATTGACCCACGGTTGAATCAGTGACTCATTGACCCGATCCTTTTACTGTGTTCATATCTGGGCGGGGATTTAAAACTATGGTACCATGTGATGCCGTCAAATTACCACTAAGCATGTAACAACCCTCTCTCAACGTCCAAGTTATCTTCACTACTATAAGAATAGGTTCTAAAGCAGTTCTCTCTAGCCCTAATCGATACGATCGAACACCATCATCCCCTTTCTTCTGCAAATCCCCTTTCTCTTCCACAAAATCACATTTTAACAAATCGAGTCACGTGATTTTCACATCTATTAGGGCACCAATAGGGTATAAATTTTGTGTTTTGCCCTTCAGTGTCTTGCCATGTGTGATTAGGGATGTTAGTAGACCAGAGAAAAATGGGTATTCGTCTAAAATCACCCCATTAGATCACTGATAGATCATACGTATTGGACGGTGGACATATACAGGGATACCGTATAAACCCGCATAGGGATGACGGTGAGGATGGCCTGACACTTACCCCCGCCCCCGCCCCCGTCCCGCCTCGTCCCTCTAACCGTAATATATATGTATATATATAT
>CM042186.1:6855305-6907844 GCA_023539305.1 Ilex asprella | reverse complement strand
TTAATGTAATAATTAGATACATTAATATTTTATAATAATAAATAAGTGGATATAAGTTCTATTTTTTTTTTGATAAAAAATATATGTTATGTTTCAAATTATGTAAAATTAAATGTTATAATTACATTATTTTTTATATTTAAATTACTTATTTATTGAATAAATATTACAAGTATTATTTTTTGTATCCTAAAATGGCTCCTAAGCAACACGACATTGGTTGGGAACACGCAACACCTGTTGGTGGTGATCGAATTACAAAGTGCAACTATTGTGAAAAAATATTTTATGGTGGTATTACTCGAATAAAGCAGTATATTGCACATGTATCTGGCCAGGGTGGAAGGATGTCCACGTGCACCAAAAGAAGTGTCACAATTCTTGAAATAACATCTCAGTGATTGTAGTAAAGAAATGATTTCTATATAAAAAAAAAAGAACAAATTATACAATCATTATGAGATGAAGATTTTTACAACTTGGATGATGATGATGATGATAGTGAGAATCAAATTGAAGAGGGTGATTTTGAAAGAAGACAGTTAAAGCATGCAATGAAGGAAAGTCGTCAAATGACTTGGATGGAGGAAGAGGGTCGTAGGCACTCTGTATCAAATGCAAGCAATCATTCTACTAAGGGTCATTTTTTTTTTGTGTTGGATCATCACAACTATCTAGCTTAAGAATAAAGCGCGGACCACCATCTAGCTATAACCTAAAAGAAGGTGCAATCGTGTCTGTAAGTGGCATTGATCCGTACATGTTTTCGTCTAAACAAAAATCAGTAAAAGGCATGTTCTCAAGTACAAACCTGAAAAAGTGGAAAAGCTATTTCGAAGTTCTTCCTCTTCAATGCAATACCATTCAATGCAACTGATAGTGGGCCTTACTATCAGTCAATGATTAACACTGGATGCAGGCTTAGAACTAAAGGGCCTCACATGATATCAAATTGGTAGTTTTTATTTGGAGGAGGAGGTTCAAGAGCTTGACGTGTATATATCTTCAATAAAAGTAAAATAGCCTCAGTAGGGTTGTACAATCATATCTGATGGATGGAGTTCTAGAACAAAGAAATTCATTATCAATTTCATGATTTATTGTGACCGTAGTATGATTTACCATACTTCAGTTGATACCACAAACATTTCAAAAAATGCTCACTATATTTTCTCTCTTATGGATAAAGTTGTTGATGAAGTTGGAGAAGAAAATGTAGAACATATAATAACCGACAATGAGGTAAGCTTTAAAGCAGCTTGTAAGATGTTGATGGATAAAAAGAAACATCAATTTTGGTCTCCTTGTGCAGTCTACTGTATTGATTTGATACTAGAAGATATTGATCATATGAAAGCAATCAAGGAGACCATAGATGTTGCTTAGACAATCACATCCTTTATCTACAACAGCCTCAAAGTGGTCAACTTAATGAAGCAACATACCAGAGACAGAGATTTATTGAGGCCAAGTATAGCACTATTTGCCACCGAATTCATTGACATTGAAAGTCTTATCCATTATGAATCGGACTTGAAAAGAATGTGCATCATTGATGAATGACGTGAGTTCAACAAAGAAAAGAAGAGGAAAAAAAAAGACATATAGTCTCAAACCTTATTTGGACTGACCAATTTTGGAAGAAGGCTAGAGAAGTTCAATTTGTCATGGAACCTCTTATTAGGGTCTTAAAAATAGCTGATTAAAACAAAAAAATCGACTTTATCAATTGTCTATAAGGCAATGGACATGGCTAAATTAGTCATACAATATTCAGTCAAAAATTGGAGGAAATACTAGGTCGTGATTGACAAAAGATGAGAGACCCAATTGCACAGACACTTGCATACATCATGTAAAAGTATTTAAACATACAAATTTTTCATTGTGTATTATCTTGTAAAATATTATAGTTTTTCACTAACTTACATTAAATTGTCAAAAAATTTGCAACTTATTTCTTAAATCCAGTTTTTCAGTATTCTAATTAATTTTTCGACTAGCCTGAGGTAAGATCTAGTTTGAAAGAGGTTATTAAAATATTGGAACCAGATTTGAATAAACAAGCAAGGGCAATGAATGAGGTATGACAATTTTTTATAAGATTTATTATAATATGTATATATATTGGTTGCATATGTAATACATTGCACAATAAATTACAAATCAAATTATATACTGACAGACATGGCGAGTTTGGGAATGCACTCACCAGGAAAGCTATGCATGCCTCTCTTCTAAGTTTATTATTTAAACTATATGTATTTATTAAAGTATCATTTGTTACTCTTATGGACAAATATTAATATTGTACATTTTTTTAGCAGTTGAATAGTAGATCAATTATGGTGAAGAAGCTCCCCATCTATAAAAAATTGCAGTCAAAGTCTGAAGTCAAACATGCTCATCATCAGGGTGTGAAAGAAATTAGAGTACATGGTCGCTAATCCATACAAAACTTTACAACCGATTGATAATGAAATAGCTACATAAGCTAATTTTTGTGCACTATAATATATGATTGCGAGTTAAAAATTTGACGTATCGGTGTGAAAATGATGATTTTTATAATCCAATTGATCTAAACTACATTTTTAATTATGAGGACATATTAGATGAGTGGATAAGAGAGGGGGAGGAACCAATTTTACCACCTGATAACTTAGGTTGGCTGCATGAAGGTATTTGTGACTTTAAAGAAGGTGAAAGTGCACGAGATACAGTTGATGAAGGTGACACGGCTCCAATATCTAGCAACTATGCCACTACCAGAAGATCTAGAAAAGATACAAAGCCAACCAATAAGGTTAAAAAGACTATGAAATTTTTTGTCAGTTTTAATGATTCTTCTTCTTCTGATGATGATGATTATGTTGCTGATACTTATGGTGGTAGTGGTGGTGGTGGTGATAGTAGTAGTACTGATGATGATGATGCTAGTAATCATGGTGGAGATAATGATAAAAGTAACAAGTATGGTGGTGGAGGGACTACTAGAGATGGTGGTGATACTCAACTAACTGGTGGTATGTCATGGGCATATGAGCAAGACAATAATTATGCCATATAGGAAACAGACCGTGGATGTTGACTAGGGGCAATGAAACAACGGAAGAATTTAAACTTTTTCATGGGTGATGATTATTCCAATTGACGTCACTGTCATTCACTCGGTCGACAAGATATTGATAATCATATGTAGAGTTTAGGATTGACATCACATAAAGGATACATGCCTTACGGACATCATCAAAGTAGTGGTATAGAATATGCACGTGGATCATATGGATATTATATCCCTTCACAGCTTCTGAGGTATACTAGTACTACTAGCGTTAGGCATTATGACCATTGCCCTACATATCTTGAGAGATCTACTAGTACTAGTATTGGTGGCTACTATGATCGTGTTCCAATGACACATCATGATGAATCTTCTAACACGACATTGGATAGTGTCAACTTTTATTGATGTGATAAGTCTTCTGCTAGTAGTGGCCATGAATATTGTGGTTTTGCGTACTATCAGCATGGAAATTAGCCAGTATAACCTCCATAGTCACACTACTCTGATTATGGGTCATCTAGTCAATCAACTAAACCAATCCAATCAGATCCGTATTCACACTTGTACTCCTATCCTTATGGTAAATAGTATCCTAGTTTGTATTATTCTAGAGACAATAACGACAATTTTGAGCCTCATCGTCGTTCAATGTAGCAATGATTATTGCTCAATATGTTCCTAAATGTCTATGTTGAACATTGATAAAGATAATTATTTTCGGTAGTCATTTTATGTGTCATTTTAATTATGTTTAATGTATTTTTGGATGTATTGTGGACATATGATGCATGAATGATGATGTTTATATTTTTAGAATTTTTTAGAATTTTTTGGGAGCTTTTATCTTGCGTTTTGAGTGTATCGGTTGATATCGCGACTTTGAACTATGATGGTGTGTTAGATGCGAGGTTTTTAGATGTTGTTTGTTTTGATTTTTTTTTCTGTGTGTTAGATCTTCTATTTTCATGTGTTACATCTGATTTTCTATGTTTGATATGCAATATTCTGATTTTTTTAATTTTATGCTAGTTAAATATGACATTTGTTGAATTCTGATTATAGTGTTAGATATGATTTTTGCTGATTTTTGAGTTTATTCTATTTGAATATGATTTTTGCTCTTTGAAAATTGTTGGATAGACTTTTTGCTTGAAAAGTGTTGAATAGACTGCTTGCCTACTCACTATACCGATGCTAGTCCTTACTAATGAAAAGAATTATGTAGTAATTTTCAGTTGGTGATATGCAATTTTTTTAGATTTTTTGGATTATTTACAATGTTTGATTATGTTGGGCTTGGGCGGAGGGTGAAGACGGGGACAGGGCGGGGGGTGAAGGCAGGGACGAGGTAGGGGCGGGGATTACAAATTTATCTGGTGACGGAGATGGAGATGAAAAATATCTCCATTAACGGAGGTGGACCGAGGATGGACAATATTTTTTTAAGCGGGTACGGGGATGAAAACTGCACCCCCCACTCCCGCTTCGGTCCATTGTCATCCCTACGTGTGATGGACACATGCTAGTGTTTCCATTAACTGTATGACGATAGTTATCGATTAGGGCAATGTGAAACAACAATATTAGTTTAGAATGCAATATGAAAAAACTGATAGTTTAGGGGTCCTAAAAATATTAAAAACATCTTTATCTTACATTTTAAATTTTTTCTGACAATTATAGTCTCCAAAACTTTCATTTTTTCATTTCAATTTTTTCTTTTGTTTGATTTTGTCAATTCTATATCTATTTTATTCTAATCACAAAAGTTACTTGATCGTTTGTCGTGACAACAATGATCCTCGCTTACAAAATAATGTATATATGTTATAATTTTTTTCTTCTTTTTTCTCTCCTGCTTTGACTCCTTATAAATTTGTCTACCTAATCAACGACGGTATCTACGTTCGAAATCTATTTCTGTGACCCAATTACACAATTATTGACTTTTATCTAATAACACAAAACAGAGTTGTAAAACTTTATCGTCTAAGAAGAACAAGATGAAGGGTTTAGATCTGGAAATAATTTTTTCAAGTTGTTAGTTGTATATATGCACATTTTTTTTTGGTCGTGCCATTTAAAAAATTAATTAAATTAGATTTATATAATATAAAGGATTTGCATGTAATTTATTTTTAGAAAAAAAATATCAACAAATAACACAATAGCCACTAAGAAGTCCAACAAAGTTTAAAAAATTAGGGCAAATGTCATAATTGCTCCTTTAACTTCCCTCCAATTTTAATTTGATTTCTAATTTTTTAATTGTCTCAATTTAGTCCATAAACTGTCAATTGCATATGAATTAAGTTTTTCCATGTATTTTCACCGTTAGATCAATCAGAGATTAACCCAATTTGATTTTTTTTTGTAACTCAGGAAATTCCAATAATTTATTGTTGGACTCAATGACCTGCGTAGCCACTAAAGAAAACCTTCGATGCAATACCACACTAACCACATGCATCAGGTAAATCGCAGGGCTTTTGCCCTGGGTAATTGGCCCTAGGACTCAAAATGGGAACCTCTTGGTTGCTGTTAGAAAAGTCTTATCATTTGAGCTGATCCTTTGGGTTAATTTGATTAATTTCAAACATTAAATCATATGTTTTCGTTTTGATCTAGCAGTAGAAATGGACAATTGAGATTTGAGTGATTGAGTGATTAAATTGAAATAAATAAAATTTCATGAACTAAATTGAATCTAAAAATAAAATTTAGGAATCAACTATAATATTTATCTAAAAAACTATACTATAAATAAAATAATAGGTAAGAAATCAAGTGGGCCACGAGGGCCCCAGTTCACATTCCTTCATTGGCATCATCCATCCTAATAATACACATCTTTTCAACCTATAAACAGCCTACTTTAGTGCGACTCTATCAAAAAGAAGATTAGAAAAGCTGAAGAGGAAATTTTCATTTGGACACTAGTGTTAAAATTAAGTTCAAATTTGGCCACTAATCTTCTTGTTTCAATTCAATGCTGAAGTTATTTTTTACTATGTAAAATGTCATGAATTTAAGTTACAAAAATAATCACATTGCAATAATAGATAAGATTTCTTAATCTAATCTATTCAAATTCTACAATGACAAGAGCACCCCTTTTATTTACTCTAGTGTCAAATTTTCTTATATACGCCTGAAAAATTGAGTGCAGTTACAAAACTATTTATGGATTCATATAAATTATTGAGTGTTGATTGAAGGCTTTATGAAAAAGACGCTTCATGTTAACCGATTGAATTGGAAAAAACCGAGTATGAAAGGAGGTGTGAATCTAATCTAAATGATATTGAGATTGGAACCAATACTTGGTACTTTCGACCGTCAAAATTATGTGTGAGCAAGATACCAGTAAGTAAGAACACAAGGAAATGAGTAGTTCATCAAATTAAAGAATTAGGCTAGTAAACTTTAATCGAGTCTCTTGTTCTTCTGGTCTATATTACTTGGGGAATAAGAAGGTTAAGCTTGAGGGATATCATTGCACATATATTCTAGGCAAGGCAAGGGTCTACCTATTTATAAGGTAGTGTGGTTCTCAAACAATGATGGTATAGGCCCTAAGTTTTTTAGAATATTTAAAGGAATATTTGGCTGTTAAAGGCTCTTTTTTATATGTATGACTTGACATTCTAAAAGTTATGAAATGACATTTTAAAGATGGAGATTTCTTGTCGAAATTAAGATTTAATAGTGTAATTCCTCTTCTTCTAGCATTTACTGAGCTGGTTCCATAACTATCAAGCTGACTCGTGTCTTGGCTATCATGGGTCTTGATAGGTCAAGTCTCTCACGCTTTAATAAGGTCAATGAATTCATCCACTTCATTACTAACTCGTTTGAACTGTATATCTTCTTTTGATATCATCAAAAAGTGTTGTACGTATGATATGCAACTCGAAATAAATGAGTTTTTAAAGAAAGAAAACTATGAAAAAAAATATAATCTAAAAACATAGGTATTTTGAAAAAAGGTTTATAGGTGATGATATCCAAATCAAATTCCAAGTGTGAGCTCGAACCCGGAGATTAGATCAGGAAGTCAGGTGAGACCTGCAGAGCTCAAAGGACCAGAGCTAGAGTCCCTCCAAGCATAACAATAGTGGAAAAATATAAGGGAACAGCTGAATGACAGCAGACATCCCCAAAGAAATAGAAAGCTAAAAACAAGGGATCAAACTCTCAACTAACCAATATCCTCTCCTAAATTCGAGGAGGATTTCACGCATGAAAGGCAAGGATCTCGCTAGAGATCCCACAGAACAGGAAACAACCCTATAAATATTGTATGATGCCTTCCTTGTAGGAGATAGCCCTAATTTCCTTCACATTATACTGTAAAGCATCCAGGCAATCAATAAAAAAAAAGGAGTAAGAGCCTCCATTGAAGAGTGGATTAGCCGGACTTTTTAGGCCGGTGAACCACTATATTTCTTTTGTGTTGCACGCACTATACCTGACATCATCATCGCATCCATCTCCCAGTCCACGAGTCCAATAGCTTAGAGTCAATCTCACCATTACAATCTCACTGTTCGCTTATTTGCGTGAACCAACGCCATCAGTTTAACGCCGTCTATGGGAACGACTGTTCCTGCTATAAGTACACTAATCAGTCTATTTAGTAATTGATGGTCTCCATGCGAAATATGAGCAGAAGTCAGGTGAACCCTCCACGGATGCAAAATCAGCAAGAAGCCACCAGTGAGATACAATGAGAAAATCCTCGTGACTTCATACCCACTACCGAAGATAATCCTCCTATGGTAGATCCTCCCACAAATAATGAATTGGACGACCTTCGACAGGCCAACCAATGCCTACTTCAGCAAAATGAAGAGCTCTTGAAGCTCTTGCAAGATCCTCAACAAGCACCACTGGCCCAGCGAGGCCAGAACGGCCCCCCCACACACACCTCGACCCTCTTAGAGAAGCAAACGAGGGAGGGGAGAATAGTTAGGCTCCCCCTCCACCTAGGAATGGTAACGATCATGAAGAACAGAGCCAAAATGATGGGGTCAAGAGAGATGACTTTCTCCCACTTCAGCTGGAAAGAATAGAATAGTATTGGGAGCAGCACTTTAGGGGCATCCAGCAAGAGTTCAGCCACATGAAAGAAGTCGTGAAGGGAAAGACCCCGATGACAATGGATGCTATGGTACAGTAGATTGAATCCCCATTCACCATCGGGATACTACCCTCTACCCCTAAAGTTCATAAAGCCATAGATTAAAGCCTTTTATAGAACCAAAGATCCCATAGATCACCTCAACATTTATAAGAACCAAATGGAGTTGCATCGGTACCAAGATCCAGTGCGATGCAGGGCTTTCGCCATCACGCTGAAGGGGTCAGCCTTGGCATGGTTCAATAGACTCCCTCCAGCATCGATCTCCTCCTTTAAGGAGCTTTCTGTTTTGTTCGTATCCCATTTCATAGGAGCCCGGATCTACAAAAAGTCGAGCTATCACTTATTAAACGTGAAACAACAACCTAAAAAAAACCTACGGTCATATGTTCAGAGGTTCAATTCAGAATATTTGAAAGTGGACCCCCATACGAGAAATTTGCCATCATTATTTTCATTGCAGGGCTTGGAGTACAGTCCAAAGATTTGATGTTTTCAATATCGAAGAACCCTCAGGCAAGCATGGCTGAGGTGCTAGCCAAAGCGAACAAATATATAAATGGTGATGAAGCGCTCCTCTCTAAGGTGGGAAGCTCATCATCGCGAAAGGAGAAATAGAAGGAAGAAAATAAAAGGGATCGGAGCCCTAAGAAAGAAAGAGAATGAGATAGGTCTACAAGGAGGGACAGAAATCGTTCCCCAATGAGAAGAGGAAACGTTAGAGACCGCCTAGGTCCTACACAACCAGAGGTACAGTCGAGGTATGCACCTCGGTAGCTTATCCCTTACTACCTCGATATCGCAAGTCCTATATGAGATATAAAATGAGAAGTTCTTCAGATGACCACCTCGGATGAAGGCAGACCCAGCAAATAAAGACCCCACAAAGTATTGTGACTACTACAGGGACCATGACCACCACACTGATGATTACATTTAGCGAAAGAAGGAGATTGAGCTCCAAATCTAGATAGGACAGCTGCGTCGCTTTGTGGCCCATGATAATCAAAATTGGGCTCTTCCACCCCCACCGCCCCAGTAGCAAGCACCGACTCCACATCAGCAACCTCTATGGGAGATCAGAGTGATATCTGGAGGGTTCGCTGGAGGTGGGGAGTTAAGCACAACTAGAAAAGCCCACCTGAGAAGGATTAGAGCCGGAGAAGCTCCAGAAGTACACACTGTGTCCAAGGCTCCTCGCCTAGACACAACTATTACTTTTTCGAATTCAAATTTAGAGGGTTGTCAGCATCCCCACGATGATCCTTTAGTGGTAAGAGTAGTGGTAGCTAACAGAACTGTCCATCGAGTTTTTATTGACAACGGAAGCTCTACAGACATCATCTTTGCGTCGACATTTGATAAGATAGACATAGGAAGGAAAAAACTTGAGCCAATAAGTGCTCACTTATTGGGATTTTCGAGAGAAAGAGTGTTGCCTTTTGGAACGATCCAACATGTACTCACACTAGGTGACCCACCTTGCTAGGGCTACAACAACCACCAGGTTCTTAGTAGTTAAAGCACCCTCGGCGTACACCATGCTACTTGGGAGACCCTCACTCAATTCAATAAGGGTCATTCCTTCTGCTTATCACCTTTTAGTAAAGTTCCCAACTAAAAATGGGGTCGGAATGGTCTGTGGAGACCAGCGGATAGCACGAGAGTGTTATATGGTATCTGTAAAGAAGAAAGAAGTAGAGAACATCCAATTAGAGCAGCTCAACATGAGGGACGAGCTAGGCACCAGACCAATGTCATCAGAGGAGCTGAAGTCCGTACAGCTCGACGAGGAACCAGGACACCTCGTTTACGTGGGATCCAAGCTAAGTAGTGAAATTAAATACCTCCTCATCCAGTTCCTAATAAAAAATGCGGAGGTCTTTGCCTGATAACAAGAAGACATAAAAGGAATTGACCCCTCAGTCATCACACACAAGCTCAGTGTGAATCCTACCTGCAAGCCTATCAAACAGAAGAGGAGGAGTTTCGCCCCAGAATGCTAAAAAGCTTTCAATGTGGAGGTCGACAAACTCCTTCATGCTAAAGTCAGTAGGGAGGTAGATTACCTAGTTTGGCTAGTCAATGTGGTCCTCGTCAAGAAGAACATTGGCAAGTGGCGTTTATGCATAGACTTTACAGACCTCAATCGCGCTTGTCCTAAGGACAGCTTCTCATTACCCCGGATAGACTTGATTATGGATGTCACTGCAGGACATGAGCTCTTCAGCTTCATGGATGCTTTCTCTGGGTACAATCAGATTAGAATTAACCCTAAAGATTAAGAAAAAATCCTCTTTGTGATTGAACAAATGACTTATTGCTATCAAGTCATGCCATCCAGCTTGAAGAATACTGGAGCTACTTACCAGCGCCTGGTGAACAGAATGTTCCAAAAGCATATTGGAACAACCATGGAGGTCTACATTGATGACATGTGGGTTAAATTACTGAAGGCAGAGCTTCATATCCAACACTTAACAGATTATTTCCAGATCCTTAAAGACTACCAAATGAAGCTCAACCCAACCAAGTATACTTTTGGGATGTCTACGGGAAAATTTCTAGGCTTTATAGTCAACAGTAGAGTAATTGAGGCTAACCCAAAAAAAATGAAGGCAATACTGGATATACAGCCTCCTTCTAACACCAAGGAGGTATAGCGTTTGAATGGAAGAATAGCCGCCCTAAGTCGTTTCGTACCCAGATCTAGCGACAAATGCCAACCTTTCTTTTAGCTCTTGAAAAAGACATTCCAATGGGACGCACAATGTGAAGAAGCATTCAGAGCCCTAAAAGGCTATCTGAGTACACCCCCAGTTATGGTAAGTCCTTTGAAAAGAGAAGTACTCATGCTCTATCTCGCTGTCTCAGACTTTCAACCAGTACAGCTCTAGTAAGGGAAAGAGACAGAGCTCAACAACCAGTGTATTACTACAACAGAGCTCTAAGGGGGATAGATAAGAGATATCCGAAGATGGAGAAGCTTGTTTTGACAATGGTTACAACTGCCAGAAGACTTAGGTCGTACTTCCAACCTCATACAATCGAGGTCCCAACAGATCAACCAATGAAACAGATGTTCCATAAGCCAGAGTCTTCTGGAAGATTGGTTAAGTGGGCTATAGAGCTCAACGAGTTCGACATCAGGTACAAACCAAGGACCGCAATAAAAGGGCAAGTTTTGGCAGATTTCATCGCAGAGTTCACGACGAAAATACCTTTAGAAGCAGCACAGCTAGTGCCCGACCTCCCCACGTGGAAGTTTTCAGTAGACAGAGCAACCAATGCCCAAGGAAGTGGTGCAGACTTAATCCTGACCTCTCCAGATGGTATAGATGTCGAGTATGGCCTCAAGTTTGAGTTTTAAGGCTTCAGACAACGAGGCTGAATATGAAGTTGTTATTGTTGGACTCAATCTGGCTCATTCAATGGAGACAGAGCAGTTAGAGGTCTACAATGACTCCTAACTCATAGTAAAGCAGATAGAGGAGGCTTATGAGGCTAAGAGCAAAAAAATGGTCCTTTACCTCAGAAAAGTACAAGAATTGATTAAAAAATTTGTGCAAATTAAAATAAAACATGTCCCAAGGTCAAAAAATTCTTAAGCAGATGCATTGGCAAGGCTGGTAACTGCCTCGCAAGAAAGCTTGGATAGATTAATACCTGTAGAGCACCTAGCAGAACCATCAGTAAGCATTCCAGAGGAAGAAGTACTCCCAGTTCAGGCCCCACCGAGCAGAATGGATCCCATCAGAAAGTACCTACAGAATGAAACCTTGCCTGCAGATCCTAAAGAGGCTATAAAACTGAGGGTGACGTTAGCAAGGTTCTTAATTCTACAGGGAGATCTGTATAAACAAAGTTTTTTGATGTCTCTCCTCAAATGTATGGGAGAGGAGAATGCTAACTACATATTGAGAGAAGTCCATGAAGGTATCTGCGGTAATCACATCGGAGCTCGGGCTTTGGCACAAAAAGTGATAAGACAGGGATACTATTGACCTTCCATGCTCAAAGAAGCCATAAATTTAGTCAAAAGATGTAAGGTCTGCCAAATGCAAACCAACATTCCCCATTGTCCACCAGAGCTCCTAACCTCGGTGGTGTGTCCCTGACCATTCCAATAGTAGGGTTTGGACATACTTGGACTCCTCCTAATTGGAGCTGGACAGTGCAAGTTCATCGTAAGTGGGGTGGATTACTTCACTAAGTGGGTAGAAGTAGAGCTTTTGGAAACAATCACGGAGCAGAAGATATAGAACTTCACGTAGAAGTCAATAATCTGCAGGTATTGGATTCCCAGTGCAATCGTCTCTGACAATGGAAAACAGTTCGACAACCCCAAGTTCAAAAAGTTTTGTGCAGAGTTAGGGATAATGAACTATTTTTCAGCCCTAGCTCATCCACAATCTAATGGGCAAGTAGAGGTGACTATAAGGACTATAAAAGTGGCCTTGAAGACAAAACTTGAATCATTAAAGGAAAAATGGGTAGAATATCTTTCAGAAGTGTTATGGGCATACAAAACAACCCCCAGAGCCGCAACTCAAGAAACACCGTTCGCTTTGGCTTTCAGAACTGAAGTGGTATCGCCCGTGGAAATAGGATTGCTATCCCCCAGAATTGAATTCGTAGAAGCCGAGCGCAACGATGAATCCCTACTGCTAAATATTGATCTCTTAGATGAAAACAGAGAAAGAGCTCTGCAATGCATTCAGGGCTATTAGAGAAAGACTACAAGATACTATGACAAAAAGGTCAAACACAGAAGCTTCAAGGTGGAAGATTTGGTACTCAGAAAGCTTTTGCTTGCAAGGAAGAATCCCACACATAGGAAGTTGGGGACTAATTGGGAAGGACCATACGTTGTCTCGAAAGTAATAAGGCCTGAAAACTACGAGTTACAAACAGAAGAGGGTAAAGTCCTACCCTATTCTTGGAACGCAGAGCATCTTAAGAAATTTTCTCAGTAATTCTTCCTTGTAATAAGATGTTTTTTCGATAAAATAATCAAATTTTTAAGACGTGCTCATTTGATCTATTGGAGTAGCTAGAAAAGCTAACAATGAGCTCGTTGGCTCATAAAATTAAGATGAGTCCTTTGAACTCACGGACTCATGATGAACTATTCAGTTCATAAAACGAAAATGAGTTTTATAGCCCATGATGAACTCTTCAGTTTATAAAATAAAAATAAGCTTTACAGTTCACGATTAACTATTTAGTTCATAAAACAAAGATGGGCTCTACAACTCACAATGAACCATTCAGTTCATAAATCGAAGATGAGCTCCACAACTCACGATGAACTCTTCAGTTCATAAATCGAAAATGAGCTTTACAGCTCACGATTAATTCTTCAGTTCATAAAACGAAAATGAGCTTTACACCTCACGATGAACTATTCAGTTCATAAAACAAAGGAAAACTCTATAGCCCATGATGAACTATTCAGTTCGTAAAACAAAGAAGAGCTATACAACTCACGATGAGCTCTTCAGCTCATAAACTTCAGGTGAGTTCGTTAGCTCATAAAAATTGAAATGAGTTATTCAGCTCATTAAAAGAGTCAAATGAGCTCGCCAGTTCTAAAAAATTAAGGCAATTTCTTCAGCTCATATGAAAAAATTATGATGCGCTCTTCAGCCTATAAAATTCGAAAAAGTTGATCAGCTTATACGAATAATGAACCTTGAAGTGTCCAAAACACAATGGGGAGACAGTAAAGAGAAAAATGTTTGTATTGCATCAAAGAAAGGAGACAAAACGTCTACTAAAAAGAAGTTACAAAAAGGCCACTAAAATTCTTAGAATGCAGAGAATCCCAAGAAAAGTTGCTAGCTCTCCCCCAACCGTTTCTTCTGAACAACCACTTCCTCCCTCAGACGGACATTCTCTTCTTTCAAATCCTTCTCTGTTTTTGAAAGTAAGTTAAGAAGCTTGACCCCAAAAAAGGAGAGCAGAACTACACCAAGAGAAGAGTCGAAAGACGAGGGAGACTCACATGCCTTGCACTTTTTGAAGGACGATCCAGCCTCCTCATCCTTCTCTAATTCAGAAGGGTAAAAGTCCAGGGAGCTGGAGTAGAAGGGGAAATCAAGTGAAGCTGCCTCAGCGCTAAACAGGGAAAGATTGTCAAACGTCATTAACTCAAAAAGGACATAAGGGCCGACTGCAGCACCTGCTCAATTCTCATAACCTCTGGCAAATCAGGATCAAGCACAACTGCACAGCAAAGAAAAAGTCAGCATACAACATCAAATCAAGAATGGACAAGAAAGCTCTCAATACCCCAACCTATGTGAGAAAAGATCTTCCAAGAACGAGGAACCCTGTTTCCCCATCGACGGTCCTCACAGATCTCTAGGAGTCCCCAGAAGCAAAGAAAAAATGATGGGACCACCCCTCAGAGGGAGAGGGAATGTCGAGCACTAACCGACGTTCGAGGAAGTGTCTCCACCTGAAACAACTAAAGCAGGGAAATTTGTCATCTTCAAGATCATCAAAGTATAGAAATTCGAGAGTTGTAGGGAACTCGTCCTTGCCCTGGAGGCGCTAGAACAAGAAGAAGCTGATCAGCACGGCCCATCCTTTAGGGGATAAACGAGAAGGGGACAAATCATAGTAAGTCAAGATACATCCAATGGAAGGGTGGATAGGAAGACGAAGGCCCATCTCCATGGTATCTTCAAAAATACAAACTTCTCCTCGAGGAAGATAATTAGGAGGTTCATCTAGGGAGGGAACGCTAAGAGGCAAGTCCAGCTCATGAAAGAATCGATTTTTGACTCCATCCATTTCGGAGAAAGTCATTGAAGAGGGAGCCAAGAAGCGAGACTGAAATTTTTAGTCTATCCCGAAGGAAGTTCGATCTCGAAAGAGAGAGAAAAGGGGAACAGCCATAAGGATTCTCGGGCAAGAAATTAAGACAAAGGTAATCTTAAGTAAAAGGGAAGCAGAAGGCTCAAAGATAAAAATCTTCAAGAATAAAGGCAAGGAGGATGAAGCACGAGAAGGTTTGGAAGCTTAAAAGGACAATCGCAAGATTCAAAGAACCAAGAACTGCACAGAAAGCAGAGTCGGCGGTCTCTTGGGTTTCCTAATTAATGATGGCAGTTACGATTTTGGAAAACAGATGAATAAATGTGGTAAGATGCAATCATTCGCAATCTACTAAACTTGCAAAAACAGAAGTAACAATCTAAAGCAAAAAGGGATGATACAAACATTTTCCAGCAACTGAAGTGAAGAGCATTTAACCCCTCGAATTCAATTGTATAAATCTTCTGATACATCTCCTCAAGGTCATCTGTATCAGGGCATCTTCAATCAGAATACCTTAAAAGAAGATCAGAATCAGGTTAGTCCACTCAAGAGGAGCAAAGTCCTCCAGACCTCCTCAGTATTAGCCTTCCAACCTCCTTAAACTTAGCAATTTTGCTTCAAGGAGAACTAAAGTGCTCCTCAAAACAAGGGGGCAGGGAGAGTACAAGGAAAATAAGAACAAAGTCACGTTGACATTTCAAATTAAATTAGAGTTACATTTCAAAACTCAAAGACAAAGTTGAACCAAAGGTACATATAAAAAAGGTCCTAAGGAGCAGCAGCAGATGAGGCCTCAGTAGAAGGAGAAGAAAGAGGATCTCCTGGTGGTGGATCAGTAGATGGGGTCTCTAAAACAACAAAGTTGAAGTCTCTGGCAAGGTAACACCTAAAGTATCTGATACAGGCAAGTGCACAGGGTTCTCAGCCTCAATTAGAGCCTTTGTTACCAGCTCAGCAGAAAAAAGGGGGAACAGTGGGGAGGTTAACCAATACAAGAACAACTGATGCAAGAGCTGAAGGAACTTCAGAAGCGACAACCACAAGGGTGGAGGGAAGAAGAGGAGTGTTCACCACAGGCATAGTCTCAACAATAGGAGAAGTCAAAGCATTACCTCCACCTTCTGTCTAGGTCATCTCCCCTTCCCCCTCGGTGGCTTCGTCTTCTGTTTGTGCCATATCAAAGGTAAAACTCAGATCAGGATAGGTTTCTTCAGCTCTATCTTGAAATGCCAGCCACTCTTTGGCCCACTTAGTAGTAACGTCGTCCGCCAATTTAGCAATCAGGTCATCTTTCTTTTTAGCAGTAATTTTTTTCTCCTCAAGCTCGCTCCGAAGAACGCCATTCACCTCTGCCAAGACATCATATTCCCTTTTCATGCTCTTATAGGAGTCAGAAGCGTTAAGAGCATCTCGCCTAGCCTTGATCCAACCTTCGATCTTCACTTTGAGCTCCTCTTCTATCTTCCACAACTCTTCCTTGGTTTGCTCATTCTCGGCCTCCAAGGTCTTTATGAAAATGTCTTGTTTGTTGACTTGCGTTCGTAAATATTGCATTTGAGATTTAAGTTCATTGTTGGCAGAGGTCAGTTTTGAATTCTTGAGTTCAAAAACCTTGGAAGCCTTAGCAGAGCTCTCCAAAGATTGGATCCGCCTCAGCAAGCCATTGACATGAATAACCATCTGGAATAAAAAAAAGGAGAGTTAATTTGAGGTGAATATAAAAAATGAATGAAAAAAATGAATAAACCAGATATCTACCGAGGCAGCGCCAAAGAGGGCAGCGGTTACAGAAGTTCCAAAGAGGTCAGAATAGAAAGAAGACAAGGTTATTCCATGCGCAAGGCACTGACAAAGTATCCGACCTGTCCGCAGGGTTATACTCCTAGTTTCGACCCCACACAAAGAAAAAAAAGTTTTTTCCCAGTTCTTATGGGAGCTTGGGACATCAGAAATGATCAACTTGGCTTTAAATCATTTAGAGATATACTAAAAGCCATCGCTAGGAATATACTTAACATTGAAATACTTTGTGAGCAGAGAAACAGTGGAAACTCCCAATTTATGATTTTTAAAGAAAACGAGGAGGTCAGATAGAACTCCCCATAAATTAGGAGTAATCTGGGCGGGACAGTCGTTGAAGTGTTGCAAAACACTCTTAATAAAGGGGTGTAAGGGAAAGCGAAGGCCATTTTCGAAGGCGACTAGAAAGAAGCAGACCTTATTGGGTATCGAAGAGAAATAAAAAGTAAACGTATCAGGGCACCAGTATTCAACACCAAGAAGAAAGTCAAAACGGGCACTAAAAACCTTAATGGAAAAAGGAGTGAGTTCGTTAGCGCCTGAACTCATGGCTGCTTTATAAGTAGAGCTCAGCCCCTCAGGAATGCCTGAAATTTTGAAGCCACTCACCTTTGTTTTTCCCTTATCAACATAATGGAACATAGGTAAGGACAAAGAAGGAAGTTCTACCCCCTTTTCCCCAGCATCAATAGAGTCAATGCCTGAAAAATTGTCAATGTCATCTCCCATCTCTCCTAAATCAACATCCTCCTCGGCAGACCTCTCTCCCAAGAGGGAAACAAATGAAGGAGTAGCTCTAGAGGAGGCAAACATGGTTAGGCAAGAAAAGGAAAGATTAAAAGAACGATAGAGAGGAGGAATACTAATTAGACTCTCCTTAATAACCCTAGGGTCAACACAATAGCTCCCCACGCCGAGGATTTGCACAATAGAACCTCGGTCTACAAAGAAGGGAAGAGGGGACAAACAGTAGTCCCGATTCCAGAAGTAAAAGAAGCGAAAAGCCCAGAAATGCAATAACCACCTCGAACTCGAGGGATCTAGAACGGAAAAAGAGGTGGAAAGAATGAGAAACGTCCCTAGCCTGAGAAGAATGATGAACAGCAACCCAGAGAGTAATCGAAGGGAGGGAGCAATGGAAGTCTTCGAGTCAAACCAAGGAAGCTTGATTTTGGGTAAGAAATCGAAAACTGTAAACCAGAAAGCCAAGAGACCAAGAAAAGAAGAACGAAGAAAGAAGTCGAACGGCGGAAGAAAGACGGTCTCAGTAGCCATTTGGGCATTTATAGCTTGAAAGACATATATTGAAACATGCGCGGGAATCGAGGAAGTCATGATTGCAGAAAATCGTCAAAGACAACTCCCACATGAAAGTCTAGGTTTGTCATGTGCGGGTCTAGCCTGGATTTAAAACAGCTCAGCCCCTGCCCAAGCTTACTTGGACCAAGAGCTTAGGGCAACTAATGATACCCAAATCAAATTCCAAGTGTGAGCTCGGACCCGGAAGTCAGACCAGAAAGTCAGGTGAGACCTGCAGAGCTCAAAGGACCAGAGCTAGAGTCCCTTCAGGCATAGCAATAGCGGAAAAATATAAGGGAACAGCTGAATGATAGTAGACATCCCCGAAGAAACAGAAAACTAAAAACAAGGGATCAAACTCTCAACTAACCAATATCCTCTCCCAAATTCAAGGAGGATTCCACGTATGAAAGACAAGGATCTCGCTAGACATCCCACAGAACAGGGAACAACCCTATAAATACTGTATGACGCCTCCCTTGTAGGAGAGAGCCCTAATTTCCTTCACATTATACTGTAAAGCATTCAGACAATCAATAAAGAAAAAGGAGCAAGAACCTCCATTGAAGAGTGGATTAGTAGAGCTCTTTAGGTCGGTGAACCACTATATTTCTTCTGTGTTACACGCACTATACCCGACATCATCGTTGCATCCATCTCCCAGTCCACGAGTCCAATAGCTCAGAGTCAATCTCACTGTTCGCTCATTTGCCTGAACCAACGCCATCGATAGGATATCAACATCAAATACATTTAGTTACAAAAACGGGTAGACACTAAAAAAAACAAGGGGTAGGGATGAAACTAATATACCAATTATAAGGTAGTGAAGTGAAATTTCAAATAATATAAACCATGCCATTCAAATTATGGCAATGCATTGGCCATGTAGATGCAATTTTCCTAGATCTATATTACCATGTGGGTGTGGGTGTGGGTGAGTGTCAGCATCACTCATCACAGATTAGTCCACCTTCTGAGTGCAAGTGCCAAAACAGCTCAAAAGCCAAAAAAGGAAGAGAACAAGACACCAAGGAGACAATTAAGAATACCAAAACCAGAGAGAAACAAACGCAAATGCGTTTCACAATGGGTCTGAATCTCCTCCTCTTGGTAGCCATGGTGGCCACCAACATTCTCTCTCTCTACCACCTCTCCTCCACCCTCCAATCCAAACCCCCAGCTCCAGCTCCAGTACCAGACCACCTCCTCCACCAGCTCTCCACTATACGCGCCACCATTAACCACCTCACGCGCCTCCAACCCACCACAAACACTAACCCCACCAATAGTAAAAAACCCACCATCCCATCTGACCTCCTACTCTACACTCACATCTCTCCAGTAGCCTCATCTTGCCGTGACTACCCTGATCTCCTCCACCAGTACATGAACTACACCCCTTTCTCTCTCTGCCCTCTCGACTCTGCCCTTGCTGAATCTCTTATGCTCCGCGGCTGCCACCCCCTCCCTCGCCGCCGTTGCTTCTCCAGAACCACCGCAAAGCTGCCCACCTCTCTCCCCACAAACCCATTTAATCCCCTCCCAGATAATGCCCATTTATGGAACATTTACACTTGCAAAAGCTTCACATGCCTCTCTAGACTCAACCCTGAACTGGGTTTCGACATGAAGGCAGAGAAGAGCAAGTTCACGACATATAAGACAGATCTGGATCTACCCATTCAGCAGCTGATTGAAATTTCAAAATCAGCCCATTCTGTTCTTCGATTAGCTCTTGATATTGGGGGTGGGACAGGGACTTTTGCTGCCCAAATGAAGGAACAAAATGTGACAGTTGTTACCACAACTATGAATTTGGGTGCACCGTATAATGAAGCTGTGGCTTTGAGGGGATTGGTGCCACTTCATGTGCCATTACAACAGAGATTGCCTGTGTTTGATGGGGTGTTGGATCTAGTGAGGTGTGGGCATGCTGTGAATAGGTGGATACCAGTGACTGCAATGGAGTTCTTGTTTTATGATGTTGATAGAGTCTTGAGAGGTGGTGGTTACTTTTGGTTGGACCATTTCTTCAGCAAGAGGGTGGATCTTGAGAAGGTTTATACACCACTGATTGGGAAGTTGGGGTACAAGAAGGTGAAGTGGGCAGTGGGAAATAAGATGGATTCGAGTGGGGTGAAGAATGGTGAGGCTTATTTGACTGCTCTTTTACAGAAGCCAGTGTCTAGATGAGGCTCTAATTGAGGTAATTTGACTTCTTCAATGGTTATCTCTGTGTTGTTTTTGTGTAATTAGCTTAGTGTAGTTACATTTATTTACTTGAAATTTCCTTGGTGATTGCAATTGTAGACAGTAGTTGCGAATCATCTGAGCTGAATTATAAACGGTTGGTCCATGATATCAGTGTCTAATCTTAAATTGAAGTCTTACATAAGGAAGATGGGAAATTAAGCATGATAATGTTCCATATGATGGTCTGCCCAAATTGAATTGCTGCATGTGCTCTATTCATATCCATAAGACAGTTTTGTAATTGCCTCTTATTTCAATCTATGGTTCATTCTCTTGCAAGAACAAAACAAAGGTGGTTATTATCTTGGCCAGTCAATAAATGAAATTTGGATCCAATTTCATCTGATCCGACTCAAATTGACCAAGTCATTCATGGTCTTCATTGGTTCCAAAGTCCACAAACAATCCCATTTTGGTCAAAACTTGTGTGAGTAATTAGTTCTTAATTGCTCAAATATCTTTGATTCTTTCCTTATCCAAATTCCTTTGGTGGTTATTAGTGTAAGAAATTTAAATGATTCATATATGAAATTTAAAACACCTAATTTACAAGATTTAGAGCATACCTGTGGAGCCATGATATTCGATCTTCAGGTTTTTTTCGCGGAGGGCAAGGTTTTCCTCTCCTTTTTCAAAGCACTGGGCGACTCTCAATGGGACAAACCAATTTAGGGTTATAAAGTGGAGAGAAGACGTAGCCTGCTATTTATAATGAAATCTAGTGGTCTCTCCTATTATGGGTCACAATTATATTAAGACCTACATTTAACCGCTTCAACCACATCAATTAAAAAAATATGTAAATAAGCCCATCAAAATAGATCACTTAATAATATCTGGCTCATCTCATTGGACCACAAATTTAGCCATTTTTTCACAAACTAAAAATTAACTACCAATTAATGGAAGTCCAATATAAGAAAAATTCAAACATTCTCCCACTTGGACAACATTAATTATAGTCATTTAAAAATAAAATAAAATTATATATATTTTTGGAAAACGACTCTCGGACTAATCAAACAAAATTCAATGTGACCACAATAAAAAACAATATGGTCTTGAGACATCTCAAATACAACCCGGTCCAATAAAACAACTATTTTTGAACCACGACGGTTTTTATATCCTTTATTGACATAGGACCAATTCATGATTACAAAAAATAATAATTCTATTAGCATGGATCAAGATGTGGTAGTGTAGCAAGAAAATAACATCTCAATATATGATCTGATAAACATTTAATTTTCATTGTCAGTCCTCCAAATGATTTCTCTTTAACAACATGCTTCAACGATAAGATAGAGAAATCCTTAGCTTCAACAATAAACTAATATGTCTCAAAACTTAAAATCTCAAGATTTTTTCAAATTGTGTAATCAGAGATATACTCCATTGACAAAATAGTTATACTTAAGACATACACTAAGTTTTAAGATTTAGTATAAATTAAAATGTCATAAATGTGCACACATATAACATAACAAGAATATCGTGCCAACAATAAGAATAATCATTCAAATATTTAAATATTTATTATTTATCAAACAGATGTATCCCAACTATAATGAGTATCAAATATCACATATGGAATTAAATCAATACTATAGTTCTTAACACATAAATAAACTTTCACTGACCAAGTACATCAAAAGACCCCAAAATACTCGTTAATTTATTTATTAGGCCCTCAGCTTCAGTCCTATTGGATACTTTGTATCTCTCTCCTACAACGGTGAAGAATTCCTTGACATTCTTGGTTTCAAGCAAGCCACTCATAAGGTGTTTAGAGATCGACATTTCCATAGCAATCATACTCAGCCTATTAGATTTCTCCCATTTTGTATAAAATTATTTTTCATTCGGGGAACTCTCACTAGTAGGTTTAGCAAGTTTATTCTCTTTCAAGGCGAACTCTGTATCAGCAATTCTTAGGGCAAACTCAATATCTTGCTTTCATCTTTTATAATTAGAACCCGTCAAGACTTCAATGTTGACATTATTATTATTCACAGCAAAAGAGACTGTTCAAGGCAACGAGAATATAAACAGTTAGCAAAATTGGACAATAAATAAATAAAATATGTTTTGAGCATAAAAAGTCATATTTTATTAAGAGAGTTCAAATAAATCACTACAAACTCTTCTTTGGACAGAGAATGCAATATGCTATAGGTCATCTTTTTCATGAAACTAACCATTGAAAATGCTCAAGTTTCTAAAAATTTATCCACCTTAAGCTGATAAACCTTTTAGACTATTGCACCCCTACCACAATGTTTCATGACATCTCCAAATTATAATATACAACAACCCTTTTTGGACAGGTAATTGTATATTATAATTTATAGACCATCTCGTAACAAATATATGAGAAAAATTACAAATTTTAATGAATGGACCACTTTTTGTGGCAACCATCTATCTTAACTCATAAAATTTTTCAAACTAGGATATTATAACAAATTACCCATAATTAAATATCATATGATCAATCAATATGAGGTACCAATCAATATGTATCTCTTTAGATTACCCATCATCAAGGATCAAAATGTCGTGTCGAAATGTCCGAAACGTTTCAGAATTTCAACACACTGACACGAAACATAGGTTGAATCTCAAAATACCAAAGTGTCGGTCGAAACGTCACTGTGTCGGACTGTTTTGGTCGAAACAGTACCGTTTCGACGAAACAACATTGTAGTAAATATTTAGAATTAAGTATTTATGTGTTTTAATTATAGTATGCACAATGATTTTAATATTAATAAAATAATATTATTTATTAATTTGAAGGCACAATTAAATTAATAAATTAGTATTATAATAATATACTACACAAATTAGTATTATAATAATATGTTGCACTTAGTATTATTAATTAGTAAATTAGTATTATAATAAAATTGTATTATTAATTGGATAATATTCTAATTTAAACAATTTTCGTCTCATGTCAAACATTTTTTTCCCTCTAATTTAAATTTATTCTTATATAAATGGATGTTAACTAAATAAATATGTTAAATTAATCAATTATTTAGCTTATCTTTATAAATAAATAGATTGCATTTATATTTCTACATGTTTTCACGTGTTTTCATATTTTTTTGGTGTTTCCATTGCGTTTTTGAAACGTTTCCGTTTTTGAGTTGACCGAAACAGTACTTCGAAACGATATTTCGATCCTTACCCATCATCAATCGTTGCATTCAGGTCTCAATTCTATTTTTACTTTTAAAATTAAGTAATTAAATTCACATCTATCAACATTTAAAAAATAATATGTAGATCAAAAAAAAATTTCATCATATAAATCACTAGAGACTAAAATTAGAATTGTACTAATACTCTCTACAAATTATAGCAATTCAATCAAAGTTACATTAACATGAAAAAATAATTTGTATGGGTAAAGCTACATCTATTCATCAACATGACCCCAGGTCATTAGCACGAGTCATCCACGAGAAGAAGGTATGTATATTAATCATAAAGTTTTAACATATATATAAATACACTAACTAGTAGCCATCATGATGACAACTTTTTTTTTTCTTGGCCGCCATCATGATGCTTTGGATGACAAAGACCCAGGTTAAATTTTTTTTTTCCTTGTGACGTATTGCTGTCATTCAAATCCATGCCTTCCCCCCTTTTTTTTTCTTGAATGTCATATATACACCATATAGATATATGTACCGTAACCTTTAAACAATACGGCCATGGACAGTGATGCAAAAAATTAAACGCTAAACTCGATGAAAATTAGCAGTTTAATTATACATGAATTTTATCAGGTTCTAAATTTATATATGATAGGCTCTGATATCACATGTAAGAAATTTTAATGATTCGTATATGAAATTTAGAACACCTAAATTACAAGATTTAGAGCATACATGTTGAGCCATGATATTCGATCTTCAGGTTTCTTTTGCGGAAGAGCAAGGTCTTCCTCTCCTTTTTCAAAGCAATAGGCGACTCTCAATCGGACAAGCCAATTTAAAGTTATGAAGTGGAGAGGGAACATAGTTTTTTATTTATAATGAAATCTAATGGACTCTCTCATTACGGGCCATAATTAGATTAAGACTTAGACTTAACTACCGCAATCACATCAATTAAAAAAGATGTAAATAAGACTATCAAAATAGATCACTTAATAATATTGGGCTTATCTCATTTGACCATAAATTCAGCTCGTTTTCACAAACTAAAAATTAACTATCAATTAATGGAAGTCCAATATAGGAAAAATTTCAACAATTAGATCTAAAGTAGTTGAATGTGGCATTTATTCATGGATAATTGTGATGTAAGTGAAAGTAGATTAAGCATGGCATCGGTGCTCTAATGACTTGTGAACACTAATATGACAGATGACATTATGAATGTCCATGATATCGTTCTTGAAGAATTAAATTGAAGAAGCAAAGATATCTTCCCCTGGCCCAGGGAAAAGTGTGGTAGTGATAATCTGGTCTTCTGGTCTTGGTCCCTTTCCCAGTCCTTCCTTTTTCCAGGGCATTGATCTCTGGCAAGTTAGTTTTGCTGTATGCGAATGAAGAAGATATTTTGTTAGCAATCGAAAAATTTTCATTTCATCTGCCAAGTATTTATCTCCCATCAAATTTTATTTTTTTTGGAGATGAGGAGGGAGATTTAAACCATTGACCTCAAAAAGGCAAAGTCTTTACAAGATAAAGAGTATCATTGGACCAAAGGCCCATTGGTTATCTCCCATCAATGTAGAAAATGTAGAAACCATTTGGTAAAATGTATACACTTCCCTGTCAAGAATTTCCGCAAAGAAAATATAATGCTGTTCTAGTTACAATAGCCCCCCTCAAATTCATTTTTAAGAGAGCCATATAAACTCTTTCCTGGTTGGCGAAGTTTCAAACTGTTAGTTTGTGCCATGCTAAATGCTCTGCATTACAGCCAATTGGATCCAGTTGCAGAGATGAACATCTCTTGTCAAATTCTTCATGCAAGATGCTTTCCCATTTGATTATGTTATCCTTTTTTCATCATAGTTCATATACTGCTTCGCTTGTGCAAACCGTTTTCCAGGTCCACCTAGATCAAGGCAAATATAGATTCACTGCAAATATTAGGCATTTGGGGCAGTTTGAAACCATACGACTCATTATATATTCTCGCAACACTTGTCATAGACCATGGATGCCTTTAGATTGAAATCATATGTTGGTGCTTATTCAACTGGTAATTCATCGTTTTACAATATAGATCGATTGCCTTGTTGTTTGACTTGATTAACATAGGGGTTTCCTATAAACATATTTATTGGTGGCAAATTTGGTATACTTCTCTTATGGCAGGGACTGCTGCTAAGTCCCAAAATCTTGGATTGTTATCTCTATTTTTCGATCATTATTGACGTTGCCTTTTGTGACATTGGGTTGTCTACAGGGTATCGCTTCAATATCTTCACCACTTGGATGACAAGAAACATAGGTGGTGGAAGCAAAATGTATTCATACATTACTGTGGGTTGGTCTTTTAGCTTGCTTCCAACAACATGAAGGTTCCTAAAGTGGGAAAATTATGGGGTTGGTAGCCAGTGTTTGAATCATGGCTGATCTTGGACATATTATCGTAAAGGAGAGTAATTTTTGTTGCTTATCTTTTTTCCATTTTGACTTGTCAGATAATGTTATTGTAGTTTTAGTCCGGAAACAAGTATGTAAAATTTATTTTTATTAATTGAATAAAATCTATGGCGCAAAACATAAAGTGATTATTGCAAACATCCTCCTTGTACTTTGGTGTAGATGCATGCATGGGACCATCCTCAACTTCAACCTTTTGATGAAATGCCTGAAAGGAATATTGTATTATGGATAAATGTGATTTCACGTCTAGCTATGTCAATTTCTTGTTAGGGAGGAGGCTGGTATGCTGGCTTGTCAATGGATCAGATTTATTATTTTAAAAATTCGATCTGATTATCCGACATAATTATTTTCATGGTCCATATTTGAATCTTTTAACAATATAAAATCTAACTTGAAATTCAATCCGATCCGAGTAACTTCATTAACTCAAATTTAATAAATTATATCTAAATTTTTTCAAATAATCATTTTATTTCTTTAATATTTACGTAGAAATATATACATATTTCAGATTAAATTATAATTGAATCAAATATAAGTATATTCAAATTTGAATTTGTGAAATATATTAATCCAATCCATCCTTTAATATCTAAACCAAACATATGGTGTTAGTTATTTTAATTTGATCCAAGTTTATGAGGAGGTTATGAGCCTAATTTTAAACATTAAAGGTGGCAAAGTGATTTTGGTTCAAACCAGGGTAGTGTAAAAGGTAATTATCCCTTCTTTATAATCAAGATAAAAAATCCTAATATGATTTTTAAAGCATTTCGGTCACTATGAAGATGTGACTCGAGCAATTTCACAATTCCGTGCTGTTCCTGTAAAAGCTTAAACTGTTCAAAAAAAATAATAATAATAACTTCAATATTTATACTTTTATCATGTTTGCTTGTCTCTTCAATTTTCTCGAAGATCAAACTAACAATGGGAGGCAAGTCAAAACATGAGCAAAGAACTCATCAGGATATGTCGAATGATAGTGTTTGAACAGTTAATATCTGAAAATTCAGATGTTTATAGGTGATTGTGCTTCACGTTAATGTATAATTCACGAGTACAAAGAGGGTCTGGTTAAGACACTAACCATTACAAAGAAAAGAAGAGAGAGAAAGAACGAAATAGGCCAAAATGCAGCGTATTGGAAATATTGTTTCACAAAAATGCAAGCTCTGAAGCACACCAATCGTGTCCTTCCAGCAACCTCTTCGACACCCATGGCTAAACTAACCATATTGCCATGTATATTTAAGTCATGACAATGCTTGAACTCCAAGCTCCAATACAAAACCAAAAAAGAAAAAGAAAAAGAAAAGATACTTTTTCTAGATGATATATATAAGGGAAAATACATACGAGAGGCTTCAATTTCAGAGAGGGAGTGAGTAACTGCTCAAACTTCACAACAGAGCATCCCATTTCATTTAGCAGCTTTCCTACTCAGAAGATGATGCACATCAAGCCCACTGATCTTAGCGGCAAGTATGAAATCGTTTTCTGTCAGGCCACCTGCACAGCCGCATATTTAGTATCGCATTTTAACGTGCAGCTATTTCAATAGCAGATTCAGCAAAACCGGGAATTCAAACAGTATTAATTCACTACTCGAACATGAAAGGTGCACTTCAAATCAACTTTACAAAGTGGGCTTTAAAGGTTCTTTTAGAGCATCATATAAAGAATGACATCAGATGTTTGTTAAACTGATACCTAACAGTTTTGCACTAGAGAAACACGGTTCTAGTTGAAGCTCCAGCCTGGTGGGTATCAAAACCGGTATTAGAAAACAATGCAGCCTACCAGAATGTGTATGTTGTGAACTTACGCATTACTATCTCAAAAATCATAAAAATGTATCAGAAATGTGTTGATCCTTATATATATATATATATATATATCAATCTAATTTGTTTAAAAGTAATCTAACTATTAAAATATTGGATTATGCAGATCACCACCAGGTCTCTTTACAAGATCAACCACAACAGGTACTCGCCACCAGACTAAATCAGCTGAATACTAAACTAAAATTGACATTTAAACGAGATCACTACCAAGGACGTTTCACTTTAGCCCAAAAAGGCTTCTAAATCACTGAGGAGACAGATCCCTTGGTTTGGGCTTTCAAAGGGTTTCATATTAGTTCTGACTTCAGCCAATGGATGGGTAAGACATCACTAACTGTGACATCTGCTGCAGTTGTTGGATGATCCAATGTGATTCGTTCTTCATTATAGTTTATGGAGTGCAGCAGTTTTCAGTAGCATATATAAAGAACTGATATCGGCATAGAGTTGTTTAAAATAACAAGTAGTCATTACCAACTGCGTGCGTCCATATATCAATTTTCACGTTGTTCCATCCAACAAGATGAAGATCAGGATGATGACCTGCATTGCGACCGTCCATCAGAAAAAAATATTTTGAGCACCACAATTCAACAAGAAGTTTTGAGTGCTTGAACACAAGTGCTTCTACTGTCAACAATAGTTTCCAATAATGATAATGAGACAGCATCATGACATTCTCGTGGGCCTAGTTTCAGCCAAGACCCGCTTCTAATATTCCAAGGGGGGGGGAAAAGGAATTTGGCCAGTATTATATTACAACTAAAGAGCGTTACCGACTTAGAGCATTTTTTGTAGTCACACCAACCATTAATTAGAGAGTCTATATTTTCATTGCAAAAAACGTAGTGTTCAATCAAGGCACCCATTTTTAGTGGAATAAGCACTGTTTAAACTTTAAAGCATCAACATCTATGGAGCAGTATATTTTGCTTTAGGTCACAAAGATGGAACTTGGCCTACTCGTGCTGTCTTTATTAAAAAAGTTATGCTAGTCATAATCAGAGGTAATCATGTGTGTAGGCACACAAACTTGCACTGAAAGACAATCACACAATAGGCAGGAGGCATGCCATAAACGCACCTACAGACAAAACATGCATCTTGATATGGACAAAAATAACATCCCAGGACTAGAGATCAAAAAATACACACACTACTAAATCTCTCTCAAATTTCGGCACTAACAGGTCAATTATGATCTGGTTCGGTTGGTGATATACCTTCTGCTTCTGCAACATTAGCTACAGCCTGAAAAAACTCCAATCCTTTAGTGAAACTCTTTACTTTCCATGATCGATGAAGCTTCAGCGTCCCATCTTCATTTACCAAATTCCATTTAGGAACCTACTAGCACACCATAGAGAAAGAAATAAGACCATAATGATATGGAAACAATTTATCAAATATAAACTGAAGTCTGAAGTCTGAACCTTTTGAACTAGCTCATTTGCTGCTTCTTCAGTCATGGGCCTCAAATCCTTCGAGCTGCATGGTACACACTTCTTGGTTGACAAATCTGAAAGACACAAACATACAGTATGGGCAACTGGATCAACCATTTCGGTGAACTCAGCCTATCATCGCTTCCCAAATTTTGGGTTTTTCTTTTCTTTTCTTTTCTTTCTTACTTTAAATGTAAGACTAGGACCAGCATTGCACAATAAAATTGGCCACAAGAGTGCATTCATTTTCACATACGCTTCGCAGCAACATTATCTCGAAATAATAAGGTTTTGGAGACCAGCCAGAATTTTCAACCAGGTTTTGTCTTAGATTCCAGCAACAAATCAGATTTTGGATAATGCACCCTTGGCAATGGTATAAACTCAAACTTCAGATGCCATGGATGGTGTGCAAAATCGGCCTGCCAAAAGCCCTGACCACTTTAATGTAGTTTCCTTTTTCTGTTTCTCTATGATAAATCAGGTTTAGGGAAAGTGGATGTTTTCATGTTATTATAGGGAAGTGTCCAGTTGAACCAACTTGGAACGAAAAGGATATCTATTGCAAAAGGTTGGCAAGCACTCTCTCATCTTCAAATTGCAAATGATGTAACAGTTCTTGACAAGATACACATTTTTTATGAAATAAACTAGAAGCGTGCTTCATAGGTCTGATGCAAATAATAGGGGTGGAAGCACAACCTTTGGGATTCGTCTTCCACCTATATATGGTTTCTTCAATTTAGAACAGGTAACAGAATATTAGGCGAGTAACCCATTAGTATACACGACGTATACACACGCAAACAAGCACTCCTGTACAACTTCCTAGTCACATGTGAAACCTATAAGGCAAACAACTTCAGTGAAACCCAAAAGTAGAGAAAAGAGATCCCCCCAAGATTCACTTCTTCAAATTAATGGGTAATGAAACAATGTTTTCTCCACCTTCTTGCACATTCAATACCAACTTGAAATTATCTTCTCTCTTTATCCCAAAGTAGTGATAGCAAACATGGCTTCCAAGGTTGCAGCCAAACAAAAAGGAGACCTTGGAAGGAACCTTCAGCCTCCAGGCATTCTTTCAAGGGAAATCTCAACTCCTCCCCGCACATTATCCCTCATAAAAAGATTCAACAATGAACATACCATTGCCTGTAAGCTATGAATGGAAAGAATCCCTCCTATGTCCATGAATTTCAAGCAACTTAAAAAATCCTCCACTGCTTCCAACTCACATTCTGGCACCCATCAAACAAGCCTGGGCTCCCATGAGAGTCTGAGACACCCCCTCCATGAACAAAAATACTCTTCTATCAAGGCTTTCTGGTTCGAGGCAATACTGCCTTTCCTGTAGATTGCACAAATCACTAGGTGAAGAAAAATCTAAGTAGGTTGCCAACTCCCACCAAGAATTCTGCATATCTCCAAAACACTTCCCACCCAATCCTGATATCTTATCATAAACTCACGTTAGACAGAAGTCTACTCATTTTCCTAGTCCGACACCCAAATACTCCCAAATTTGGCTTCAACAACTCTTCTCCATAATTCATTAGCCATCAAGTATGTACATAACAGCCCAATAGAGTAACATTGAACTCCCTAAATTTCCCAAGATCCAACCCACCTTGACGACCAGGAAACATGATGCATGTTAAATGGAGGATATTGTTGTCAAAGATCTCTCCCTCCCTCCCTCTCCAATTCTTCCCACAAAAGACGGAAGCTTTCCTCATTCTTGTAGTCCGATCCCTAAATGCTACCAAATTGGGCTTGAACAACTCTTCGCCACTCCTTATCCATCACATATCTACATAACTGTTTCCCAAGAAAGCAACATTGAACTGCTAGAATTTCCTAATACCCAACCCTCCGCCGTCTACTCAAAAGGAATTGCAATCTAGGAAACATGGTACATATCAAATGGAGGAGGATATTGTTATTAAACAACTCTCTCTCTCTCTCTCTCTCTCTCACACACACACACACACAAAAGAACAAAAGAAAGTAAGAAACAAGGTATTGCAGTTGTCTCTCAGATTGTGGAGAAACTTTCCGACAGATTGCTTCAAAAGCCACAAAGTATATCTTCTGGAGTGAGCAAAGGTGAAATCGTGTAAACCAATAAGAGGTTCACACAATCAAAATATGATGATAACAGCAAAGTGCACTTGAGTATACAACTTTCAACAAGAGACGTACTGTTTGTGGAGGTCGGTTAAGCACATGCATGAAGCCAAAATAGCAACACAAAAAAAAAAAAAAAATTAGTAAGTTATGCCAAAGAATTGCTATTGTCAAGTTGAAAAAATTTTTCGGATGTTACAACCCCTATTGACAGCACATGCTAGTATCACTGGAGCACAAAATATCAATGACACAGAAAAGTGAGACGCACCTTGGCCAGTACAAAAAGTCCTAAATCCTTTAAGTGTGTTTCTATGTGATGACACTTCCACATAGTCCTGAAGTATCTCAGTTATGCAAGTATTTGAGCTGTAGGTAAATGTAAAATTTCTTAACACAATTGTATGATTTTGGGTGAAGAATTAAAATATAGAGGACATTATTACCAGGGAATAGAGGAAATAAGAAACACAACCACATCATAACAAGATACAGCGTTTATTGTCAGCTGAGAGAGTGCAAAGTCATGCAATTCCTATTAGGGATTAGATCACCAATTAACTTTAGCTGAGATAGTGCAAAGTCATGCAATTCCCATTAGGAATTAGATCACCAATCAACTTCATCCATAAAATATCAAATACTAATGCAATCTAATTGAGAACAATCAAAACAGTTATCTCAAAAAGGATGTATAAAACAATGTCAAGGAGAAATTAGGAGCTCAACCATTAATCATTGATTAAGAAGGGGGAGAGTTTTTTTAAAATATCGACGTAATTCAGTGCAGAATAACTCAATTTAGTGAAATGTATTGTGAAACTTGTATCAAAACACTCTGTTTGCTATGACATTATGACTGCAAAAAAAAAAAAAAATCTTCTCTAAATGGTATAAAAAATATAGTGCCCAAACAATTAACTTTAGAACCATGAAATGCACTTCAAGCAAGTTTCATATTTGATGCAATTAAAGAAGGGAAAAATAAGAAAAAGAAACAAAATGAAGTGCCAACTGTAGCAAACAGATAAACAGAGACTTAGTTGGCCAAGCGCCAGAGGCACAATGTATTAATTAAACTCTCATGCAACTTCACAAATCTAATAAAAAAATTTAATTAAAAATACCACAAACAAAAACACCAAAATTTTCCAATTTCCTATTGCACAACAGATGACACGAACATTTAAACCACAGACAAAAATCTAAACTAACCAAAACCCAGTTATCACCCTTGAAATCAAACTAAAAATTACCATAGAAACTCATAAATTCCCATTTAACACCCAATTATCACCCTTGAAATCAAACTAAAAACGAGTATACAAACTCCCATTTAAAAACTACAGAGCTCAAAAAGTCCCATGATTTACACATAGTCCAAATACGTTGTCATATTGATATCATGAATATATTAACACCCAATACAAGCTGGACACCGAAAAGTAATAATCAAACGGTTTCTCTACGAAAAACACCGAAAATGACTGCAAAAATTAAATAGAGATCACAAAAGAAGATACGGGTTTTGCAATGAAATACCGTCCATGAGCTCTGTAGAAACTTCCGGGCAGTGATGATAACGGAACCTAAGGACAACAAAACAAAGCATGAACACACGCTATATATAACTAGAGAAAGACAGAGAGAGAGAGTTACGTAAGCTTTAGGAAGAGAAAGAAGACGTGCTTGAAGCATCCGGAACATGGGGCTCATCAGAGAGAGGGAGAGGGAGACGGGGGGTAAATTATTATGACCTTTGTTTCACTTATGCCCTCAATTATAAAATTTCTCAATTTATACTTCATAAAATATCAATTTTATTTGAAAAAATTATACCTAGACCCCCTAAGATTTATTACTTAATCACTTAGATCCCTGATATTTAAAATAATATTCACAAACCCTTTAACAATTTTACACATATTTTAGACAAAATATCAAATATTCATAAAATATCAAATACTCATAAAATATCAAATATTTTAAATTTTACAACTAAAATTCATATTCTATTGTATCATTTATTGAAATAAAATTAAAATTTTAATTTTAATTTTAATTTTTTATTAAAAAATCGTAATTAGTATACAATTATATTATCTATTGGAAGAAAAGTTAATTCATTCTCTTTTTCATCATTCCTTACCAAATATAATATTTTATTTATCCCTCCAACTTTTCATCCTTTCATTTTTCCATCGTATCAAACAAAGCATAAAAGTATTCCACCATGCTTCCCATGTTTATGGATAAACCATTCAAATAGCTCTAGCTTAAGCACGAGTTTTTAGATTGTTTTGCCTCATTCAAATTTTTTTAAGTTGCACCAACTTATCCAAATCTGAGCAATGTGTTGCTCGGCTCATAGCTCAACTTAGATATCCTTATTTGGATCAAAAAAAAAAAAACTTAGATATCCTTATGTCTATTACTAACTATAATATTATTTTCAAGCAACCCCTATTTGAAAAATGAAACTCTCTCTCAAATAGCTTAGGATCATATATACTTTTTTTTTATCAGATGGATCATATATACTTTTTTTTGATCAAAGAATCATAAATGCTTCTCTCCCCTCTTTTCTTAATAGAATTTGTTAGAGAAAATTTCATCTACACCCCCTCTAAATAGGTCTATCTTCAACGACATCCCCTGTCTTTTTTGAAATTTCATTGACCTCCCTTGTTAGTGTTGGCCGGCTAACAGGCGGGACGGAAATAAACGTTTTATCATTTTACCCTTGAATTTTATAAAGATTTACATATTCACAAATTATTTTTCATTAAACTATATATAAATACATATTCAACAATTTTTTTTCATTAAACTATATATAAATACATATAAATATGGTGTCATTGATTTTTTTTAAAAAAATTATTTTGAATTTCTTTTCCTTGTATTATGTTTAAACATACGGTGTCACCGTTTTTTTAAAATTACTTTGAATTTTTTCTTTGTATTATGTTTAAGCAAACGATGCCACCGATTTTTTTTTAAAAAAAAAAATTTAAAAATTATTTTTGAATTTTTTCCTTGTATTATGTTTAAGCGTACAATGTTACCAAATTTTTGTTTAATTATTTTAAATTTTTTTTTGTATTATGTTAAAACGTACAGTGTTACCAGTTTTTTTTTCTTTTAAATTATTTTAAAATTTTTTCTTGTATTATATTTAAACATACAGTGTCACCGTTTTTTTTTTTGAAATTATTTTAAATTTTTTCCTTATATTATGTTTAAGGGTACGATGTCACCGGTTTTTTAAAAAAAAAAAATTCAAAAATTTTTTTTTTGAATTTTTTCCTTGTATTATGTTTAAGTGTACGATGTCACCGAGTTTTATTTTTTACGGTGTCATTGATTAATAGCACTAAATTTTTTATTTTTTATGTGAATTTTTTATATTATTTTTCACCGATTCATGCTAAGACCAGTAACTTGGGATCATTGCCACGTTTTTTTCAATTAGGTGATTGAGTTATTGAGGCAGGAGAGAGAGAGGGGGTGAAACAAGGATTTTATGGAAAATAAGAAGGGTAAAATTGGCATTTCATAAAAAATTTGGTATGACATCAGCATTTTTCTGATTGTCAATAACGGCTGGTTACTATAGAAGGTCTAGGTGAAGAGAACATATAAATTAGAAGGGAGTGCAGTGAAATTTCAAAAAATACAGGAAGTGTCGTTGAAGATAGATCTATTTAGAGGGGGTGTAGATGAAATTTTCCCTCTTTGTAAAAAGTAAAATTATGTATTTCTATTTTATGATTAATTATACAAATTGTGAACTATTTTTGTCAAGAAAATGATTATTTTAGGATTGATTTGGAATTCTAAGGGTTTAATTTTGAAATTTTCTTTGAACAAATGTTCTGGTAAATTCGAATTCAACTAGTCACAACCAAACAGAGCTTGAGCATGCTCAAGCTTGACTTGACTAACAATGTCAAACTCGTAACATTCCAACTTGTGTATCATTCTTTTGGCTGGCCATAGTCATTACTCACATGGTTCCAACTTGTGTAGGTGATGGGTTTTAGGTATGGATCCTTGGTTGAGGACTTGTACACTGGTTCTATGCTGCATTGCCAAGGGTGGAAATCAGTTTTCTGCAACTCTACGAGACCTGCATTTTTGGGGGGATGCGCCCATCACCCTGAATGATTTGCTGAATCAAATGAGAATTTTTTATTTTTAGTATCATTTTTTTAAAAATATTTTTAATTTTTTTAAGTGATAGAGAGGACGTGGTACTTTGTTTTTATTTTTTAACAGAGAGAGAGATTTTATTTATTTATTGTTTAAATTTTTTATTTTGAATTTCTAATATTATGAATTGAATTTTAGGCCCAAATTATTGAAATTATATTTTTTGATTGGGCTTAAATTTTTTAGGGCCTTTTTGTAAGGTCTAAAATTTTCAAATGATTTAAATTTTTTATGTGAACTAGTTATGTATCTACAATTGTGAGGCCTTCTAAAAATTTGAGGCCTAAAGTCCAGATTTTTTTTTAATACTATTGGGCTGGCCTGTTTAGTCGAGTTGAGTTGTATGAAATATCAAATATATTGTTTAGCCGTTGTTTGTTACATGTGTCAGACACTTGGTTTAACATGTATGTATTTCTTTTCCTCGGAGCCTATGGAAAAGATTTTCTCGACTTCATGTTAGCAAGAGGAAAAGCCCAAAGGTGGTGGAATAATCAAAGAATGTGGATGGTTAGGGGACTTTCAAGTTTTCCATTTGGGTTAGTAGAATGCCTACTCAAGTACCTTGGCTCATCCACGTTTGGATTCAATGTGACAAGAAGGGTGGTTGAGAATGAACAAATCAAGCGATATGAACAAGGGAATTTCGAGTTCGGAGTCGTGTCCCCTCTGTTCTTGCCCTTAACAACAGCCGCGATAATCAATTTGATCTCATTTTTTCGAGGCATCGTACAAGTATGGAGGTTTGGAAGCTTTGAAGAACAGTTTGGGCAGATGTTCATTGTCGGTTTTGTGGTGTTAAATAGCTGGCCAGTGTATGAAGGCTTGGTCTTGAGGACTGATAAGGGAAAGATGCCTATGAAGGCCACATTGACATTAATGACTCTTGCTAGTATTCTCTACCTGATGTCCTGTTTGGCATTTTAGGATCCACTTCATGTGTTGTTTCTAGTATATAATGGGTAGTGCTGAAAGGTTGGCCGGGATAGCGTGGTTCAAGGTTACGGTCTCGAAGACTGAGATGCATCTATTGGTCCAATGGTATCAGATAATATGCACGAAATGCAGAATTTCAATATGAATAAAATCCAGCTTATATCATGGAGATACGGAATGTTATATGTCGATATATTGTGATTCGATTACGATAACAATAATTGGAATGACTCGGTTAAGTCGTTTCAACGCGTGAGAGTTACCCACTAGTTGAGTGAGACTCGTAGTCTAAAGAGAACGTGTATGATGAAACTATTGGAGCTTCCTAGCCGTTAGGGTCAGAGTCTCTTGTTTTAGGTTTATTTCTGTTAAGTTGAATAAGTCCTCCCTAAACTTGAGGAACAAGATTGCTTTCTGTTTAATGTAGTCATGCACCACGATTACAGGACCTGTAAAGTCGTGGGTGGTTATTTTTCCTTTCTATCTTATTGTAAGACTATTTATTAGCCACAACAGTTGTTTAGTTCAATAACAATTCTCTCAGCTTTCGTACAATCAGACTTTGCAAAGCTCTCTGCTATCTCTCTGATTCTAACATCTGGTATCAGAGCCTCCTCACGAGGTCTGATCAAAACTTGTGACTCAGTTATTAGAGTGAAGAACCAGAGACATGGCATCCGAGAATAACTTCGTGCAACCTGCCATTCCAAGGTTTGATGGTCACTATGACCATTGGAGTATGCTGATGGAGAATTTTCTGCGTTCCAAAGAGTATTGGAACTTGATAGAGACGGGGATCACTGCTGCAGCAGAAGGATCAGATCTTAGTGAGACACAGAGGAAGACCTATGAAGACCAGAAGCTGAAAGATCTCAAGGCCAAGAACTATTTGTTCCAAGCCATTGATCGTTCGATACTGGAGACCATTTTGAAGAAGGATACGGCGAAAGATATATGGGATTCTTTGAAGCAAAAGTATCAAGGAACTGCACGTGTCAAGCGAGCTCAATTGCAAGCTCTTCGCAAGGAGTTCGAAGTGTTGCATATGAATGTTGCAGAGTCTGTCAATGATTATTTTGGCAGAACTCTCACCATAGCTAACAAGATGCGAACACATGGGGAGCGAATGGATGATGTGGTAATCGTTGAAAAGATATTGAGGTCTATGACTTCAAAATATGATTACGTTGTTTGCTCCATTGAGGAATCCAATGACCTGGACAAAATGTCCATAGACGAGCTTCAGAGCAGCCTCTTGGTGCATGAACAGCGAATCAGCCGACATGTGAACGATGAACAAGCACTTCAGATCACTCATGGTTCCCAGCAAGGAGGAAGAGGTGCAGGCAGAGGCACTTACCGAGGACGAGGAAGAGGAAGGGGTAGGTTTGGGTTCGAAAAATCTACCTAGAGTGCTATAATTGTCATGAACTAGGGCACTTTCAATGGGAATGTCCTAAGCGAGACAAGGAACAAAAAGCGAACTATGCTGAAACAAAGGAGGAGATGCTGTTGATGGCTCTTGCAAATTCCAACGAGACTGCGAGGGAGCACATTTGGTTCCTTGACTCTGGGTGTAATAACCATATGTGTGGGAGAAAAAAACATGTTTTTTTATCTTGATAGCAGCTTTCGAGAATCGGTGAAGCTTGCCAATGACTCGAGTATTAGTGTACAAGGCAAGGGTAAGATTCGAATGGAGGTAAATGGGTTTGTGCATGTAATCACAGAAGTCTTCTATGTACCAGACCTGAAAAACAACCTGTTGAGCATCGGTCAGTTGCAGGAAAAGGGGCTGGCAGTACTTATCCAACATGGAAAATGCAAAATCTTTCACAGTGAGAAAGGTTTAATCATGGAAACAGATGTTTGCTGTGCTTGCTCGTTGCGCACCAAAGGAACAACAATGCTTCTCCTCACTGATCACAGATCAAGCAGACCTTTGGCACTGCCGATATGGACATCTCAGCTGGAATGGGCTCAAAGTGCTTCAACAAAAGAACATAGTGGCAGGTTTACCTCAGTTTAAAGCCTCTCAAAAGGTGTGTGAAAAACTGCCTGGTGGGAAGACAACACCGTGATCCATTTCCTAAAGAAAGCATGTGGAGAGCCTCCAACATTCTTCAGTTGGTGCATGCTGACATATGTGGACCAATCAACCCTATTTCAAATGGCAAAAAACGGTATCTTATCACCTTCATCGATGACTTCAGTAGAAAGACTTGGGTATACTTCTTGGTGGAGAAGTCAGAAGCTTTTTCCACATTCAAATCTTACAAAGCCAGAGTTGAGAAGGAAACTGGAATATACATACGGAGCCTTAGAACAGATTGTGGGGGAGAATTTACATCACAGGAATTCACCAACTTCTGCAATGAGCATGGAATCCATAAAAAATTGACGGCTGTCTATACACCCCAACAGAACGGTGTCGCGGAAAGGAAGAACCGCACCATTATGAATATGGTGCGAAGCATGTTGATAGCAAAGCAAATTCCAAAGACCTTTTGGCCTGAAGCAGTGAATTGGACAGTGCATGTTTTAAATCGATGTCCAACTCTTGCTGTGAAGAACAAAACACCTGAAGAAGCATGGAGTGGGCACAAGCCATCAGTGGACTATTTTCGAGTTTTTGGATGCATTTCTCACGTCCATGTACCTGACAACAAGAGGGTAAAGCTTGATGCCAAGAGTTTCAAATGCATACTATTAGGGGTAAGTGAGGAATCCAAGGCTTATAGATTATTTGATCCACTTTCAAATAAAATAATTGTTAGCCGAGATGTGGTATTTGAAGAAGATCAGCAGTGGAACTGGGATGATGGTCACAAACAAGCCATATCTGCTGAGCTCGAATGGGAGACTGAAGAAGAAGCAGAAATGGAAGACGAGGGAGATGGAGAAGAGTCTGAAACCAATGAAGAATCTGGAGAAACTGAACCCGAGTCTGATGGAGGTAACGTTTCAAAGAAAACTCACCTTGTGAAATACGAGCTCGGAGACCACCAATGTGGATGCGGGACTATGAAACTGGACAAGGCCTCTCAGATGAAGAAAATGTTAACCAGGCACATTTAGCCTTGTTCACTGACGGGGATCCCATTACATTCGCAGAAGCTGTGAAGTCCGAGAAATGGAGGAAAGCCATGGATCAAGAAATACAAGCTATTGAGAAGAACGACACATGGGAATTAACAGTGCCGCCATCGGGAGGAAAAACCATAGGAGTAAAGTGGATCTTTAAGACAAAATACAACGAAAATGGAGAAGTGGACAAGTATAAGGCTCGGCTAGTTGCCAAGGGGTACTGTCAGCAACATGGAATTGATTACGCTGAAGTATTCGCACCAGTGGCTCGCTTGGACACTATACGAATTGTTATATCCCTCGCTGCACAGAAAGCTTGGGTAATCTACCAACTTGATGTCAAGTCGGCTTTTCTGCATGGGGAAATTACTAAGGAAGTCTTCATTGAGCAGCCTCCAGGATATGAACAGAAAGGGCATGAATCTAAGGTTTATCGACTCAAAAAAGCATTGTATGGACTCAAACAGGCTCCCCGAGCCTGGTATAGTCGCATTGAGGCATATTTCATCAAAGAAGGCTTCACCAAATGCCCTTATGAGCATACTTTATTCATTAAAACTGCAGCTGGAGGTAAAATTTTAATTGTGTGCCTTTACGTTGATGACCTTATTTTTACTGGCAATGATGAAGTGATGTTCGAACAATTTAAGAAGTCCATGAAGATTGAGTTCGACATGACTGATCTTGGAAGAATGAGATATTTCCTTGGCATTGAAGTATTACAAAAGGCAGATGGTATCTTCATCACTTAACGGAAGTATGTTCAAGAGGTCCTGGAAAGGTTCAATATGGGTCAGTGTAACCCAGTACATAATCCAGTGGTTCCTGGCTTCAAGCTCACGAAAGATGAAGGGGGAGTGGAAGTTGATAGTACTGTCTACAAGCAAATGGTGGGAAGTCTTATGTATTTGACTGCCACACGCCCCGATTTGATGTTTATTGTTAGTTTGATCAGTAGGTACATGGAGCGTCCTACTGAGTCTCACTTATTGGCAGCAAAAAGAGCTTTGAGGTATATAAAAGGCACGGTTAGTTTTGGGATGTTCTACAAGAAAGGAGGAAGTGAAGAACTCGTAGGGTACACGGACAGTGACTATGCTGGCGATCAGGATGACAGGAAAAGTACCTCAGGCTATGTTTTTCTAATGAGCTCGGGAGCTGTCTCTTGGTCTTCAAAGAAACAACCAGTGGTTACTCTCTCCACCATCGAAGCTGAGTTCATAGCTGCTACATCAAGTGCATGCCAGGTCGTGTGGTTAAGAAGAATCCTGAAAGTTCTAAATCAAGAGCAAAGCAGTCCAACGGTGGTGTTTTGTGATAATATCTCAGCGATTAAACTCTCAAAGAACCCTGTGACGCATGGTCGGAGTAAGCACATAGTTGTAAGATTCCATTTCCTTCGAGATCTTGTCAGGGATGGCATTTTGGAGCTAATTCATTGTTCTACGCAACAACAAGTTGCAGATGTTCTAACAAAGCCGTTAAAGCTTGATGTTTTTCTAAGGATGCGAGGCTTACTGGATGTATGTGAATATCCTGGTATAAACTGAATGGCAATGGCATTCAGTTTAAGGGAGGATGATGAAACTATTGGAGCTTCCTAGCCGTTAGGGTCAGAGTCTCTTGTTTTAGGTTTATTTCTGTTAAGTTGAATAAGTCCTCCCTAAACTTGAGGAACAAGATTGCTTTCTGTTTAATGTAGTCATGCACCACGATTGCAGGACCTGTAAAGTCGTGGGTGGTTATTTTTCCTTTCTATCTTATTGTAAGGCTATTTATTAGCCACAACAGTTGTTTAGTTCAATAACAATTCTCCTAGCTTTCGTACAATCAGACTTTGCAAAGCTCTCTGCTATCTCTCTGATTCTAACAGTGTAATGGTCTCAGAACACCTCCACGTACAATTTCAATTTCAATTGTACTTCAAATTTTACTTCTGAAACTCAAAAGCACTACGCATAATGAATGAATGCTTATGTGTGCAATAGGAAGGCTTGGTTCCACCATGTCTAGTTGGGCAAGCAATCAAAAACCCCATCAGCTAGTTCAAGCTTACTATGTAGTTGTTCATAGACCGCCCTTATTATGTTTCTTCTGTTTCATGAATTCCTCATAATGAATGAATGCTTAAGTTAAACATATTATATACTAAATACACTGATTTCCTCTTTGAAATAAAAGAAGCATAAAAAAAAACCCATCCAAAAGTTGTCTGCCTCGGGGAAGGGAGGGCTTATCTCTCTAACTTCCTGTGAGAGAGCTCTCCCTCTGCATCCAAAAGCAATTATTCTGCCACAAATGTTCATCAAAACTTTTCTTTTTGAAAAACATCATCGATGCAACAGAATAAGATAGAAAAACTCGAATCATTCATTAAAATATGGGGAACTAGCCCAGCAGAGAATGCTTACTCGGTAGTGTATTTTGAAGTGAAAAGAACATTCAAATGACAGAGAGCTTTCATTTACCCTTTATCATTTGCAGCCACGTGATGGTCCAGATTTCTTTCTTTTTCTTTTTGCAACACACCCATTTAAATAACTTTTTCTGACATCTTATATTTCCAAACAAAAAAAGACAATGCAATGACATCTAAATGTCTTCTAATCTACTCGTATCTGTAGTGTTTGATTGAGTATAAAAGCAAGCAACGTAGCCCGATTCCACAACATGACCTTGAAGTACAAAAGACCAATTTTTTCACACTGGACACATGATACTTCACACCTGTGCTTTTGGAAAGGGGTGGGGTGGGGTGGGGTTGGATCTCGTAAACTATTTATGTTTTAAATTAGTTACTCCCAAAAATATGAACATGAATATATGACAAATATAATGCACAGGCTCCTCTTTGTCTTCAACAGCCGAAATGACTGACCCGGCTGTGGTCGGTGGGTCATCGTCTACTCCGAATCCTCCTCCTTCAAAGAACGTCCCCGAGAAGTCCAAAGTTTGCGCTTTGCTGGATAAGCCTATGTTTCTCTTTTGGTGGTGCCAGGTTTTGGTTTCTCTAGAAAAAGCCATAAAGTTACGAGGGGAAGGAAACTACGTAATTTTTTTGGGGAGATTTACTGAATTTTTAGGGAGACCCAGATGATCCCCAAACACCAACTTCCACCGCCTCAAGAGCCACAAAAGCAATCCTCTGTCTCTCTCTCACCCCGTAATACCCAAGAATCCAAACCGTTGATGAACGTCTGAAGATTCAAATCTTCAAGAGTCCGAATCAGAAGAAGTTCCAACATACGATTCAAACTCAAGTTTTATAGCATGAGCATGAACCTTCTGTCAATGAGCATTACAGACACACACTTCTGATGAATCATCCGACCAAAAAACAAAAAAAAACTTCTGATGAATCAAAAAAATAGAAATCCACCTTTGATTTGAGCTTCAGAAAATGGGATTAAAAGGGTTCGATGCGGATTGTTAGCCTAAAAGAGAAAGGACTGATCTAGACAATCTGTAAGAGAGAGGATTGGTCTACGATGATGGAGCTTTGCTTCTGTGGAGTGAGGATTTTGGCACAAAAAATGGCTCCGTTGATGAAATAGCTAGCTGGAGGAGGTCGCTACATCTAGTGAGCAAAAATCGGGTTATGCAAAATAGCTAAAAATCCCTTTTACATAGTCCCTTGGAGTTGCTCTGGAGCATCTGCAACAATACTATTTAAAATAACTACTCAAAATATATTTAAATATTATATTATGTATTTTAGCTAACCACTTTTTCAAATTCACTCCAACAACGCTATCTATTTTATCTAACCACTTTAACTAATTTTCAATAATAAAATTTAAAATACTATGTAGTATGTCATATCATCACCATATTGATGATATCACATGATGACATGTTACGTCACATCATCAAAATTTTAAAATTTTAACCTCAATGCAAATCAACAACATACCAAATCAAGTCATCAATACAAACAAATCATAACTAATCAGGCATGATAAGGGTATTGAACAATGCAACCCAACTGATCAGATGGGCAGGAGCAAAGATAACCAATTAGAAAAGCTAATGGATAGACAAATTTAAATCTAAACACAACATTTCAGTAAAACAAATGTGAATCCAAAATTCAAAATAAACAATAGCATGACATTTTGTCCAATTTTTCAACACAAACCATATTATAAAAATTTAATTTTTCTGTAGTTTTCATATAAAGGAAGGAAACTCAAGTGAAATCTAGCACAAAAATCTGAGATTGGAACATGACATTTACCCAAAAAAATTCAAAAATTGTTAGGTGGCTTCAAGCTTACCTTTTTGCAGAAGAACAAAATCTAAGCAAAACCCAAGAACACTTTCCACCTCCTCTTTCTTCAACCCACCAACAGATTCTTTGATGCCGCAAATCGGTGAAGCTTTTAGTGATCTAGAGCCTAGTCCGCTGTATGGAACCTTCTCAGTGAAGCTAAATGTCAATTCTGTGTTGTGGAGCTTCAGTGAGACACAGAGAGAGAGAGACAGAGAGGGCCAGTGAGTGGGAGATGGGCTAGCTACATGGACCGAGTGAAAATGAGGTTATCTATTTTAGATATCCTTTTAGTTAGTTTTTTGGAGCCATATTTTGGGAGAGGTTATCTAAAATAGCTAAGAAAAGCCTTTTAGCTAGCGTCTTAGAGATGCTCTTAGAGTTAAGGAGACCAATGAGGAGGCCTGCAAGGGGGATTTTCTGCAATGAATACAGATAGCAATCCTTTCGATGATGAACCTGAAAGAACCACAAGATCAGAAAAAGGGGCCGAGTGAACACCCAACTTATCTCCTCTGAAACTTAAGTCAGTATAAGTTTAGAGGCTTTAGCACAGTGTTACTCTCTTCTCAGTTTAGTTTTGTGCATCTCTGTTCATCTTTTTGAGCAGTATTTATATTTGAATTAGCAATGAGTGTCGAGGCTTGAAGTCTCGTCTCAACATTTAATGACTTGCACTCTTACCCACGCGCAATGAGTGTTTTCCTCTCAGATTTTCATGCCTAGTTTACTCTAGCGATAGGATGATTGCTCGGGATATGTCGAGCACTTATGACCTTATCCCCCATCATTTAAGACTTATGATCGGCGCTTGACACCTACTCCCGAACGTTCAATACTAGGGAAATAGTACCTCTGGATACGCCGAGGGGATATGCTCGGCACCATAGCCATTTATTGCTTCACAATCATGACTGCTGGTTTGAATTTTGAGGATGCAGAAGCTCATTAATAGTTTTGTCTCAATCACTCACATCTCTATAAATGAACTGTCAAGTCGTCTTAAATATTGGTGTCAATACGTGTACTCGGCTCTTCCGAGTCATTATTCCTCGATGCTACCTTTTGGCACCTTTTGAGTTCAATAACGACTGCATCATTACACGTGTTGATTTGGAGGTTGTTAAGCTATCTAAAGTTCCGCCTAAGCCATTTTTGGAGCTCTCTGTAATTGTTGCTCTCAGTCTCTAAGATTGTATGAAAGATCAGGGAAGTAAGCTTGGGCAATGACGATGGAAGAGAGTGACAAGTGGATAAGGAGAATGAACTATTTTTTTTTTTTTTTTTGATTCACCAGTAAGGGGCCAACTTTTTTTTTTTTTTTGGGTTATTCACAATGAAATTAACATATTTATTTTGTGGAAATGTATGAATTTAAAATTTATCATTTTTGACTTGACCCTAAATATTATCAAGATTTAAAATAACTAAAATAAAAAAGGGTATTAAAAGGTATTTATTTTGTGGAAATGTCGGAATTTAAAATTTTATTATTCTTGACATCAAAATCGTTCCGTACGAAAGCGGCTTCGATCAAAAAACCTGAAATGTCCATCGGGTAACCATATAAGTATATTACTAGAAAAATAGTCTGTGCTGTCAAGTTTCTTGTAGCCAAAGAAGGGTAGCTAAATATAGCAAGCAAAGGCTGACTCTTTGAGAGGCAATACAGGAAGTAAGTGTTCGAGATAGAGAGATGGATCCAAAGCTGACGGAGGTTTCGCAACTGTTCACGCGATTCAAAGCCGCTTTCGTACGGAACGATTTTGATACCTGTGCAAAACTCCTCTCTCAACTCAAGGTAACGGCAAATTCCTTCCAAAAAACTCGAACTTTTGTAACCACTTTCAAAGCCCTAATTATTCAGTTCTTGATGTTCTTTGGTATCAGGTCTCCGTATTCTGAATCTTATTTTAATTGAAACAACCTCATGCAATCGAATTCCATAATTTTTCCTGTATCATGTTAATTTTGAATTCGCGTCTCAAGCAACCTACTGTAACATTTAAACATTTCACTGCGAATTATTGTGTAATAATGAAGAATAACATGTGGCGTTTGATCTATGGATCACGAAGAAGAATTGCGGATTGTGTTTGGACTTATTAGTTTATGGAATTGCTTGAGGAGTCGTTTTTCGTGATTCCCTAATCACGGACTGTAGATTTAGGAGTTGGCAATGAATTTCGTATTGCTCCAAAATACTATTTTTTACTGGGCTGTGGTGTGGAAGCAAAGCACGAGAGTACTTACACTGAAACATTTATGCTGAAGATTTGCTGTTGAATTGTTTGATTATATCCTTTCTGAACTGAAAATAAAAAAGGTATTTTGGTTGAGGATGTGAAACTCAGGCTTTACTCTACTTCATTGTGGTAGATATTATTTTTGAAGTATGGATATCCTATTCCCTGGCTGTTAGTCTAAGGAAGCAGTGATTGTAAAAGACATCTTAAGTACGGGGAAATAGAGCATGGTTGGAAATATGCAGAAAGATGGATCTTGGTGGAGTTCTACACACTAAGAATGTTGCTAGATTATACTATTGGATTAACGGAACTATTGTAAATAAGATATTACTGAAGGATCTTGTTGGAAAAAGTTGTAAGGTTATGTATTTATATCTTTAGACCTTGGTATTACCATATGGTGCATATCAATCGTGTTTTTTGTTTGCAGGTTTCTCTGACAGAATTCAAAAGTCTTCCTCCTTTATTTGAAGAAACACCTAATGCGCTTCATGAGTTGACAATAGCAAGTAATGTTCTTCAATTTGACACTTTCCTTTGTCATTTTTGTTGGAAGTTTATAGAAACCTCTTTTCTCTTAACGCACGTAGTTCGTGTCATATTGGGTTGTGTATGTATGTGAGAGGGAGTGTTAGACACAAAGAGAAACGAAAACCTATTTATTGCATTTCTTTTTTCTTTTTGAGTAAAACTAAATAAATAAATAAAAATGCATGCAATTACACCATAATGCATTTAAAAATAAAGCTAAAGAAATAAATTCTTAAAGCTTAAGTAGCTAAACAGTGCCGTGAACAGTACCACTTCCGTGAACAGTAACAAATAAACTTCAACTTTGGAGATTTTGGAGTCCTTTGAAGATAAAACCAGCTGAAGCACCAACTACCCTGCAGCTGAATGGTAGTTGCTCAAATCGCTAATGAAAAGGAGTTCAACTGCTATCCTCCGACTGATTGAAAGATCTTTTTCTTCCATAAAATCTTCATTTGGAGCTGATCTTGTATGACTAATCTCCTACCTTGATATGACATATCCTGAAAATGAGGATAAATTTGAAATTCCCCTCTTATGACTCCATAATTAGCTAAGTAATCTGCTACTTGATTAATTTCAATTGGAGAGCTGATAACCTAGAGCATATCTCCTTTCAAATCTTCCACATTCTCCACTGAATAGCTATTTTTCCTTTCGCCATATCAACCAAAATCATGGAATCAGATTCAGTAACAACCTTATAGACCTCCAACCCAAAATCATAAAGCATCTTTAACCCATTTAACAAAGCCAGAAATTCAGCTTCCATGTTTGAGTAGACACCATAAAAATTGGACTCAGCTAATACCACCTACCTGTCCCCATTGATTCCTCAAAACCATTCCTCCTCGTGAAATTTCTGGATTCCCCCTGCAAGCTCCATCCACCTTCAACTTTAACTCCCCATCATTAGAGAGATCCCATCTCACTCATTTCTCCATCAACACAGGCTTAATATTAGTATTAAGACATTGGAGAGTTACTTGCTCATGTAAACTGCCCTTAACTTTCGGCTTAATGATCCTTACATAATGTCTCAACCATTCCTTCACCTTCTATATCACCATATTAGGAGTCATTCTCAACCCCTTATAAGTCCTTCTACAACTCTCTTTCCAAAGCTCCCAATAAACAATAGTTGAAGCACTTCTAATCAAACCATTGCCTTCCAAGTTCCTCTTAAAAGCCAAACATAGTCACATAAAACGAACAATAGGAGACTCCCCATCAATAAGAACAAAACCCAAAACAACATAGATACCTCCCCATATTCGTTTTGCAAAGGGACAATCAATAAGAATATGTCTTAAAGATTTAGAATTTAATAAACAGAAAGAGCATCTACTGAGCTGCATAATACCTATGCTTTGAACTCTCTCATCTATAGGCATAATTCTGTTATAAAATTTCCAAAGATTGAACTGTGAACTAGGAGGGAGACACTGTGTCCATATCATAGCAGCAACCTCATCCTTCTGTCTTTGTATACGTACTCTTTCCCAGGCTGTTTTCAAAGAAAACTGTCCAGTAGAAATACACTATCATATTAGTCTATCCTTATGTTGAGACAATACAACTCTTGAATTGAAAACCTCCTCATAAATATGCTCCTCAACATCTACTTCTAGCATCTCCATACGCCATTGAGAATCAACCAATACTTCTGAAAGCTTAGAAAAATATGTTGGAGCTATATCAGTTATCATAATCAAAGGATCTGTTCCAGTTCAATCATCACACCAAAAATCCGTTTGATCACCCATGCCCACAAACATCTTAGAAGCTTCCACCACATGTCTAAACCAAGGAGCCAATCTATTATTTATTGGAGATCTTGCACCACTGTCTCTGCTCAACAAATGAGAATTTTTAAGAAATTTTGAAGAAAAAATCTTTGCCCATAATGAATCACCCTTAAGAATATTCCACACTTGTTTTAAACAAAAGGCTTTTGAAATGTCCTCAAAGCTACGAATTCCCAATTCCTTTTCATCACAAGGAAGCATTAATTTCTGAATAGAACACCAATGTATTTTCCTTCTTTCTTATTTGTCTATCCAAAAAAAATCCGCAATTATCAACTGAAGCTTAAGAATCAACCCTTTAGGAACCTTCATATTAGCAAGAAGATGAATTGGAATAGCAGATAAAACCGATTTAATCAACACAACTCTACCCATATTCGATAACATCTGAGAATACCACCCTTCGAATTTCCTTCGAAACTTAATAATGACCTCCTCAAAATAAATCAGTTTGGTGTGTCCCTTGATTAATGGACCTCCCAGATACCGAATGAGAGCTGTCTTGATAGGAATTTGAGTAATAGCTGAAAGCATACGTCGCTTAGCAATAAAAACCTTCGCAGAAACATATATTCCACTTTTCTGCCTATTCACCTTTTGCCCTGAAGAACTCTCTTACTCTTCAATAAACTTCATTAAATTAATCAGAGATCTCTTATCCCCTCTCAAGAACAATAACGTATCATCCGCAAACAGAAGATGACTTACTGGAATCATACGCCTGCCTGCGTGAAAATAACTTACTAATTTGTGATGGAAAACAACTTTTAAACCTCTACTAAGAACCTCTTTCGCAATTATAAACAAACTATGAGAGATAGGATTTCTTGTCTGAGTCCTCTAGAGGTAGGGAAAAAACCATACCGTTGACCATTTATAGCCACCGAAATATGTTGATTACTTAAACAATTCATAATAATTCGAACAAATTGATGAGAAAAATCAAACTTCAGCAAGGTACATCTTAGAAAATCCCTTTCTACTCTGCCATATGCTTTCATCATATCCACCTTCATTATCAAATTTCCAGCAAACACTTTTCTGTCCAACTCCCCTACCATCAATTGACCAATTGCAATACAATACTCCTTCCCTCTACAAACCCATGTTGTTCAGCTGAAATTAGCTTAGGTAGGATTCTCCCAAGCCTGTTTGACAAAACTTTAGAAAATACTTTGTACATGAAATTGTAAAGACTAATAGGTCTGAATTCTGCAAAAGAAGATGGATTAGCTACTTTCGAAATGAAAACCATTACGGTGGCATTTGCAGATCTTGAAACAGCACCACCAGTTAAAAAGAAGTTACAAGTCAGTAATAAATCCTTGTGAATTATCTCCCCACGCAACCTTATAAAATTTTCTAGAGAAACCATCTGGACCCGGAGCACTTTCAGAAGATATGTCAAACACCACACCTTCAGTTCCTCTTCATCTATCTTAACTGTTAACAACTCATTGTCAGACTGGGTCACCAAAGAAGGAATCAAATCCATCAGGACACCATTAATATCATGTGTTTCAGACATATAAAGGTTAGAAAAAAACTTAACTGCAACATCAGAAATAGCTTGATCACCCTCTCTCCACCTACCATCCTCATCTTTAATTCTTCTAATTTTATTCCGAACAACTTTACTCTTTGCCATGGAATGGAAAAACTTAGTATTACGATCACCTTCCAAAACCCATTTGACATTAGCTTTTTGTCTCCATTAAATTTCCTCCAACCTTAGTACTTCATTCAACTGCATCCTAGCCTCATCACAAGAACTGAGGGAAGCTGCCGAACTCTCCACTTCCACTCTTCTTTCCGCTGTTAATAGATTCTCCTCTAATAATTTAATTTTTTGAAAATATTTCCAAACACCTCCCAATTCCATTTCCTCCAACTAACTTTTAATTTCTGAAAGAAATTCTCAATTGGATTGTTGGAATAAAAACCTATCCAACTACACCCCACCACTTCTAAGAATAATGGATGTTCCGTTCACATATCTTGAAACTTAAAGTATGATGGCACAACAGAATTCAAGACTTCACATGTTTTAATCAAAAGTTTTTTGCAGTTTCTTAACTTTATTTTTCCAATTGTTAACTATGTATTCATGTTGCTGTGGACATGCATAATCACCTGGGATCTAAAATAATTGCAATTTCTTTTATTGCCTATTGTGGATGTGCAAATTGTCTGAACAATGTATTGTCCACAGTAAGAAGGCTTGATCCTGATGATTCTCTTTGCCGTCACTAGACATGAGAGGATGGGAGGACATTTTCCTTTTTCAGGGCAAGGGGAAGTAAATGTCTAATGAGAGGTGGCGGCAAAGAAAGAAAAGGACAAAAAAACAAGAAAAGAAAATCTATTCATCATGACACATTGGAGTAGACACAAGGGAGAAAGCAGTTTTCTCGAACCAAGAATATATCAACCTTTAAATGTATGTGTGTATGTTTGTGTGTATCCTACTGCGTGCAAAAGTAGTTGGCAGTGCAACTCCTGCTTTGCTGCTGTAACGCATGAGAGCTGTATCTTTAATTAAAACCACAAGCTTTATCACTCCTATTCACACACACATAACACCAAAGATTTGCGCTGCCCATTAGGTGGATACTTCGTAGGGAATGGAGTACCAATTGTTATCTTCTGAACTTCATAATTCAAAGATTCATTGGTTTCAGATTCTTTAATGACCAGTTCTTGTTATTTATCTATCAAACATGATCATGAACATAATGGTGGCATGAGGCATGCTGTTTGCAGCTTATCTAGAGTTTAATAACTACCCTAGAGGATATTGACATAGCGTAAAATTGAAGAACATCTATTTTTTCTGGCATCATTATTTATGTTCCCCCAAACCTTAATTTTTTCCACTGGCAATGTGTATTTCTTCAAAAATTTCCAGGGGATATATATGAGCATGCAGTCGTTCTTAGTGTGAAGACCGAGGATCAGGATGCCTTTGAGAGGGATTTTTTCCAGCTGAAACCTTACTATACAGATGCACGGTAACTTTCCTTGTCTTTAGCTTTAGTCAATTAAATAAAATCCATGCACTAGAGCAAAACTCTAAAGTTTTGGTTGAATAAAAATTTTCTAAACATGTCCGTTTCTCCCATGGTTAAATAATTTCCGAAGACTACTTTGTTTAATTGCTGATGATGTTCTGATTTATGTTGGATGTCAGTTTTTCACATTTTGATTATTTTTTATTTAACACCACTATGAGATGGGATGTTTCGATTTTCCTTTTTGCTGGTTGAAGTTTTGCTTCCATTTCAATCACGACAGGCAGTTAGATTAATTAGACAAAAAGCAACATCTCTCGCTTAAGTTACCCATGCTGCCAGCGTGTATATTAAACTAACTTTACAGTGTGGATGAAAACATATTATGAAATGGCAGGTTCATTGAATTTTACTTTTTAACCGTATAAATGTTCATCTAAATTGACTTACCCGAACATTGGACATGAAGGAGTGCTACAATAGATATGAGTCATCCAATGACAATAACTCATGTAGAAGATGGGACATGATTAAATATGTGATGTATGTTTGTGCATGCATATTAAGGAACAAGTGGGTGGATCCTCCCATGTGTCTCACACCGGAACAAAGGCTTATGAAATGCGACATTTTATTATGTGTTGGACTAGCTTTGAATAGATAGGTGTACAATCTTTCAACTGATTGTGTTTTGTGATTATGTAGGGAAGATTTTCTTTAATTTCTAGTTGCATATCTTATTATTTAATGTATTTGTGAATTGTCTTTGTTGATGTGTATATATACTGTATGTTATGCCTACATGTAAATTAAGGGAGGTATGTTTAAAACAGAACCTCATTGGGTGTGAGAAATGTAGTTGCTGGTGATCTTTTTTTTCAAACACTTACTCTTATTTGCTTGCACAACTCCTGAAATGAAAAGGTATGTTTGTGACTTCTGTTTCTTTTGATGGACCAGTGGACG
>CM042186.1:6663417-6747919 GCA_023539305.1 Ilex asprella | reverse complement strand
AAAAATACATTATTTAACATATTAAACATAATAAAAATGAATTATAAGGACGCTACCGAAAATAGTTATCATCATTTAGGTTGAATGTTTTTATTTAAGGACACACTAAACTTTAAACATATGTTATTAGAATTTTTTTTAACTTACTAGTACCTAATTTAAAAAAAAAAAAAAAAACAACAACAACAAATATGTATCTATAAATATGTCTGACTCGGTTCGTTTCGGCCGAGTCCAACCGAGATATCGCCGAGATACCGAGATACCACCGAGATATCGCCGAGATACCGCTATACCGCCGAGATATCGCCGATATTAGCTCATCTCGGGATTTTTACGTTTCGGGTATCGTTATCGTAACGGTAGTGGCCGAGTCAGATACGACTCGGCCGAGTCGTATCGGACTCGGCCGATACCTTGAACCATGTGGGGAGGGGGTTTTGTGGTTTGGGGCTGAATCCTTCTTTACTTTATATCTTCTATTGACAACATAAAATAATGAAATTTGGAAAATGAAGCGGGCGAAGTTGTCTGATGTGCTTAAACATCAAGCAAGAATGGTAGCAACAAAGAGAAAGAAGCACTGGAAACAAGACCTGGGGGAAGTTTCCGGGTTTCACTTTGTTAGATAACTGACTGGTACTAAAGCCAGATTTCCCTGCAGATATTACTGTTTGTCAGAATCCCTGGCTAGTTGCACACTGGATAATAGAATTTGGAAAGACTAACCAGATATTATTAGTGCATGTAATTGAGGTAAAACTTGCCTTTGGAAGCCATTAAATCAGGGTAATCCCTTTTTTCTGCAATTCCATTTGACATATCTTGCAGCACTAATGCAGTTGGCGGTGGGCCCTCAGAATCCAATTTAAGAGCATCCCAAACTTGAGTCTCCACAACAGGAGAATTTGGCCTTGTCCTACTTCTATCAGACTTGGTGCCCACTACATCATTAACCACGAGTCCTGAGATCTCTGATTCTCCTGATCTAGAATAAGTTATTACACAAGTCCAAATATTAGTCAGAGCAGTCTTACGTAACATATATATGCCTACAATAAATCAAAGGCACATGTGCCGCCGTAAAGAATTGCTTTATCACCTAAAAAGTGATGTCACTCAGAATCTATGTAAGGGATATTTTTATTTCTACCTAGAAGACACCAAAAGAGATTCAATAAACAGAAGCGCTTGGTCTATTGTCTCATGAGTTCTGACCAATGGATCCTAGAATTCAATAAGTTTGAGCACTCTTGGCAAGGGACACATGCATTTGTAACATGAAAATAGTTCAGACGTAGAAGGAAGAAATCTAGTCTCACAACCTGAAAGATACCCCTACTCTCTCGGTGAATACATGCATGTGAATTAACATTTCTCCATGCAATTAATATTGTCAAAAATTACTTCAACGTAGCACATCAAGTATATACATACCCCAGAGAGAAGCTGGATGAAGTAAAAAATTTCAGTTGTGAGTCTTCTCTGTGGTTAGAATCTGCTGACTTGGTGATCTCAACCGAGGGATCATTGTCAACAGCTTTGGATTTTGAAATCTCACCACTGTAGTTGTGTGGAGCAGTAAATTCTTCATCACAGTCCTCTATGACATTTCTCTTATGATAGAAGTCCTGTACAGTTTGTTCCTCTACTTGATTCTGAATTTCAAAATGAAAAAAACCTGAAGATTGTGAAGCATGGCGATTCTCTAGAGATGCCCTCTCCATGTTGCCAAAACGCTCCTGAATCATGGGTTTCTTGAGAATGGACAAAATTTCATGAGCTGGCGAATCAGAAACCAAATTCTCAAAAATTAATATGAGTGCAACAGAGCATAAGTACATGAAAAGATGAATGTCAACAAGAAGTTTTTCCAGAACAAACCCCTCCCCCTAAAGGAACAAAAAGAAAAAGTGTTAGATATAATCTGAGTTTTGTAGCTTGATGTACTCAATTTGAGTCTCCATCACAAAATAAGATATCTGCAGAAAAGTCCTTGATACAATCATACATTATAAAATGGCTCAGTGTTTTAAATGGTAAAACTGCTACAGCAGGCGCCAGAAACATGATGTGTAAGATCAAATACTGCTTTTTCAGGCTATCCTCAGAAAAAATAAACGTAATCCAGGAAAAGCACTACATAGTTAGGAAATAGAAAAGCAGGTAGATGTATAATTTTTTGTATATATGGACACTTAGTCACGTGGACACTGAAAACATATGAAAACAGAGTAAAGGATAGAAAAAGAAAGGAAATTAAATTAAATCAAATCTAAATATCCTCTTAATACACGAAGAGACCACCAAATTTAAGAGAAGCGATAAATTCACTTCTTTCAATTTGTGTATACACATATCTAATTGGTAATTGATGTTCATCTGGCTAAATCATCTAAAAAAGTTCCTACAAAATAAACAATTAGGTCGAAAACTTCAAAGCCAACCACCCTAAAACCATCATCATAAACCCGGAAACCTTACTGTGAGACAACTAAATAAATGAGATTTTGATACCCGATAACATTGAAGATAATTGATTAGTGGCTGCTTCGAACCAGAAATAAATTTCAAAGAAAATGTGTATCTTAAATATGTTTTGGGAGCCAACTTTATACTCAGAGTTCCCCAAGTGCGCTGGCATGCCCGGAGTAACTCTAAATTTGTAGAATAAACCTCTAACATGACACTTCGAGGTTCATCCTTCACTCGTAAGGCATATATCGTTTATTTCTTTTAGAAATATAATGTTTCAAAAACTGCTGGATCAGAGTTTTGGCACAAACTACTGAAACAATCCCAATAGTGACTAATAGACACCCATAGTCTTAAGTTAGGACCCTGTAAGCTCAACATATTAGAGCTTACTAAATGTAACAAATATAAAAGTTTTACAAGTATAAAGACGAGGAGTTTGTAACAAATATAAAGTTCTTTACTACTATGTAGATCATTTGGATGGAAAGAAACGCAAGGATTTTTTAGGATAAAGGCGAGGAGTTTGAAAGGATATGGAAAGATTGTATTTTTTGGCTTCTTTTTGGGCCTATGTGACTAAAGAGTTTGAAGATATTCCTCTCTTTTATATTACAGCTAGCTAGAAAGCTTCATGTGGATTATAGCTTGCTTTTCTTTATGTTTCTATTAGTCGATCGTTGTGTTGGACGACTTGTCCACCTTTGATTAGGTTATCACCTTTGCATTGCCTTTTTGGCTTTTTATCAATAAAGTCTTGTTTCTTATCAGCAAAAGAAAGTAAACAAAGATAATTGTTTTCGGAAGACTCCTGATGACTTGTTTTACATATAAATAATTATCAGGGTCAGGCCTATTCCCAGCAATTTATGTTACTAATATACTGCACTCAGTGGGGCATATCAACAAATTACTGGCCATGTAAAGGCTACTGCCATCACAGGGTAAGAGGTGGCGTAAAGGCTTGTTTGAAGGTTCTTTCTTGCTTAATTTGATATTGTCAAACTGGAGCCTCTAACCTTTGAATCATTATCTTTCCATCAAGAAGCATTGTCTCGAGGTTCTCCCACACATCCAAGTCAATACAGTTACAGAAGGAAAGATCAGTAGTACCATATAAAAAGGTAAAAACAAGAGAATAAAGGAAAGCACAAGAAAAACCTCTATTATGACTATTGCTTACAAAAAAAAAAAGTTATTAGGGATGAAGAAGCTACATCATGATTAGCTATAGAAAATTCAGAATGCTTCTCTCATGGACACAAAGGTGAAAAGTGAAAAAGCATTCATCATTTGTTATATTAACGTCTTCACTTACATTTATATGCAGAGATTCGGTAAGTTTGATAGCAGAGAAAATATAAACCACACACAAAAGGGGAAAAGAAATCAAAAAGGCCAAAATTATAGGAATTGTAGAGCTCCAACAATGCTTGTCACAGCATGTGATAGCTGACTTACCATCTCGCAAACGCTGCTTTGCAGGGACTCTTCTACTAAATTTGATTTTGTCGGTCCCGTAGCTTCTAAAGTTTGAATCCACATCTTTTAAATGGGAAGCATTCTTCTGAGACTCTCCTAAAACATCCAAGTTAAAACATTCACAGAAGGGAAGTTCAGGAACCTATGAAAGAAACAAATAAGATGATACAAGAGCAAAAGAAGCACCCACAAACTCAACTACATACCTTGATGACATAACAAAAATACTGGAGAAGTCACATCGTAATTTTTACATAAAATGTAAGAGAGTAGATGGCAACAAAAAAATGCCTCTTAGAGCAGAACTTTACCTTTATGACTCGTCCGTGGCTCACCAACCTCCACCAAATAATTTGGCAGTTTTAATGCACTTCCAGTGGTCACATCTTCTGATAACTTGAGGAATTTGCGGCTCAAAATGGTCCCATCTTCAGTCAATAGAGTAACCTGATAGTTATAGAATCAGCCGATACAACAGAAAAGTGAAAGTCACAAAATTAGAAAAACTTCACAGCAGGAGCTGAAATTTAACTGCTAGTAAAAGTATGGAGCTTACAGAAAGCATTCAAAAAGAACATGATATCTAATTCCATTTCATTGTTTGTAAAAATATTTATGAAGTTTATAACTTTCAGGAACAGATATGTTTGCTGGTGATTAGAAAATCAGCCTCTCACCTTTATGTCAATTCCCTGCAGTTGTAATGGAGTTACTCCATGTAAATGATGAATTGTTTCACGGTGCTGCCGAGTTATTAACCAGACATCTTACTAAGTCCTTTCTTGTTAACACAGCATATATGGAAAGGAGGGGATTCCATAAGCATAAAATCTCCAGGATACAAAGGCCAAGCGACAAATTCAAGTACCGAGGAATATACCACAAAAGTAGTTCTACATCACATGCCAAGCACTTATCAAACGCAAAAGGCTGGTAGAAAAAGTTTCATACTAAGGGCAGATATATAGATATATTAGAATTGATATCACTGTAATAAATGCCAAAGATCAGGCATTTATTATTTATGGAAAAATACAGTGGAGGCCTCTTCCCAAATAATAAGAAGGCAGAATGAATCTGCAAAAGAGCCAACTTAAAACCTAAATGAAATAGCTTCTCTGAGAAAGTTAACATATCAATTTTGCTACTTGAAACCGACAGAGAGCCTCTGCTTGAGGCACTTGAAGAAAGACCTTATCAAGTTTCTTGGAACTTATAACTTGGAAGCAATAATGTTTCATAGCATATATAATTCATATGAATTTATTGGTACTAGTGTGTACTAATTACACCAGACTGTAGAGTCATTCATAAGCAACCATTCAAATTTAATTTAGGGGAAAGAAAATGAGCATTAATTTGGTATAAATAACATTTTCTAACATAGCACCGATCAAGATCAGATAACTATATTATAACAACCCATTATAGATGATGAATATCAGTAAAAATACAATAAGATACATAGCATATCATCTTATAATTAAAAATAGTAGATACAACAAATAAATTATAGATATAAGCTCTTCAAAAGCACGCCTCTACTATTCAAAAATGAAGTTCATGGTATATGGTGCTGGCATTCTAAAAAAAACTTCAAATAAATCAACTGAGTCATTACCAGATTATGCACAAAGATGACTGACATAATCATTTAAGCAGGGAGCACAATGAACATAAAAACTGACCTGCTTTTGGTAGGAACCACAAAGTGCAAGTCCAAGGATACCGTTGTGGTACTTCTTGTTTTTCTGAGTTATATGGCTCGTGTACATAGCATCCCATTCTGCATTGTAGAAGGGGTGAAAAGAATAATAGGAGGATAAATCTCAGAAGATGACCAAACGACGTCTTTATAAGCTTTATAAAGAAAGGTAATACCAATGTCTCCTGTATGTTTAATTGTTTGGGCTACACTTAAAAGAACTGGAAGTTGGAACCATTTTAGACTCAGATAGAGAAAACAAATTGTGTTTAAAGTTCATGCTTGTTAGGGAAACAAAGAGCTAAGAGTGTTCCATGCAAGTTCCAACCAACTTGGAAGGTGTACTCTAAACTAAAACTAGATCACATTCTTCCACACAATTCTCAATTTTTTTCTGTAGAAAAGGTGCATTATTATGTTTCCTGTGTGAGTTAACGATACTAGTTTGTAACTGGAATTGCTATATAAATTATATGAAATTATGGCACCATCTTCGGAATACTTACTGCTTATTAAACCAAAAGAAGGCATATGCACATGCAAGAAGTAAGGAAGAGAGCACTTGACACAAACTTAAGACAATACTTATCAGTCCCAAATAATAACTTCAACAATAGTCAACTTACAGCGTAAGGGATCAGAAGGGAAGTACTACACTGCTAATTCATTAAAAAGAATAAGGCAGTATAATATATCAGAAAACTAAACAATTTATTTAACAACCACCGAGACTGATGCAATTCTACTGACCCCTTACTGAGGAAAGTAGTTTATTGTCATAATAATTTTAAAAAACAATGGAAATTTTTTTTGTGGAGGTTGGAAGAAGAAAGCACGGAATGCACCATAGTGATATCAAATAAAGTACTAATCAATAGTCGTTAGTTAAACAGTCTTTCGCTCAAACAGTGCACTGACAAGTAGATGCTTCATACAATGGCTAGATAAGCAGAGACAAACGTACCAAGAACAGGAGAGCCATTGTGGGCCTCGACTTCTTGTTCGTGCAGTGTTCCTCTATTTCCAACTTCCCAGCAGTTTCTTTCAGGAGCTTTCAAGTCCATTGGAGATTTATGGATCTCTTCAGTCTCTCCAATGTCCACCAAGTGAGCATCAAATGCTAATGATTCGCCAGACCTGATTATTTCATCCTTTTTAAGAAACCTGCTATCTAAGAGTGTCCTGGTTGCATCGTACAGCATGATCTGAACAGTGATACAGAAAAAGGAATTTGAGGATCAATGTGCTTTTGTATTAACAATCACAACAACAGTAAGAAATGAGTCAACACAAAAAAAAATGTTCAAACTTCACTAGGTAATAACATCTCTACTGACTAGGTTGGCAGAGGAAAAAAATGTGTTCATTGCATGCAACAATCACCATAATGCCATCAGTAGTACTGAAGGGCCCAACAATGTGGCTATCAACAAGCCGTGCAAACATGTCATTCCTAATAATCCCCTGAAACATTCTCCTTAAAAGTCCTAAATTTCATGCAAAAGAACTCCAATTTCAAAAACTAGCTCCAAAGGTTTGGCGATTCGCTATAGACCTCCAAACAAAAAAAAAAAGGACAGAAAATAATAGGGGGGAGTCTGTAATGCCCGAAATCAAGAATAGTCTAATAAGTGGTCAATAACCTTTACTTTTATAACAACTTTCCTCTTTTACCTAAATTAATCTCTCTAATTTATAGAGTCCAAATACATCTTTTTACTTATTGTGAAAACAGATATGGCCATCTCACTACATAAGATGTTTTCATTTACAATTTTTAAATGTTCCAAAATTTCAAAATTAAGGTCAAATTATTTGTCTCTTCTCATGTTCTCTGCTTCCTAACGACTACTTATGTCGACAGTGTGCCCAATTCTCTCTCACTCATCCCAACTTTCGCTCTCTTGGTGAAATTTCAAAGAAGAGTAATATCAATAAACAATAAATTTAAAGGACATACAGAATTTGTGGAAATCAACCTGCCTCCCTGACAATCCACAACTTGCAAGCCTTAGGAAACCATCGTGAAACTTCTTGGCCTTCTGAGTTATTTGTTTTGTGTACAAGACCTGCCACTCTAAATTGGAAATGATAAATGTTTAATCATGAAAGGAAAAGAAAATTGCAGTAAAACTGAAATATATCCCAAGGAAAACATGAAAGTCGGGCTTGTGAGAAATCACTAACTAGATAATGTCAACCTGACAATTGATCAAACCTAATAACAGTGGTTAGTTTAAGAATTCAGAATGGTTTGATGTTTTGTTGTACAATTGAGTGGAACAAACCATAAACTAAACAATGACTACCCCCGTCCGGTTGGAGGGGGGGCAACAAAATGAAAATAAAAGAATAGAAAAGCAAAGAAAAAGTAGGAATTTACGATAACGTTATATTTTGAACACAAAACTGCATTCTGAAACTAACCTGTTATGCTGGTTTTTGTCGTATCAGGACAGCTTGGTGATGCACCATACTTGACCATTTCACTCTTCTTGAACTCTATAATTTTCAAAATAATACAATTATCCTTGTCACTAAGATCATTGAAAGAACTTTCTGGCAGTAAAAAGGGTTATGTGCTAGAGCTAAGTCTTCCTTGAGAGAGAAAGTAACAGAAAAACACACCTTGAAAACAACCAATTCTACCACAAATTAAGAGGAAGATGCTCTGCATGCGCACAGAGATAAGACTCACATTCAGAGCACACTTACGAAACATCTTTATAAAATGCTGGATTTCCTATTTCAACCTTATAAAATGCATATTATAATCTCCCCATGCCAGCTCACACTCAGGAATAAACAGATAATACTGAAAACTTGTTTCACTTTGCAAATGAAGATGAAGAGATGATGAATGTGATCAAAGTAACCTCTGATAATTTTTTGTGATGGACTCAGATTACTTGATGGTGCTTTATTCTTCCCTGAATTAGCTTTCTTATTTTCTGAAAAGAAAAGAACCATTGGAACTAAGAAATAAAAAGGAAATAATTAAACAACTCGAGAAGGAAAAAATAAAAGAAAAATGATGTGATACCAACAGAAATTGGATTATTCCTGAACTTTTGGCCATGTAAATTTCCAGATTTCTCGGTAACCTTTTTATCTCTTCCTTGGAAATTCAAATTAGGTATAGGTTTGTGATCTCCATGAGGATCCCCAATGTCGACTAAATAAGCATCGAATTCCAGTGTTTCACCAGATCTGATGACATCCTCTTTCTTCACAAACCTGCTTTCTAATAGTTTTTCACAATCATCATATAGCAGGACCTGTGTACAGAATTCGAAAAAAGTATTAATGTGATATTTTCTGTATGATTGAACTTTACAAAATTTAGTTCAAAAAAAATTATTCAAATCCAAGCATAGAAGAAAACGAAAGAAAAACAAAAAGGAAAAATGAAAACACAATAATAATAAATAAAAAAAATCTCTTCAAAATAGTGGATTATCAGACATGAACTAGATCTTTCAGGTAGTGCCATCAGCAGTCAAAACTTCACGAACTGATTAAGCAAGTTTTATGGAACAGAAGCACAATACAGTAATCTGAGGTGCTAAACAACATTTTTCCGCATAAAAGACTCAACTCAATAATCTGAACACAATTTTTCCACATATTGCCACTTATATTTGTATCTAATTTTATTGTGCATTTAATATTCACGAATCATCTTACGATGTCTTCTGTAGTTGAAATCAAAGCACATTTTCACTGCTTTGGGGGGCTTTAAGCAAACAATTTCAATTTCACTGTAGTATATACATACATATATATGTATATACACAGAGAGAGAGAGAGAGAGATTGAAAATTTGAATGCATATGAAGGAACATATTGAATGATTGGAATACCTTGTGGCTTGACGAGTGAAGCTCTAGGAAACCGTCCTGATAGACTTTACGCTTCTGCTTGATGTGCTTTGTGTAGGTTACAGACCATTTCTTCGCATCTGCCATCATTACAACAAGTTTGCCTAATGGAGGTGATAAGCTTCTACAAATTACGATCGACAGTTCTCAATACTTCAGAATTTTATCTGGATATCACCAGTGAAGAGTGAGCAAACAAAGATTTGAGCATTCAGTTGAGCTGCTTTTGATTTAAATGGCGGGAACGTAGCAATGCTAAGCGGCTGACCGAAAGTCTTCTGAGTTCGAATCTCGACTCTCACAACAAGTTACACGTGGTGGTGACTGGGTGAGGTGAAAAAGTAAAAGAATTTAGAATAAATCTCATAAATGGCCCATGAATTATGATCTTTGTTTTAAATTATCCCTTATGAATTATGAGTGTTGAGGTTAGATGGTGGAAGTGAATTTTTGGTTTGGCTGCTGCTGAGCGGAAAAGGCAGAAGCTGAGCTATGGGATTCATTACGCAGAAGCTGGAGGTCTCGTGTTTGGTTGATATTTGGTTTTAGTTCTTTCGAAGAATTACAGTCAATTTATTGTAATTAGAATTTTTAAATTCTTTGTTTCTCGTAATTCATTAATTCATAGAATAGAATTTTTATTTTCCTAAAAAAAAATCTCTGAACCATGTAATATATTTCAATCAACATCTTTCCTTAAGATTAACCGTTAAATAAGATAAATTTATAATTAATAAGATAATTTTATGATTAATCAAGCTCAGTTGAATGCATGAGAAGCTATTAAATTGCTCTCATCTCCTAATATTTATGACCAATTTTATTTTGTCCCTGATAATTAAAAAAAGTCATAATATTTGTATAATTGTTGATTTTATTGCAATATTATCCAATTTGGATTTTGTCAATAAACCTATAACATTAGGATTTGATCCAAAAAAAATAATAAACCTATAACATAGAAATCCCACAAGGAGTAACAGAGGTGCTACACTCAACCCTTGTCAAAAAAATTTGCTCTACTAGAAGGGTGAGAAGCAGGGAGAGATGGCGCGTCTATGGAGAAGGAAAAGGATAAGAGTGTCCTGTCTAGAGATTTCCCACAAAAAAAGAGAGGTGTCCAAGAAAGATTGTTGTCGAGAAAGAAATACCAATAAAGAAATGGAGAAAGTTTGAGAAGGTCACATGTTCATTCTCTTTCAATTTAGTTTTGTTAGAAATCTAATTTATTTCATGGGTTAATTGTATTAAAGGCCCCTAAATTATGAAGTTTATCTCATTTTGATCCCAGTGTTTAAAAAGGAAAAGTCTCGCCTCGCCTCGCCCGCCCACCCAGTTTGAGGGGAAATAGAAAAATATGGTATAGAAAAGTTTAAATACAGTTCAATTTCTTGCTAATTTTGTAGTTTTTTTCGGAAGGTTTGTTAATTTTATAGTTGATGTGAATTGAATGAATAATTTGATTTAACTTGAGGGTGGTGATCCATTCTTTGTGGATATCCCTTTCACAGTCGGCGCTATTTAACTTCTATTCATTTCTAACGGTGGTGTTGTTGGTAATTTGCGCATGCACGTTCTTGAGGATGCAATTCCCAGCATTCCTTGTACAGAAAATTGGGTAGGTCTATTCTTTTCCTTCGTAGACATATGCCCATCATATTAGTTTTCCCCCTCAATGAATACTTGATTGGTTGATTGTTTCCGGTGGAATTTTTTTTTCCTGCTACTTCCCTTTCAGGGGGTATTATTATTTTTGCATCGATATATTCTGATTTTTGATATATTCTGATTTTATATAGCGCCGACCCCCTGATGGTGGTTTTTTAGGTTATGATAGGCTTGGTAGTGTCACTAGGACACAATAAAAATCAGAATATATTAATATATTTAGGTTATAATGATGTTTTTTTAGGTTATGATAGGCTTGGTAGTGTCACTAGGACCCAAATTGCTTTGTTTCCCATCAGCAAACATTTGTGGAGGTCAAGTTGACAAACACCCCCACTCCACAAAGAGAGGGCCTGCATGTGTCCACCGTTCCTTTCACACACAAACTCGCAAATCATTGGAGCGCAGGTATTGAAAATGAACGGTTTTGGTAAAATTTTTTAGTCTACAATTTTGGTTCAAAGCTGAAAAATCCAAGTTCGATGATAGCTAATGGTGTCTTTTGAATGGCCATCATTCACTTACTAATGTGTGTACCTTCTTGATGGGTAGAAAGGCAAGCATGTTTCAATTTATCTCTAGTGAAGTCGAAACTTCTTTGGTTTTTATTATGTTCTGTATATATATTGTATCATTAAATAATGCTTGAAACAAGTGAACGTTAGATCCCCTGGGTGGCTGTCGGATGCTTCACAATGGGCGTATCGATAATATTTTTCTGAGTGATAAAGAATTTGCTTGTATTGATGTAGGTTCACCTTTTCTTTCGTCCAGATAGCTATTGATTTGGGAGGCTCCAGCATTATTTGGATATGAGAGGATTCAAATTTTTGTGCCTTGTAGGTGTGTAATTTTGTTATAGCCAAGTGTTATTTTTGAAAACTTCATGTATGATCTCTCTCTGAGTTTGCTATTAGATCATGAGAGTTGGTCATGTGGATTGTTTTGCACCTTAATGGATAATGAATGCCCATGGTTATTTTTCTGATGTTTGATTGTTTAGAATTTGATTTTTTTAATCTTTTGCGTGTATGAGCAGTTCCAATGGATCACGTATGGTAAATTTTCCTGGACGGTCCAGAAATGTCATTTAATAAACTATCCGGATGATTCTGTAATTCGAAAGTTCAAAAAACTTTTTGTTCTGTTTCTTGGTTTGCTGGAGGTAACAGAAGTTCCTACACAAACTAAATCTTATTTTTTATCTAATGCAAGTCTATAACCACCATTTAGCAACTCAACGATCTTGTATTGCTCAACTGATGTAAAACAGTATAAAAAAGAATTACATCTCATCAAGAAACTAGAACCCGCAAAAAAGGAACAAGTGACAAGATACCTTTTAAGTGACATGTAGCACTGAATCTCTATATCCCATGTTTAAATCCAGGAAAGAACACTGCACCAGCTGGCGCTTGGATTTCACAACTCTTGCCTAGTCTAGAACATGAAAAGAAATTAACAAAATCCCATGCCGAAGGTGATATGTTAGAAAGAAAAGCCACCATTCATTGGCAATACTGAAGCTATCTCTTCTTTTTACCGCCCTTCCCAGACTTGGAAGGTGCAGCAGTCGAGGTGGATGTGGGTTCCTGTTTCTTAGTCCTCCCGGGGTGTCTCGGAACCAACTCAGCAACATGGAGCATCAACTGTTTCCCTGCAACATAATCCCGATGTTTATTTATAAAGCCACGGGGAAGAAATATATACAATTCACCTATTAGAAAATACAATAACAGCCAAAACACTAGGACATGGAAAAAACATGAATGATTTGCATACTTTGGCTAGATGATGTACTGAGCCAAACATCATATACAGTTGGGAATCACTTTTTCTTCTAAAAAACCACGACCCACTGATTCTTTCAGAAGTGTGAATGCATTGCTTAGGAATTAGTATGCAGTGCCTGGGAATGCAGCGCTGTGAAGTGGCTCCCAATCTAGTTATTGATTCATCAATCCCAAGTTAAATGGTTTTACGGTTCAAGTGGGTAGTATTGGTGCAAAACAACAGTACTTGAGTAGAACAATTCTTCCTTGTGCAAGCTCAAGAAAGACAAGCACCAAAAGTATCCTGGTTCATGCATAGGCTGAGGGCAATCTAAGGATAACAAAGGAGAATGAGTTTTATGCACAATGGACTTTAACAAAGGCCCATCTTAGCCAAACAAAGAATGGTTGATAAAAAATGACCCTAAATGGAATCTCCAAGTCTTGAAGAAATGCTCAGAATCATCATGCAGATGAGATTTTCAACAATTATGATCACATTGAATCTTGAATTTCCGATTTGTCATGCTCAATAAAATACATGAACACCTAGGTGTAATCCTTGCAATTGATCATAGATATTTTGAAAACAAAATTAAGGACTCAAAATACCACCTAGGAGCAAGAACTAAAATAATCACATTAAAAAACTCTCTTATCTTGGTTGTGGCCAGAAATATGAATGCAGCAGTTAGTAATTGACAGAATCGCAATTAGTTTGTCCCCAATCTAGAATTAGTACTTTGGGTTTGAGCCCTATGTGCTAGTTCTCTCCTTTCAAAACACACACGCACACAAAATAAATCTCTTGCAATAGATCATTATAGGGGCACTGCCATGCAAGTACTCAAAAGGCATTGACAAAGATCAAATATTTCGAGCCGGCTTTGGAACTCAAGAAAAAGAAAGTAATTCCAACATTATCACCCACCAGTATGCCTCCTTTCAAAGTATATGATAGTAGTTACATTTCCTAACAACCAAGTTAGGGTGATCTAGTCTCTTTAAGAGAACAACACATTCCAACAAAGGAACTGAAAACTAAGAACATGAGAAAAAACCTAAGAAAATGAAGACTGCTTACTAGAAGATATAGCCGGATTACACAGAGTCCCATCTTCCTTTTTCAGCAAAACCCTCACCCTCCCTCTTTGCATAAAATCACGCGGATACGCCTTATCAATCTAACAAAGATCCATAAACACATTATCAAACATGAGAGCTTTCCCAACCAATAGTCCCCTAAACTGATCGCAATTAACCACATAAAGAAGAATAAAAAACTGGGAAATGAAACATCAATTAATCACTACAAAAAAACGAATAACAATTCAAATAACATTGATAAATCAAACCTCAATAGCAAAACGGAGTTTGAGGTAGCTACAACAATCACCAATCTCAATACAAGTAGGGTTTTCACACGCTTTGCTAGCGTTAATCCGCCGACCCTCAGCGATCGTTTTCTTTGAATTTATGTAAATTGGGTAGAACACAATCCACTTCTTTATATTAGGTATATCCCCATCCATGTTTCCTATCAAATCAAAATGATAGGATTCGAAACCATCACTCAAAGCAAAAACCCTCAACTCATCTAAAAGAAAGTTTAGATTTGCAATCCAACTTTGAAAAAAAAATCACAGGCTGAAAAATAAGCAAAATTGAAACAGATCTAATGATGCTGCGGGTGAGGGAATCAGAACGTACCTTGAGTTGAGGAAAGAGAAACCTCGACCAAGAAAAATTCCGGAGAACTTTGCTGTGCACAACCCAGACCAGACCAGTTATACTGTTTCCGTAGTCCCTGGTTATGGTAGGAGACGCAATGGGCCAAGCTCGTGTTTGCATTGGTCTGGGCCATCGAACAACATCTAATATAAAGCGGATTCAATAAGTCGATTTAATGATCTCAAATTCATTACTCGAACGATCAAAAAATTATTATTATTTTTTTAATATTTTTATTTTTAAAAAATCAACGATTACGATTGATCTTGTAACATATCTTACGATCTCAAATTCATTCATCTAACGATCAAAAAAACAAGCCGATCCAAGTATTAGTGGAGTAACCATGACACAAACCCAACAGACCAAATGAATACTTAAAAGATTGGAGGTCTATCGCATTACCACGACAGAGAGAATTAGAAAGATAAAATAAAAAATTATTCAAAATTTTGCCCAATTCTGAGCACCAAGGCATTGCAAAGATGAATGGATAAGCGTATTAGGGAACCAAAGAACCCACATCAATACTAGACGGGCCATTCTGAAGACTGTGCCTGTCAATAGTGTCACTCTGCTTGGGAAAATGAATTGATTTCAGAGTCGTTTTCTATTTTATCACCAATTTAAGGCATGTTCACTTGGAATGGTAGTGGACCAGAAAAAAATAGATATTCGTCCGAATCTATCCCGTTTGAACCGAAAATGAACCATACGTATTAGACGGTAGACATATATAAGAATATCTATATAAACCCGCACAGAAATAGAAGTGAAGATGGAAGTGAAGATGGACTAACACTTACACCTGTCCCAAACCCCAACCCCAACCCCAACCCCCAAACTCGGAACCCCTAAACCCCTTTTTTTTTTTGTAAAATAAAATAAATAAAAAATGCATGCAATTACATCATAATGCATTTTAAAATTAAAGAAAAGAAATAAATTCTTAAAGCTAAACTGAAGATAATGGCTTGCAGTCCGAACCCCTAAACCCCTATACCCTAGACCCAAGACCAAGAACCAAGACCCAAGTATCAAGAACCAAGAACCCCAAACCCCTAAGCCCCAAAACCGAAACCCAAACGCGAAACCCTAAACCCTTTTTTTTTAGCTGCATTAAATGAGCTGAATTTAAGAAGAAATCCTTGCTGCCTAGATCTCCAAGCTGAAACAAAGTCATTCACAAAGCCTCAGTTAAAGAAAACTCGCCTGCTGCAATCCTACTGAACCAGTCCTAGGGATGGCAGTAGACCGAAAAAAAATGGATATTCGTCCAAACTCGTCCCGTTTAGATCGAAGATGGACTATACGTATTGAACGATAGACGTATACGTGGATACCCGTATAAACCCGTGCGAGGATGAACTTACCCTTACCCCTGCCTCATCCCCGTTTCCAGCTAAATAAATAAATATATATATATACTCTTTTTAGTCTTTTAGCCTAAATTGTGCAAATATTACTCATCTTTTACTTCTAACATAACAGATAGTTGTGAATGTTATATGAATAGGGCTGGAGCTTTTACTTTGCTGGGTTAAATTTTGCACAATTTGTATCATATACATGTCAGTCACCTTTGAAAACCTTACACACACATACAACACAAATTCAGATAAATTTTTTGTAAAATTTGATATACCCAATAGATCATATTTAGCATGCCCAATGCCCAACAGATCTTAGACAGCAAACTTGTACAGATCAATGAACTTTACATCTGTGATCCTTTATAGAGAGTTACCACCATTATGTTGTTTGTGAACATCTGTTTTGGACATTTGTTTGTGTTTTGTTTAAATATGTAGTATTTTAAAGTAGTATTTTAGACATTTATTGTTTGTATTTTATTCAAATATGTTATGTTATATTATGCTGTATTAGATTATATTAGATTATTTAGAATGTTGTTGAATTATTTAAAATATTGGATTTATTTAGTTTGGGCTTGGGCTTGGGCTTGGGCTTGGGCGGGTACGGGAGAAGCAAAAACGGGGACGGAGATTAAAAATTTACCCGCGGTTGGGATGAGGATGAAAATTATACCCGCCAGCGGGGGTGGACCGAGAATAGAAGCAATTTTTTTAAGCAGGTACGAGGATAGAGACTACACCCCCGCCCCGGCTTCGGCCCATTTACAGCCCTAACCAGTCCAGCTGAGACATCAAGTTGAACAGTCCATCAAATCCAGCTGAACAAAAAACCAGCTGAACAGTCCATCAAAAATCAGGTAAACAGTGCGTGAATAGTGCCGTGAACACTCCAGCTGAACAGTGCCTTGAACAATCCAGATTTGTTGCTGAAACTGTTGAAATTCCTGCAGAAATGCAACAGTCCAGCTGCAGCAGATGAAAAATACAGCTAAACGATCCCGATGTAGATCTTGCTGAAGCATTCCAGTCAAAGCAGCGCACTCCAGACAAAACAACCCACTCCAACTACAAAGTGTGCATTAACACTTATAATTCTCTGTCCTTAAAAATCTATATTGCCTTTGATCTTGCAGAAGGAGAAATCGAGCTTCAAATGGCAAGAAATCTGCAGAAGTTATCTCCGTGTCATTACGATCTTGAACTCCTTTATTAGCTAGAAAATTCGCCTCACGATAGACATGCCGAATTTCGAAATTCCAATTGCTAAGAAGCTTCTCCAACTTATAAGACAATGTCAAATATCTCCAGTTACACTCAATGCTCCCCTTAACCATGTCAACTATCATTTTAGAATCTGTCTCAATCAACAACTTATACTCAGACAACCCAAACTGATGAAAAAGTTTTAATCCATCTAATAATGCTCTAATTTCAGCTTCCATATTAGTTCCCATTCCATAAAATTTGGAAGTTGCAATAATCAACTGGCCCCATTGATTTCGCAATACAGCTCCACCACCAGACCAACCTGGGCTCCCCTTGGCTGAACCATCAACGTTAAACTTTAAAGTACCATCCAGCGGAGGAGACCAAGACACCCATACAGCTCTAGCCTTAATCGGAGAAAGATTAGCATTAAGAGATGACAGCAGAATTTGTCCTTTCCTTGAATCCGCAACTTTAGCCCTTACGACATAGCTTTGATAGGTTACAATCCGACTGCATCATACATAACCAACACCTACTTGCCATCGCAATACTAACAGACACAAAATTGGAATCCATAGGGAGAGCATGTTTAAAAAAATTTCGAGTAATGAGCTGAGCAGAAGGAGCAGTATTTTGCTTCCATATAAGTGTAGCCATATCACTTGTTTGCTCTCGTTGCCTAATAATCGACCGAGCAGACTGAACAGTAAATCTGCCTGTTGAAGACGGAGTCCATACCAATCGATCCTGCCTATCATAATATGTGACTTGCAATGAGGAAATCTCTGAAATTAACTCCTCAGTCAGCTCCAAACAAGATTCAAAATTCCATTGGTCAGTACAAAATACATCTCTCAACTTAGGAAAAACCTGTGGAAACTCTTGCACCCTCAATAGTAAAGGTCCTTGACCTGTCCAATTATCACACCAAAAATCAATTCTAGCACCATTTCCCACTATCATTTGTGTTTGAGACCACTTCTTCAAACCATGGCAACAGATTCCAATAACTCCTTGAGTAGGAATGCCTTATATTTCTTGACACATGCTGCTGACGAAGATATTTAACAGAAAAAATCCTGGACCATATATATGACCCATGCAGCAAATTCCAAACTTGCTTCATACGTGGCGCATTAGAAACATCCTGAAACTTTCGCAATCCAAGACCTCCCTCCTCCTTTGGAACAGTCAGCTTAGCCCATGAACACCAATGCCTCTTTCTTACTGCTGCTTTACTAGACCAAATAAAAGATGCCATACTAGAATTCATTCGAGCAATAATGCCCTTTGGTAAATTTATATAAGCTAAGAGATGCACAGGTATTGCACTGAGAACAGATTGAACCAATACAACCCTTTAAAATTGAAGTTAAAATCTTATTTTTACTTTAAAGGAACAAAAATGAAACTATATTACAAAATGAAAAAAGAATAAATTCTTAGAAATAAAGGAAGTCATAATTGGTACATCTTCATCGGCATGAAATTGGAACTTAGTAATACAAAGGAAAAAGGATCTGACGAGAAAAAAATAGACAGACGGGGACTACAATTTAAGAGCAGCTATTGCTTCAGGTTTAAAATCAACTCTCAGACCCACCACTCTCCTCACCTCGGCTGGAGTCAATCTCCAGGTCATGGGACCTGCGTTCTCACCCCAGAAATCAAGAATTTCAGATACCTTTTCTAAGTTTAGGATAGTGGCCATCTGGGTCAGACGAGCAAATTTGTCTCTAACAGTTCTTTGTGTCATACTAGAGAAATGGCTTACTAGAGCCCTAGCATCTCGGTCAAGTTGAAGACCTCCAAGCTGACTGAATCGTTTTTGCATCATGATTACTTCAAGCCTTTTTAGAATGAAGTCAATGACCAAATGAACAAATGAGTCATAATTGTTAGAAGTCATTAGTGGCTGGAGCCATGCTACATTGATCTCAACAACATGGAGAAGCCTCTGGACCCATGGATCATTCACCTCATTGTCAGCATATTCAGCTTCAGACAGCTCATAGCTAATGGTAGCCACACTATCTAATACTGGACGGATACGGGGCATCACAGTTGCTACAAGTTGCTCCACTCCAACATTTAAGGCTTTCTTAAAATTGTTGCTCATCTCGCCCAATTCAGACAAACAAGATTTAACTCTCTCTCTATCCGCTGGTGTAGGGAATACCTGAAACCATAAATTGAATCGGATCAACACAAACCCAACAGACCAAATGGATACTTAAAAGATTGGAGGTCTATCACATAACCACAGCAAAGAGAATTAGAAAGATAATATAAAAAATTATTCAAAATTTTGCCCAATTTAAAAATGGGAACTGAGCATCAAGGCATTGCAAAGATGAATGGATAAGCATATCAGGGAACCAAAGAACCCACATCAATACTAGATAGGTCATTTTTAAGGCTGTCAATAGTGTCACTCTGCTTGGGAAAATGAATTGATTTCAGAGTCATTTTCTATTCTATCACCAATTTAAGGCATGTTCACTAGGAATGACAGTAGACCAGAAAAAAAAAATGGATATTTGTCCAAATCCGCCCCGTTTGAACCGGAGATGGACCATACGTATTAGACGGTAGATGTATGTGGGAATACCCATATTCATACAAGCTAAGAGATGCATAGGTATTGCACTGAGAACAGATTAAACCAGTACAACCCTTACCATATTAGATAACAGCTTTGCATACCACCCTTCCAGCCTTGATCTAAACTTCTGCAACAAATCCTCACAATAAATCAACTTAGGCCCGCCCTTTATAACTGGACACCCTAAATACGTAAAAGGACATTTTCGAATGGGAATTTCTTCTTCAAAATGAACAGCCAAAGGGCTATGGTCCAGACTCACTTTCTTCTTCAAATCCCCCAGATTTTTGGTTTAAAAGGGTCCATCTTCACAGGCCCATTATCTTTCTCTGCCACCTTCAGCCCACTTGACCCAATAGTCTCTCAGCCCTTGTTCCAAATTTAACAAACTTCATTCTTGGATTACGCATCTTCTTATTACCTAAGTCTTAGTCCAAGTCCATTAATTTTAGCTTATCCACTCAACCAACACCAAATATGTATAGTTACTCTAACCTTTTGTGCACCAAACCACACATCACCCCTTCCCCCACTACTATCACATATTCCTCCCAATCCTTTGACTTCATCAACAATCTCTCGCCTATCGTTCTAATTTTTTATACTACCTTCCCCATACAACCTCTGTTTCACGTTGCGACTAAGTCTACTCATACTCAAGAAGACCTTAATCCTAATGGAAAAACACTTCCAGTTAAAATCAACTTTGAAAGACGTCTCGAGTAGACCCGATTGAGGCTTACAAACTAAGATTTGAGCTCGAACAAATTATCGAGACTTTTAGTTTGTCAATCAACATCAATAACCCCACAACAATCTCCAATCTTCTTGAAGTCTTTGCGTTGCCACAAATGGAACGTTAAACATTCTACTGCTCCAACCTCCCAAAATACGACACTTGGTTTCTAGTGACATTGGACTCATGACACCTCGCTGAAGCTTCAATGTAGCAGATCCTTTCAGATAAACTCTTTCATTTTTTACATATCCTCTTTGCCCACAAGTTATCTTCACAAAAGAAGATGGCTTTATCTGCTTGAAAAGCTCGTAACCTTATAATCATTTTCATAACCTTAACAAAGAAGTTTGTATTATCTTCCAAGACACATACATAGTCCCTAACACATACCAGAACACATCTCCATCTTTCTTCTTCTTTTAATAGAACTTCATGACCCTTAAAAGTCTTAGCATCTTTGGGTTTGAGAACCTCAACCCATGCCCTATTTTCCCTCTCCTTTAAAAAAGGATATCAACCACCATGAACATCCTCCAACAATATTCAAAAAGCCTCCTAACCCCTTCCTTCAATACTTTTAGGAATAATCAACCCCCTTCTCCTTCCATTATTCATCATCTGAGTAACTCCCATAAACTCCCCAAACCTACTATTTTCCATTTCAATCCACACACAATGCCCATCCTTCCTATATTTCCTTAAGAATGCATTCTTTCTATTCCAACACAAAGCTGCATTAAACATATCCATCGACCATCTCACAAAATCCTTATTCAATGAGCATGAGAATGATCCAAATAGATTCCATTCCATTGTACGAATCAACTCTCCATGTAAACCTTCGAAGTGCACGTTAAAACATGTTTGTTCAATCTTAATCTCCACCGCTACCTTTTTAAGATACACAAAGATGCAGCAATCATATTTGCATCAGAAGTTGCATGGCACTAAACCTTACGATTGTCAGATATTGTTAAGAATATTGGGGAAGGATCTCTAGTCTTAATAATATCACTTGACAGGATGCATGAGTTTTATAACTTGTATGTCACTGCTGGAATATTGCCATTCAATGAAAGCCTATAGGGAGATGCTATATGCAAGGGCTAGGGACCTCCACCTATCTTTCAGCTTGTCACGATTTCAGTTTTGACAAAGTTTTTGATGTTTGAGGTCAATAAGTAGCTGACTTAAGATGTGGGCCTGTACAGATTTTCTTTTCATGAGGTTTTATTCGGCTAGTCTGGGTTGTAGTGAGTCCAGAGTGTTCTTAATTCTGCTTTTGTGGTTTTGTGCTTAGTGTTTAAGAGGTATGCCTTCTTGTCCACGAGGACAAGTATAGAAAGGCCTCATCACGTTGTACATGGTTCAAACTGTAGCAGTTGAGCACCTAAAAGTTCCTGTCCAGAAATATAACATGTGGCACTGTTTTCAAATTGATGTTGGGACTTAATTTAAACATGGTCCCTAAAATATTACCAGAAATGAGAGAGATCTATGTTCCATTAAATAAAATTTGTATATGGAAAGAGAAGCAAGCCAAGACCACATTGTGTTATGTATGAACTAGCAATTTTAGTATACTCCTATAAGAAATGAAACTTTGAATGCAAAGCTCTGCCCAGACAAAGAGCCAAAACAAAAAAATCCTTAAGAAAGATGGGGACTGAATAGAAATAACCAAAAGAGAAGTACAATTGCCACTGACCTCTGAACATTGTTCTTCAATCTCATGCCGTAGTTTCAGTGCATAATCGCTACTGACATCCATGTTATTTAAAGCTGTCGCAATCTCTGTCCCAGTCTTTTGCACACCAGCACCACCCATGAACAGCTTCGCTCCAAGGTTAGGCTCCCTCATTTTCTGCTGCAACGCTTCATTATACTCGCCACCCAACAAACTCACAGCACTGCTCAGTACCGCAATCACTGAGTTAATATTAGAAGTGGATATCGACCTCCTGCAGCAACTCTGCAGAACATAGAACACGTCGTCCACCATGGACGTTGTGAGGCTGTCAAGTACATGCTCATCAATGCTAATAGCCTTCCTCACATTTTCCACCATGAAGAACCCCTCCAAAATCACATAATAACCCGTAATGTCCTGAACAACTTTACTGAAATTTCCGCTCCTAAAAGCTCTGGTTGCTCGGGGAAGCAATTCCGGATCAACTGAACTCAAACCTCTTATCTTGGACACCATATAATCGGTGTAGTCCTCACCCAACTGAGTCAATTGCAAAATCTCTTCCAAATACAATTCGATCTCCCTTGGGTCAGGTCCTTGGACTCCAACAGAAAGTAAGTTACTCTTGTAAGTATTAATTTCGGATGTCAACTTAGCCAATTTCCGATATTCCATGTATTTCTTTAAAATTAAGGAACCCCGAGAATCACACTCATCTTGGAGCTCACATATGGCATACACAATTCCATCTTCACCGCATAGATTACTCCTTAAAATCTCATTATTTTCTTCTATGGCTAACACAATGTCTTTGAACAAATTCGTCAAACAAGCAACAAAGTTCACCTGATTTTGATTAGTAGCAGCGGCAGAGGATTGCTGTTGCTCCATCGATTCCACCAATTGCTCGAATTCGAGCCTAGATCTCATCGAAATTACTTTCTTCAAATAACTTATGTACAGTTGCAAACCTTCTTCCTCCAAACCGAGAGGAGAGTATAATCTAATGAACCGAAGGATCGCCGGGTGGTCCCGCTGATCCACAGCAGCCGATAACCTCTTCCTGACAATTCCTTCCAGCTGTTTCTTCGATGCTAGCAACATTTCTCTCTGATCCGAACCAGAATCTCTGTATTTGGCATCGATCTGGAGGAAGGTCTGGATGTATTTAGCAGCCGATTCAAAATCTTCAGTTTGGAGAGCTTTCTTAACGCCATCAATGCAATTACCTCTCTCTACGATGGCGTCGATGCGGAGAAGCGTGTCATTGACGCGGGACTGAGCGAGATCAAGTTGGCGGACTTTGCCGCTGACCTGATCGGCGAGATCGCTTGTGGAGCGGACGTTGGAGAGCATGTGGTCGGAATCGGCCTTGACGATCTCAAGGAGCTCGGTGGATTTGTGGAGGTTGGAGAGTTGTTTGTCGAGATCGGAGCGTTGGGAGAGAATGGTGTCCAGTTCAAGATCCAGGGCTCGTTGGTAGGCAATGCATTCGTGGAGGAGACGAGTCATGGCTCCTACATCGGTGAGTTTTCGAACGTGTTCGAGGGCTTCAGGAGTGCCGAATCGGACTGTTGAAGAGGATGAAGACGAATTGATGGCTGTGGATGTATCGTGTTCTTCTTGGGGTGCTGAGATTGAGCCGTAGGGTGTCGTGGAAGCCATTCCATAAACACAGAAGAGAGAGTGAAGAAAGACACTCGTATCTTCAAAACTTAAAAACCAAATTGAGAAACCTACTTAAATTAGGAGACGATGAGCAAGGGACACCAGCGTGCAAGGGACACCAGTGTTCGGCTGACCGGGGCTTGTTTGAATGAATTTTTGGGAAGAATTTGAATCGACTTATCCAAACTCTTCTAAATTTAAATTTTTAGATGAAATTCAACATTAAATTCGATTTATACTCATGTTTGATATACAACACATACACGTATAAGACTCACGGATATATTATAATTATTAACAACTATTTATCTCACAAATTACTAATTTATCCTTGATCAATCCAATTTATACTCATATTAAAGAGTATAATTATTTTTGCATCGTTAATTCCTTAACTCATCTTCCCAAACTAATCCCTCCCCTAAGTTTGACAAAACTCATGATCATGAATTTAATTTTCGGGTCAGCTGCAGCTGAATTTAGGAACCCAACATTGAATTTTCAATCCAAATATAAAGTTTGAGAGTCTTTTGGACTATTTTTTTCAAACCCATCTTACCAAACCCTCTCAAACCTCTTTACCAAACAGCCCCTTAGAGACCAACTTGCACTGCATAACGCTGCTGTGGGATTGATGAATCCATGCTTATGGTGGAGGGAATCATTTAACAGTTCTGCATTCCTGTGTAATATACCCTACTTCTCTAGTAATCAGCTGGTCATGGAACTTTTTTTAGAAGATGATCAATTCCCAACTGAGTTTGATGTTTGTTTCATCTCATCTTTTCAAACTAATCATGTCTTTCTTCACACTGGCTTTGTTTACTGACATTGGGATTATATTGTAGGCAAACAGCTGAGGCTCCATGTTGCAGAGTTGGTTCCGACTTCCGAGACACCCAGGGAGAACTAAGAAACGAGAGCCTACATCCGCCTTGACTGCTGGACATTCAAAATCTGGGAAGGCCAGAAAAAAAAGAAGAGATAGATTCAGTATTGCAAACGATGATTGCAGCTTTTCTTTCGAACGACTGACAATCTTGTTGAGCATGCATGGATTATGTTAATTTCTTTTGCCCTTTGTCTTGGTAGTCATATTCTACAGGCTAGGCAAGGGTTGTGAAATCCAATATTCAACTCCTCTCCTCCGTCTACCTACACAGGCCTTGATCCCTCTTCAGCTTAAAATGTGATGCGCAATGCACATTTGTGGATCCAAACATGGAATATAAAGATTTGAGGCCTATTTGGTATGTTTTTTTTAGAGGAGTTTAAATTGGCTTGTTCAAACATTTTCAAACTCAAAAATATGATTCAATATTTAATGTTGTTCATAACCATATTTGGTATGCACAAAGATATATGACTATTATGATAATATATTTGTATATAAATGATTATTATGCCTCTTAACCAATTTAATCCAAATATGGGTATAAATATATGAAAGGTATAAATGTCATTTAAATGATAAACTCATTAACCCACATATGAAACCCATGAGCTTGAGTTTCATGACTAGGTCGGGTTTCAAATCCTGGGCCAAATGCATAATTACCAAATATGAGTTTAAGGAAGTTTATTCTCCAATCCCTGTTCCTGAACCCATATACCAAACAGCCCCTTGGTGCTCAACTGGCAGGCTTGTTGTCACTGGTAGGTTTATTTTGTTATAGTTGCTTGGTGAATTCGTATAAAAATTTATCTATGCCACCGGACAGTAATGCTTCAGTTGGTCCAAATCCATAAGCATAAATAGTTCAGCTGTTATGTCAATGGAATCTCTGATGGTGGTAGACCTATAATCGTTTCTACTAGTTCCTCCACATGAGATTTTATGTCTGTTAACTTCTACCAGATAACATTTTAGGGAGGAGCTAACTCAAGTATGCAAGCAAAATTGCCGAAATTTATCCAATCAAACATCAAAATAGTACTTATGTGCCTATTTATTCATCAGACCTAGACATGGATGCTATATTAAAGTTCTTTTCCAAATGAGAACGTATTGCACATTGATTCTCAATCGCAAGGATCAAGCGAAATCCCAAAAACACCAATATAACAAGATTATACATGCAAGCCTACAAACACAACTCTGTCACAAAATAAATACATAAATAACACTGAAGTCCCACTAATCAATAGTTATCTGTATAAAACAAAAGGTAAATGTACATAAATTCAATACCATTCAGAAAAATATTATTGACACACCCATCGTGAAACATCCAACAGCCACCCAGGGGCTCAAACGTTCACCTGTTTCAAATATCAATAGAAGTCAGCCACTACATGAACAGGACACAGTAAAGAACAAAGAAGATCCTAGCCATTCTACTTGCTTAGACATGCACAAAGTAGAAGATAATGTTGGTTGGGGAAATGGTTCATTAATTATCAGACTTCAAATCTTTCAGTTTCTACCAACTGTGCGGACCAAAAAATTGTGCCCCAAACCATCTATTTTCCACCCCTGCTCCAAGAGTTAGTGAGCTTGAATGCCAAAAGAACGGTGATGCACACAGGCCCTTTTCTTGTGTTGAGGGAAGGGGTGGCTAATCAACTAGGCCTCAATGAAATTTTGGTGAGGGAAACTTTGGTCCTAGTGGTAGTACCAAATCTACCATGTTTAAAAACCATCATCTTTCTGTTAAATGATTTGAAAAAGGAGAAGAATGTTCCATTATAATGCTGGTAAACCCATTGTCCAGGCAAAAAAAGTAATAATAATTACCTATTCTAGCTGCCTTCCAAAAGAAACCCCGAAATCTGTCAAAGAGAGACACCAACCAGAATGGCATTTAGTTAGATGAAATGAAGTCAACAATAAAACTAAAAAACCTGAATACATCTGACACCAAAGACAATGTAAAATGTCTGCCATTCAAACTTTAAATCCTGCCACAGATAAGACAAATATCAAATGAATGAAAGCATAAACCATCTCGAACAATAAATCACCATACGGAAAATCATTCAGAGTTACTCGGAGTAGTCATTACCTTCTAGACGTTTTAAATGTTGTGATATGCATGCATACTTAATCTCACAAAGAGACATGCACCAGCAAACGAATACAATGATAATGCTATTAATGTCACTCTGGGGCTGGTTCCCCAAGCTCCATGTTCATGCAAAAAGCATCAACAATCAACATATTGGCGCTGAATGCATCCATACATGTATGCGTGTGTGAATATTGGCAATATTCATATTTCTTGTCAATTTTTATGTATCAACGACAACGACCAACTAAAGTTCGAGTATTCATGCTTGCTTAAGCATCATCTAGAAGCACAAAAGCATACTTAAGTTTCATTGAAAATGTGCCGTGGAAGAAGGCCTTAATCAAACATAAAACAGTATATATTATTAAAACAGGACCATGCATATCGTTGCCTGCACCACAACGGATTTTGACATCCTAAATTCATATGATCTTCTCACTTCCCATCTAACATAATTACCTTGCGAATAGTTCTATGATTTTTATTTTGCATTCCCCACTTTGTAGGGCCGTATTCAAATTACAAGCAGTACCAGATAGTTTCTTCACTATGTCAACTAATGATGTTTCAAGTCTTCCTGTCATCCAAGTGGCACCTTGGACATAAGCCATGTTTCACCCATATAAAAGATGATTCGAAATATGTGCACCATGTTTCTATAGGGCAAACACAGAGGCTTCACGAATCAGGGAATTAAGAGCTGAAGATTAACACAAACTTCAATTAGTAAATTCCTTGCTAAAGTATAGGTAAGATTATAGCAGTTAACAATAAATTTGCATTCAAATCTTTTGACTTTTAAAAAACTCACATTACAAGTTTTAAAAATTCTTTCAAGAAGGTTTCACCATCTCAATAGAATTCATGCACCAATGGGTCTTTTGTCCAATGATACTCCTTATCTTGTAAAGGTTTCGCCTTCTTGAGGTCAAGAGCTCAAGTACCTCCTTCCCCTCTCCCAAAAATTTTTTTTAAAAAAAAAAAGAATTCAAGCAAGTTCAAATTTTTATTTTTTTTCTTTTGCTAAGAAACAACAATTTTATTAAAAACATAAAAAATAATAGTACAAGGAGCAGTCAAAAGTGGACAAGTCGCCCAACCTAATAATTGGTCCAATCAAAAGAAAAACAAAAGACATGACAACTGAATCCATGTTAAAGGCAAGATGCCATTCAGCTCAATGTGACACTAAATAAAGGAATATTATCGAAGTCCTTTGTCACTGATGCCAAAAAAAAAAGCCAAGAAATAAAGTCAATCTCATAACCCTTCCATATCCTCCCATTTGTCTTCAAAGATTCTTGCATTTCTCTTCGTCCATAGGACCCAAATTGTTGCAAAAAGCACACAATGCTAAAGCGTCTTCCCTCTTCCATTTCCTTCCAATCCCAAAAAGTCTAAAAAAAATCATAGATAGAATAGATCTTAGAGTCACCCAACAAAGACCAACTAACCCAAACAATTTATTCCACAGTGATAAAGCCATCGGACAGTGCAAGAAAAAGTGATCCGCACTCTCACCATTCCTTCTACACAAAACACACCATGAAGGTGAAATACATGTCTTAGGTCACCTTCTTTAAAGTACATCATTTGTATTAATCTTGCAATAAGTGATAAGCCATAAACAAACTTACAACTTTAGAGGAACACTGGAATTCCATATCTTACAAGATGGATCAAATAACGATAGAGAAGGATCATCAATTAATGATTTGAAATACGATTTATTAGAGAAAACACCCGAAGGATCACTAATCCAAACTCTTTTATCCAAAGAATTTTGAGACAAAGAAACATTATCACGAAGAGTCAGAAGATGCACCAACTCTGACTGTTCCCTATCATTAAGATTTTTACGAAAGCCAAAATCCTAAGAAACCGAAAAAGAATAAGAGGTGACAAAATATGCAATGCATTTTCCATGATTACAAGAGATACAATAGAGTTGAAGACAAAGACTATCAAATGAGACTACCCACAACCCCCCCAAAAAAAAACACAAAGAAAAATATCCTCCCAAATCTGAATCCTAGACCCATCACCCATCATGAAACTCACTTCCTGAGAAAAGTATTAGGTAACCTCGAGAAATGAACTTCTATGGATTTCAAAAAGTCTCCCTTTCAACCCCTTTAGCATTCCACTCATTAGTTTGTAATTCATATTTGTTGCTAATAATCATATGTCTCCATTGGAAATTTTCAAAACCATTTATCAGTCAAGGTCTCATCTTTTTTTTCATCAAGTTCTCCAACAACAATCTATCCTTAGCTTTTGGCCTAGTGACCACTTTCCAAAAAACCAAATGGTCCTTCTTACTTTCCTCGCTCCTTTCCCATAAGAGTCCCTCATCACCCTTTCAAGCCGTCTAACCACCAAACAAGACATCTTAAAGAAAAATAAGTAATAAATATGAATACTTTGTAACACAGACTAAACTAATGTCAACCTCACCCCCTCTCGAAATGAAGGCTTTCTTCCATTCATCTAACATTCTTCCTACATTTTCAACAACAGGATTTGAAAAGGTAGGAAACATTAGGTTACCACCTAAAGGGAAACCTAAGTACTTTAAAGGCCAACTTCCCACTAAACATTTCAACTCTCTAGCCAATATCTCAATTTTCTCTGATTTGAATTAATCCCTACAATTATACTTTTCTCCAAATTAATCTTCAAACCAAAGACCAATCCAAACACCTCAACAATTTTTCCTAAATTTTTAAATTTTTCCTCATCTCCCGAAGAAAAGAAAATCGTATCATCTGCAAATTGCAAATGAGACACCAAAATATGGCAAAACCCTCAATCAAACAAAATCTCTCGACTCTCTCCATTAACCAGCACAACCCATCCACCGCCAAAATGAACAAAAATGACGACAATGAATCCCCGGGTTTAAGACTCCTTGAAGTTTTAAACTTACCACTAGGTTTTCCGTTTAACATAACAGAGAAATTCATTGATCCCAAGCAACCCATAATCAATGTCCTCCATCTATTTCCAAACCTCCCATAACAAAATTCAAGGAAGACCAATCCTATCCTCCACTACTGACACATCTTGACAAAAAAAAAATCTCATTCTAATATAGTTAATTTGGGTTATCAACAATCTACCTTTATCATATTCGTTTGTCTAATTACGTGGAGGCTTTCCAAATTCTCTACCTCGTTCATATCTAACTAAAGACACGAACTCAGAAATGGAGCTTGAAAACATAAATATTCCACCACTACCGCCAAAGAATTTGTAGTGCAACAGCATCGCTAGCAAACAATATCACACACTAGTATCATGTGCGTCAACTGCGCAAGAACACTGAAATTAGGAAAAATAATATCATGTGAATAACATTATATTTCTACCAGAAATATTTACCCATCACTTGCCCATTTGTGAATACATATAGAAAAAGTATGCCCGTATGTGTATATGCTCCCGAAGGAGAAAATCTGACATACCCAGTTTTCTGCTCAAGGAGGGCTGGGAACTGCATCTTCAAGAACGTGCATGTGCAAATCACCAACAGCACCACCGTCAGAAATGAATGGAAGTTAAATAGCGCCGACTATAAATATGAAATAACCCACAAAAAGAAAAGGAATCACAACCCACAAATTGTAGATTCAATCCATAACCCCAAGAAACAAATTAACAACAACATTCATTTAGAATTTCCTTTACCATATTTTTTGATCCTCGTCGAACCGAGTTGTGTCTTTTCCTTCTCAACCTCGTCTCCGATCCACGGACAAATAAAGCACACTAGAACAACAGCAAAAGATAGCCTAGTTGTCCTACGAGACGTCTCAACTGCATACACCAATGTTATTAGCACCGGACCGGTACTATCGAACCGGTCATATAATAAAAAATAAAAATATATATAATAATTATAAAACATAATAATTTAGCCAAAAAATATAAAATGTGTCTAAAATGCATAGAATTTGCCATAAAATTAATGAAGTTAAGTAAAAGAAAAAATCCACAATGACAACAAAAATTCCAATTCACTATCCCACAATCTCAATTCATAAAATCCACAAACAGACAATAATAGCACAGTAACATCAACAATAGACCATTTCAATTGCATCAACCTATGTCAACTCCGTCCACATAATTCACTGATGCATCAACCTAATACTTCTGAGGCAACATAACAAGCTAGCTACCATGATGCATTTTTATTGTAAAACCACTCCATTTTTTTTTTCATTAATCAGTACTTTTTGTTTTATTGGCAGATTTGCAACAGGATCTGAAGATATTCTTAGGGAAATTGAAGTACAACTCCTGAAGAAAGGAAAAAGGAGAAAGGAGGAGATGACAGCCATTTTACCTTAACGATCTGGAGCGTTCGCCTGAGTTTTCGCCTTCTTTAGCTTCTGTTCGTCATCGGAGAGGTCACCTGAGTTGTCGCCTCCGCCAGAGTGTCGCGCAGAGCAGTAATCGCCTGAATGTCGAGCAGAGCAGTGTCGCTGGAGAGAGAAGAAGCTGCCTCCCTGTTGCTGTGTCGCGTAGAGCAGTGTTTCCTTCTTCGCTGCCTCCCTATCGCTGGAGAGAGAAGAAGCTGCTGCCGTCTGCTTCTGCGAGATTTAGGGCGAAATCAAAAAAATGGGCCAAATAAAAATTGAACCGTTCAAAAAAATTTTTTTTGGAAGAATTACATCCGCCGAGATTTGTCATTTAATCAGATATTAGATATATTATACAAAAATTTCCTAAAGTTCGTACACACATAAAATTAGACCGGGTCGTAAATATATTTATTAATAAATTACACTAAAATCTCTTAAAAGTTATAAACATATATTACTTAGATTCTTAATTTAAAATGTTATACTTATACAAAAAATATTTCAATCAAACATAGAATATTAAATATTTTAAATTTTATAATTAAAAATCATGTTATGTTATGTCATTTATTGAAATAAAATCAAATATAAAAATTCAATTTTTTTCTTAAAAATCATAATTACTATATAATTATATTGTCTGTTAGAATTTAATTTTGGTTGTTTAAACGACTAAATTAAAATACCAAATTATCCCAATTAATGCTAAAAAATATTGTGTTCATTACATTTTGACCTCTTGTTTAATTTTTTAGTTTTCTTCTAATAGATAATATAATTGTATACTAACTATAATTTTTTTTTTTAAAAAAAAGATTTTTATTTTTGATTTTATTTCAATAAATGATATAATAGAACATGAATTTTGGTTGTAAAATTCATGTTTTATTATGAATGACTTAAACCTCTTGTTTAATTTTTTAATTTTATTCTAATACATAGTATAATTGTATACTAATTACAATTTTTTTTAATTAAATTTTTATTTTTGATTTTATTTCAATAAATAATACAATAGAACATGAATTTTAGTTGTAAAATTTAAAATATTTGATTGTAGTATTTTTTGTCTAAATATAATATTTTAAATTTAAGGGTTCTAATTATTATATGTCTACAAATTTCAGGGAGTCTAGGTGTAATTTATTAATGAATATATTTATAACAGGACTATAAGTGTTACGTGCATACAAACTTTAAGGGGTCTATGTGCGATATTTTAAATATCAGGGAGTCTAAGTGATTAAGTAACAAAGTTCAGGGAGTCTGAGTGTAATTCTCTTTTTTTTTTAATTTTATTAACTCCAAACCGTCCGGTTCACAGTTGAATCGATTGGATCGGGCGGTCCAGTCTAATTTTGATAACACTGGCATACACAATCAATTGGGATATGTTGTCTTCTATAAGGTAGGGGTGCAATTTGGGTTGGGCAACCCGAGCTCAAACCTGAAAAAATTACGGCTTGGGCTAGGGTTTTAAATACTTGGGTTAGGCTTGGGTCAAAAAATTTCAACCTGAATTCAATTTGGGTTGGACTCGGGTTGACCCCTCGAACCCAAGTGTTGAACCCGAACCCGAACTACTATTATATAAATACAATTTTATAATTTATACTAGGGTTGAATTGAAAATATTCATGTTTAAGAGATTGATTGTCATTGGTAAATAATAAGTTACTATTTGGTTGTAAGTCTTGCATGTTTGCTACAGTGAAAAAAATTTGACTACATAAATTGATCATTTTGATTTAAACTCGCACAAATTAATAAATTAATCTATCTGATTGTATTTTGTATGATTGTGATTGCATTGAGTTCTTAATATTATGGTTTTTATGTTAAAAACTTGATTAAAGTTGTTGGTTGTTAAATTATTTGAATATTATGTAATATATGTATCAAGTTTAGAACATTAATCCGAAATCAACTCGTAATGTAACCCGAAATCATTAATCCGAATTCAACCCGAGCCCGCTTGAATTAAGCTCGGGCAATGTTTGGGTTGAGTTTATCAACCCAAGGTAGGTTTAGGGTTAGGGTTAGAGTTTAAGATTACATACCCAGGGTTGACTGTTCAACCCGCCCATGTTACTCCCCTACTACGAGGGTAAGGACACTCTTGTGAAACAATAGTTAAGTACAGGGTGTCAAGTCTGATCCGTTGATACAAACTTGACACGAATAATTATAAAATTGACATGATTATTGTCACGTCCCATCCCGGTCTCCCAAGGATGAGAAGCGACTAGGTTTTTTTTTTTATACACCCATTTACATATATACATGATCTAAATTAACAAAACACTAATTATTCCAGCAGGTGCAACAACACCACCTAACACCTTAATCAATAAGCATGATGGGCAAACTTGTCTCATAACTTGCACACATATAATATCTGTACCAACTGTTTGTTTCCAAGGTTATAGACAAATACAAATCCTACATCTCACATAGTATACACCACAAAGTATGCATGTAGAGTCTGTTTACATATATATACTATTACCCTGCTATAATAATCTCTCGTAATATAAAACCCAACAAAATAAGTACAAAATAACCTGAGTATTTTTACATGAACTTCGTTGAACCATTCTAGACTGAACTCAAAACACGAGACACATTTCAACCGACTAGACAGTGGACATATCTGAAATTTCCTCTACAATACCTGAAAAAGAGAAACTGTTGGGGTGTGAGCTAAACCACACGCTCAGTGAGTATACATGTCATATATGCAAAGAAAATGATAATAATACACAGAAGTAGGTAATACTACGTAAATACACGTATCAAACAACAACATCAATCCAATTACACAAAACTCCACAAGCCATAACACATTCATACTACCCCTCATCGGGTAAATGATCCCACATGGATCCGTGTCTCCCGAACCTCCCGGGAACACCATAGTGCTAGCACACCACTGCACGCCCGGTGATCAGGCATCAACACCACTGTCTCAAACAGTGCGTCACATTCCACAATATACAATACAAGGCATCATCCAATCACATAAGCACATAGCACATAATCCTAGAGAAGTTCTATTAAATTCTATCATCTAACATTATCTTATAATAGCATTTTCAAAACATATATAGATATACACCCACCTCAAGTGTACAGAACTACGACGAGCCTCCGGATTTACCGATGAATTCCCTCGGCGTTTCCGTATTTGTTCCAATACCAATTGTCTCACCTGTCCCACCTAACACATTTGTAATCACAATATCAACATATTTATCACATTGAATAATTGTTAGTGCACTAATACATGCAAAATGATGCAATTAAAGTGCCCCGGTAACCCCAGTTTTCGCACCGTTCACTCACATACATGTGATAAATAATATAGAAATTTGGGTTTCGGCGTTACCGACACCCATTTCCATCTTCTATTGTAATTATTGTGCAAGATCGCCACACTTAAATTTTCATACACTTTATATTTATGCAAACAGTCCCCTAATAGAATTTTTTAAATCACCCATTTGGCTCCCCTAATTTCGGTTCCAACCTAGCCCTCAGAAACATACCGAACATCTCGAATGACAATTTTTCACATTTTTCTCACACCTAACATTACCCATTATTTAACAGTCCTTTAAGTATACTAATTACACTGAATTAAACTCTCAAAATCTGCTTAAATTTTATATAAAACAACTCATTAATTTAACACAAAGCAACCCACTAATTCATGTTTGATACACTTAATTAAACTAGCAAAAAGAAAAATCTGTTTTGCTATTAAATTAACACAACTCATAAAATTAATTAAAACAGCCCATACACACACACACACACACACACACATATATATATGTGTACATCTTTATTAAACATTGAAAATGACTTACCACAAGCTTTGTGCAAGACCCACTCTAGTCACCGTTTGAGCTAGAACCCACCAATCTCCTTCCTTGCTTTCGATTTCAAGAACCCCACACACATAACTCCCTTTTCTTCTTTTATTTTCTCTCTTGTTCTCATCCCTCTCGGTTTCCAGCCAGAACACACACACACACACACACAACTTCCTATGTTAAACACACACCCACACCTTTACTCTTAAATTACACACACACACACATTACCCCATGCATTACACACACACACACTCATTCAACACTTTTTCAACACACACACACACACACACGGCATACTCACACCCACACACATAAATTTTTATATAACTTACCACCATGTACTTGACACATGTATAAAAATATCTCATCTAACTTACTAATTCCACTTGCCTCCCTCTAAATTCCTAAGTGATTTTAAAATTGACCAAATATAATTTTTATATCCCAAATTCTATCCAATAATTAATTCCACATAGTTGCAATTAGTCCTTATAATTATAATAATATGTATGAAAAGCATGATCGGGTCTCACAATTATGAAATACGCATAATAAATAGTCTAGATTAATGTTTAATACTCATAAAACACTAAATAATTTTTTTTCTGTGAGTTTTGACACGAATAATAATAACACAATATAAATATCATACAAATACGATACGTTTGACACTCCTAACTATGTATGATGATAGCCGTGCATCCAAACAGGCCTTTTGGATACACGAAATTTACATTAGATGAAAGATACAATTACAATAATTAATTAAAAGTTAAAATTGTTTATGTTCAAACCTTGCAATGACGGAGGTACAATGCCCTATTATTCCTCAACAATCATACAAACACCATCTTTCTTCATTATTTTTGTGGACCACCTTAATATTAATCATTAAATTAATAGATCCTACGTAATTCATTAAATATAGATTAAATTATAATCACAGCCCCTGAACTTTCTTACTAAAACACATAGACCCCCTTAGGTATGACATGTTACGATTACATTCCCTATCAGTCATGGTCAACTAACCCAAGTAACGAAAATATTAGAAGGACTATTTTTCCCTTATTCAAAATAAATAAAACCAACCTACCACAAACCCAATACCAGACCCCTCCACCGATATAGAACTTCTCCCTTCTCCCTTCTCCCTTTCCACTGCACACCACCAACCATTTTCTCTGTCTCTGTGTTAAAGCCACCATCAAAGCCGCCACCATAACAACCGTCATCAAACCCATCACCGTAACAGCCACCATCAAATGTACAGATATGTACAAACATAGTAAGATGGAGGAAAAAGGAATAAAGAAAGAAAACGTTAATCATCCAAAGTACCAAACTGTTAAGTAAATTTGCATTTCTTTCCCATTAAGCAAAAGCAAACAGCTGTTGGTGAACATACCACAACATCGAAGAAATCTCCAAAATGAATGCAGAAATTGTCCGTTTTTAAGTGAATAAATTTTGTAGATACGTTTCTAAGGGTAGATGTACTACAAAAGTTGATTTAACATCCCTAACTTCGGTATTATATTAAAAAAGTAAACACTTCAGCCAAACAGATAACAGTTCTAAGTATAAAGAATTGCAATGAATGAAACAAAGGATGAAGCAGAATGGCCCCTCAAACAATCAGCTCCAACTCCCTTGCATAACTCAGCGTCTAATTGATGAGTTGCAATGAGGGTATCTCCTTGCAAGGTGCAGATTCTTTAGCCCTTTGGAAAACTATAAATCCATTCTTTATCTCCCACTCAGGATGGTCCTGCAAATCAATCATCATAAGAGGGACAATCAGGACAAAGAAAAGGAAAAACATGAACTACTATAATTAAATTTCCGGCCTATCTTTCTGAAATTACTTAACGAGGAAAGGAACATGTTTTGTATATTTTAATTCAACCAAAACTTGAGAGTTTAGCCACCGTGCCTGTCATGGATTGTTTAAAAGATGAAAGCTCTTCAAATGACTAAAACTAAGGACAAGCAAAAGTTACCGTGCATCAGTGTAATACGGTTGTAGCTGAAAAGGCATCCTGATCCTCAGTCTTCACACTTTCCATATTTGATTAGGGGTGTTCACCCTACCTATGTGTAGAAAATATAGTCTTTCATCTTCCTACCCGATATTTTGCGGAAGAATTTTTTCTTACCCTACGCTACCCGATCAAGTATAGTATTCTTACCCGACTTCCTACCCGATTAATCAAGTAGGAAGTCAGGTAAACATTTTTGTAGCTATTAATTTTTGAATCATTTTAACAATTTAATTAAATAACATGCACTAATTTAACAACATAATAAATCAATAACACTAAAATTTAAAACAATTACAACAACAATTATAATTATTTTAGCCATCAATCCACCATAATTGTTACAATATCCATCCACCATAATTGTTACACAAACACAAATATATTAAAATCATAACTAATTCGCCTGTGGCTGTTCACCACAAATCATGTAGCCTATACAAAAAATAAATCAATGTTTTAACAACTCAAACATCCACAACAATAACAAATACTTTTATAATTACTAAAAAAAATATAAAAAAGTTAAATAACACCTTTTTGTCAGTGTCATTCACCTCTCTTTACTCAAGAGAAATTGCAATTGTCTCTGCAGTTATTTCTGAGATAAAAAAGAGTATGAAAAAAAATTAAATACGAAGAACTCGTCAACAAATAATAAAAAAATAACAATAAAAGTATAAAAACCTGAATCTAGTTTATAGCTTTCTGAATTCTCCAGAACATCTTCAAAGTCATAAGCAAAGGATGACGATTGAAGTCAATTTTGTGTACATATGAGATCCTCAACTGCTTTGGGCGCCAGACAACTCTGAAAAGGATCTAAAATACGACCTCCTATGCTAAAAGTCGATTATGATGCCACCGTAGAAATGGGAATAGCTAATACATCACAAGCTATTTTGGCAAAGATCGGGAATTTAGAAGAATTAACTTTCCACCAATTCAAAATATCAAAATTGGAGCTAACAAATTCAACATCCTCCATCAAATATTGAGTCAACTCTGATTTGTTATCCATATTACCTTTCTCAACCCTACACTTGTGGTACCCATTTATGAAATTTTTAGGTACTTAATCTTGAACAGACATCTCAGCCGAAGACACACTTTTCTCATGGTCAACACTTGACCCCACTCCACACCCCACACTAAATCTACTGTATTGTTGGCATAATCGATTAATGACCTTTTTGATCTTTTCAACTAGTTGAACCTTAACTACTTCATCCTCAGCCTTATAATTTGTCATTGAGCTAAAATTCTAAAGCATCCAATTTATAACGTGGGTCAAGGACAAATGCAACAAACAACATCAAATTAATATTATCTAAATGACCTCAATACTTATCATACTTGCTTTTCATTCTCATAGCCATGGTACACAAAAGATAGTCATTATCTTCACAATAACCTTGCAAATGATCATGCACAGTAGAAAATTCTTGAAAAAATAAGTTAGATCTAGTATACAATGATTCAGAAATGCGCAAAGTGATTTTATAGAAAAGTTTCAAAAACTTCATAAATACACGACCAATATCCCAATCATCAAATGTAGGTGGCTCTAAACCACCCCCTCACTCAATTGACTTACAAATTGTCCATCATCTTCTTGCAACAAATCAAATACATCCTGGTACTGTTCAACAACTTTTAGCATCAAATATGTAGAGTTTCATTTCGTTGGAATATCAAGACAAAGAAGACCCTTTTCACCAATTTTTTGCCTCTCAACACATGATTTAAACTTGTCAAGACTTGAAAGAGAAGACTTCACATATTTAACAACATTTCGTACCTTCAAAATTGACATGTTCACTTTCTTCAAACTCTCAATGACAATTAGACTCAAAATGTGTGCACAACACCTAATATGCATAAATTCATTTTCTAAGATAGTGCATTTCTCATCCTTAGTTCGTCTCTTTAAATAATCAAAAGCACCATCATTAGAAGTAGCACTATCCACTATAACAGTAAATATGCTATATATCCCCCACCCAAGCATGCATGCTTCAATTTTCCTTCCAATTGTCACACCCTTATGATTAGAAACTTTCAGAAAATTGATTATTCGTTTGTATAACTTTCAATCTTTATCAATGAAATGTGCAATTAATGACATATAAGTTAAAATTTGAATAGACATTCATATATCAATAGTAAGGCAAACCCTTTGACTAGATGAGACAAGCATATGCTTCAATTTTTCTTTCCATCATATATAATTGCAAATAATCCCTCATCACAATGGTACAAGAAGATATACGAAATCTAGGTTCAACAGTCCTCATCAGGTCTCTAAATTCTTCTCTTTCAACGAATCGGAGCGACAATTCATCCACTATAATCATAGTAGCAATTGTCTCCCTAATTTTATGGTGATGTTTTGTTATTGTTGGCAGTTTCAGAGGAAGTAGATCTATGCAAATCCAAAAATCTTAAAAATTACATAACAAATCGCTCAAAGAGGGCAATCATTAATGAAAGATTCATAGTGCCATTAAAACTCGAATGAATAGATTGCACAGAGAGAGAGAGCACACCAAATCGCACAAAGAAAGAGAGAGAGGAATGCGGTGTGACATGATCAAAACCAGACCACACTAGATCACAACCACCACACTAGATCACGATTAGACTGTCCAGATCGCGCAGAGAGAAAGAAAGAGTACTTGAACATTAAAGGAGGAGTGGAGTGATTGATTGAGGTGTGAGGCGCCTCTCGAAGGCTCGAACAGTCAGGACTCAATAGATTGTTAACAAAAAAATTAATTAAGTAATAAATGCGGGTATGGTAGGAATGCAAAAATTGATGGCTATTCCGCATTCCCACCCGATTTAACCGGAAAGACCAAAAACTCTTATACATTCCTACCCGATTTTTTGTGACTAACCATTCAATAGGATAGGGTAGAATAAAAAATTGCGGCCAATCGAAAATTTGAACGCCCCTATATTTGGCTAATCGATTTTGGATCAAAATCCGATCCATTGACAGACCTAACTAAGATCCAACTCAATTTCTTATCAAAATTTATATTATAGAATTCAAATAATCAAGACCATAGAGTTTAAATTTTTGTGAAAATGTATAGGATAAAAGTAGTAGAAAGAAATGCATTAGTTTGCAGTCATTGGATATAAAGTTAGGATTGTTCACCGTGGGGAAAAAAATAGTTGGCTAAAAATAAAAATAAAATTATTTATAAACAACAACCTATTCGAGTTGAGCCGGACCAAGTCACGCGACCCTTAGGTCTAATGATAGGATAGTTGGTCATTAAGCCACCACTGAATCTTTGAAGTGTTATTTATTGGGCTCATTTACATAAGCTTGGCAAAGTCAATCAAATTCGGTTCTTTTTTTAATTTGAACAAACTTAGGGGTTCAAGTGTAGTTTATGCACAGAGAATATCCGATGATCAAAAAAATTCATTAAGTAATACTATTTAGACCTAAAAATCTAACCTAATTTACTAAAATAATGATGTGATTTTAGTGAAATAATTAGATCAACACTAAATTTTAATGTTTGATAGAGTTCATAGTAAATCTAAATATTATAGTGAATTAAGTCAACAAATAAAATTAGTATGAATTAAGTATTTTTTTTTACACGAACCTACTCAGACCTGAGATAAACTCGATTCACCTGAGGTAACTGAGAGACCTAATGTCACCCCTTTCTTTTTGTAATTATTCGTAATTATCAATAAAACATGGCCCACAATGACTTTAGTGTTAGAGAAAACCTTTTTGTTTTCACTATCAAGATTATATGTGGCTGTAAGATGTTTGGGGAATATTAATCTGAGGTCCATTATCATGAGCTAGATAAAACATTTAATGAGAATACGATTTGAAATTGATACAATATGAATGAGTGAGGGTTGGTTATTTTTCGACATAAACTCGTATATAATATGATTCATTAATATAAATAATAAATAGGTTAAATTAATGACATGATTAACACAATTAAATAGTATTATAAGAATAAAATATTAGTTTTTTATTATATTTTATCATTATTATTATATTTATTAAGTTAATTTTTTAGTTTATAAAAAAAGTATGACCCTAATGGTATCACAAAAATATCTAAGGTTGAGCTCGATAATCTAAGTCTTGCTACTCATGTTGGGAGCTTAACTCATCTATATTATTTACAGACCTCAACTCTCCGTGTCCACATTTTGAGGAAGGTTGTGCAAAGAACAATTGGATCCCACTGAGTACCTTTTTTTGTAGCAACAGTTACTCAACAGGAATAAGTCTTGTTACGTAATAAGAGCGACCATTACAAGAGAGGGGCGAGAATTTCGCCTCAGATCAAGCAAAATCTAAGAATAATTATAAATAGAAGGCAAAGCCCTCAAAAGAAAAAAACAAGTCATTGTAGCCTCACAAAAATACTCTCCGTAAACTTCACACATTAATCAATACATTTAGGAGCAAAAGACTCTCTTGAGAGTGGATTAGTCGAACTTCTGAACTGGTGAACTATTATAAACACTCTGTGTAATTACCCACTTATCTTAAATCCTATTCCCTAGTACTTTGGAATTCATACTGAACTATATTTAACTGTTCAATACATCTTATATTTAAGAATAGAGTCTAAGTTCGATTAAGTGAAAGTAAAATTTTAGATATAAAACTGAATGTTAAATTTTTTATTTATCAATAATATAAATCAATATAAACACGATACAAAAATAAATAAAACGATACGACATAACACAACATAATTAATTAAATAAATTAAGTTAAAATTATTTAGTACTTGATATAAAATTAAAATAACCCGACACAAACAGGACTCGACAAAAAATGATTGTGACCCCTAAATTTATACAAACTCAAAATGTTTCGAAATAACTAAAAGTACCTCAAAACATTTCACTAATTGAAGTTTTGATTCAACCACTCATTGTATCGGACCAAAGCGAAATTTCGATCCTCCATATTCCACTTTCGACAGAAATTTTCCACAGTTTTCTCTCACAATCACTCTCTCCCCGAAGACCCTGAGAGACATTTTCCTGAAATTAACTATGGTCGGTTCTCTTCTCTTGCTGTAATACAATTGGTCTCTTTAATCACTCAATTTTCTTGACTGTTGACACATTACATGTTCTCAGATTGCTTTTTGCTAATGTTTGCTCTTTTTGTTTTGATGTTGAGGATTAAACTGAATTTGAATTAAGGGTTTGTTAGTTGTGTTTAATTTTGATCTGGGTTTATAATGCGATATTGTTTTGATTGCTTGAAGAGGTTTTTCGGGTTTTGGGTTTGGTGGTTTCTATCTGGCAAGTGCAGATTCGTTTCTGTTCTGTGATATTGAGCTCAGATCTAGCAATTAGGTATAAAGCATATGGTGTTGATCTTATAAAAAATAAGTTTGGCTTGATCGTGTGTGTGTGTGTGTGTGTTTTGATGACTGAGGTGGAACACTTAATAAGAAGTTGAGATACTGTGATGGCTATCAGTTTTTAGGCATAGTCTGTTTGTCATTTCCTTGGCCAAATTGCAACCATCATTCTTTATCTTTACTTGATTTTAGAGACTGGTATTGGGGGTTTGTGTTTTGAGGGCTGTGCTGTATGTGAGATGCAGTGGAATTATGTAAAAGTTAAGGAATTCTAATTTCTACCGAGTCTGGTAGTCTTTATTTTGTCAGAAAGCTCGTCATTTTTTAATTTATCTCAATGAAACCTGGTATTGGCTTGGAATAAAAATTTCAAGGTAATCCAGTTCACATGAACATCCAGAGGAAGGTATATAGCTACACACCCTCGTGTGTGCACACGCACATGCACATTTGTGATTATCTGGAAATAAATGCATTCAAACCTGTTTTTATCTCTGTGCATCTAGTTGCACAGACATTACATAATATTTTTGTTTTAGTATCTATCTACAACAATACAGTAAAGTTGAATAACATTTAATTAGTTATCCAACTTGTCAAGCTTCATTGACAATTTCCAGATGAAAGGATGTCATGTCATGGTGGGCTTTGCACTAGTGACATCAAAAAGAAAAGTGGCGGTTTATTTTGTATGTTTGTTGTGCCTTACTTGGTTGTGCTTCTATTATGAAGGTTCAGATGAGATGAGTTTTTGCTGTAACTCTATCAATTAATTGTGTTTTTATAAAGTGGCAACCGTTGAATATGGATCAAATAGTTTTTTGAGTCCGTTCTCAATAGTTAATAGCTATTGTTGTCATTTTATTTTATATTAACTTTCTAGTGATTTGCATTGAATGTAGGAGTCTTGCCCTTCTGTAAAGAACATTCTTCTTCTAGATTCTGAAGGGAAACGCATAGCCGTCAAGTATTATTCTGATGACTGGCCTACGAATAGTGCAAAAGAAGCTTTTGAGAAATCTGCATTTACGAAGACTCAAAAGACGAACGCCCGGACAGAAGGTTTTGTATTACTTCAGAATACCTTGTGATGGCTTCCTTTCTTTGTGTGTATCTCGGGTGTTTTGAGCATTTACACACCAACTGTGTTTAGAATATTGAAAGGGCATACTTTTGCTCATAAAATTCTCAAGCATTTATACACCAACTGTTGGCTAATGCTTGACTAATAGTATATCTCCTTTCGTCAGCAAAGGGGAAGTTAGGGGGTTCCAGTCCTAGTCTGGACGACATGGGTACTTGGGTTTTGGATCCTTTTCCACATTCAAGAATCCCCTCCATTCTTCGACTCTGTCCCGAAGAGTAACTGGGATCAATTTATTCACGTTTTCATATTCCAATTGAACACTTTCTATTTTTCTTTTGATTATTCTCAAAGGAGAAGATTATTCTCTTTACTAAACATATGCGGATCCTATCACGATCTTATAATAAGAACAAGAGATTTATCTCGATCAATCCCTTTGCCCCTCATTCTTCGAGATTCAGTAAGATCCTTTTCAAGGTTGAATTTGTTTATTTGGAATATGGATTCCTCTACTTCATTTCTATTTACTTATTTTTTTAATTGAATATTTTCTCTCTTTTTTAATATCATTCCTTAAGTTCCATAGGTTTGATCCTTTAGAATTTGACCTATTTTCTCATTGAGCGAAGGGTACGAAATAAATTAGATTGATTTTTTGATCAAAAGTACTATGTGAAATCTTCGGTTTTTTCCTCTTCCTCTATCCCATAGGTTACTATGTTTGAATCAATATGAATAATGCACCGTTGAGTTTCTCTGTCTTCCTCCTTTTGAGAGGGTGAAGACACAATATCTTGGTTTAAGTTGCATTTGGTGCTGCCTACTTACTGTCTTGCTAATTCATTTGCAGCGGAGATTACAATGTTGGAAAGTTCCATTATTGTCTACAAGTTTGTTCAAGACCTTCACTTCTTTGTTACGGGGGGTGAAGATGAGAATGAGCTAATATTAGCCACTGTTCTTAATGGTTTCTTTGATGCTGTTGGTATTCTTCTTAGGTATTTTCAATAAGTATTTTTGTTCCTTGCCTCATTAGTGCATCGCAATTTTTTTTAAGCTGTCGTTTTTTGGTGCTCGTGTTTCAGGGGCAATGTAGACAAAACAGAGGCACTTGAGAATTTGGATCTCATTCTTTTATGCATTGATGAAATTGTTGATGGAGGGTAAGCATTGCTTCCTTGCGCCAGTTGTTGTCTATTACAGCTTATGTTTGTGTATGACTTGTTTAAAAAATATCAAAAGATTGAATTCGTTGGAAGCCACCAGTTTCTATGGTGGCCTATTTTAGCTTATGTCCTACATAAGAAAATTAGGGCCGCCCAAGATTGGTTTAAATATATAAATACTTGAGAAGCCTCTCTCTAACAGCTTTAGCTTTTAAATGAGATAGTGATCAACATGATAGAAACACAAGAAGTCCTCTGTTTGAATTTTGTGACTTACACTTGCTGAAAATCTAGCCCACATGTGAAGGTCGTGTTGAGGGATATGCATGCTTAAGTTCCACCTCTCAAACTAATTAAGCTTTTAATTCTGTTGCTTCCGGTCCTCTGAATAGCCCTTGAAGACAGCAAATGTTTTATTATCTTGTTAATCATATGACGCCTTTTATGTCATGTGCAGAATTATTCTTGAAACTGATGCAGATGTTATTGCGGGGAAGGTTGCAACCCATAGTATGGATCCCGGAGCACCTTTATCTGAGCAGGTATTGTAGATCTGATACTTCTATGTTCCCACACAGTCGATAAATGTTTAGTAGTATCTCTTTGGGCATCGCTCACCAAGGAGTTTGAGAATATACCCCTTTTCTGCATTTTGGATCGTTGGTCTGCTGTTTGCGGTTATGAAAATTCATAGTCTTTGCTTTTTGTCCGTGTAGGACTTTTTATGTTTTGGGGGCATTTGGTTTGGACTACTTTGTCCACCTTTGCTCTTTTATTGTACTACGTCTTTTTTATTATTAATAAATGGTTTGTTTCCTATAAAAAAAATTGAATAAACAAATGTGAAACGTCTCACAATCAAAATCGAACTCGATTCTTTTGACCGCGGTTTAACTTATGAACTCTTGTTTATGCAGACAATTAGTCAAGCATTGGCCACCGCACGTGAACATTTCACAAAATCCCTGCTGGGGTGATTCATGGGTTTCTAACAGAAGGGGAAGGAGCAAGGCAGGCTTTTTCTGATTTTGGTTTCTATTTTCTTGATTGCTGGTTTACGAGCTTCAATGTTGGCATTAATTTACTTTCTTAGGGGATGATACTTCCATTTTCGGGTTTAAAAGCTCTGTTCTTATCAAAAGATCAACATATTTTTCATTATTTTGAACCAGAGATTGAACATCAAACGATATTAGTGTTACTTCATGGAGAATTGTTCCCAGGAATAATTTCAAATGAGTTCTTATAATTTCATTCCTTGAGTGACTTCTTACATAACAAATGAATTTCAGTATCACAAACAGCTTATTGCATGAGCTATACAAGACGCTTGAAAAAAAGACAGAAAACAATCAACAACATATTGGAGAAATGTGGAAACCTTAGCATTAGTTTCTGTAAACTAGTACAGGGTCAGGTTAAAAATTGTTAGCAAATCATTGTAACCTCGACACTACTAAGGGACTCAAGAACACAGCTCATTCTAAAGTGAGAAAAAGGTAAACACGAATAAAAAGAGATAAAAGAAACAAAGAGGAATATTCACTAATCCAAATTAGCACGCATGTTCCTACGCTACATTGGGCAACGATAAACACGTAAAATACAACCTCAAGGCACAGGGCAGCAACCAGTCAAGTCCGCTTATGAACATTATGCATCAATGTTCTTCAACCGCGGGAATGCCTTGATTGGCCACTCTCAAACTCACTACAAGACCCTGAAAACCCATGAGGAGATTAGTAGCCATTTTGCCATATCTGTTGTTGGGACTGTTTAGGTTGGCCCTGAGAGCCACTGAGGGACCCATCCCTAGGGTTCTGCTGCTGATGTTCCAGTGAGATTCCGGTCTGGGAAGGGTAGAAATTTGGGTAACCAAGATTTCCATAGTTCTGTGAAGGCTGCTGACCTTGGCGATATCCACCAGGCTGTTGACTCTGCCCCTGGAGGCCATAATATGTGCTGGCAGGAACAGCTGACATTGTTCTGGAACCAGGACCATGTAGCCACATAGCTGAGTTTTCATTCTGAAAAAATGAAAGGACAGCATGAGTTTAAAAAAGGGGAACAACAAATTTAGAACAAAACAACTTGCTTATGTTTCCTTCTTTTTTGGGCCAGGGTCCACCCAAAAAAAGTAATGCATGTATACGTCGAGGACACGAAAACAATTGAATATTATATATACAAGGTTAGTTGGCTTAATATTATATATACAAGGTTAGTTGGCTTACACACGTGTATTAAGCTACATAATACGTGCAGCAAACATTATTACATATTGTGTAATGCAATATCTAAATTATTTAACACACGAATCATAACATAATTATGACCATTCCTATCATCCTCCAATTCCCCCTCCTTTTATCAGATCCTCGTATGCGCCGCTTTTTTCACTTTGGCTTTCAATTATATTTTTCTTTACACATGGAGAGTGACATTCGGATTTACACTTTTATGTAATCTCATGATGCCAAGTGTTTAAGAAGTGTAAGATACCTGGAAGAAATTAAGATATCTACTTTCCAATGTAGGCACAGTTTGAAGAGGTGTCAAACAGGTCTAACAGTGTTCAAGGAGTGTAATGTCTGAGACGTGTCTAACACAGGCACATGGCACTTCTAAAAGTGTCCGTGCATCTAAACTAGTAAGTCTAATACGGCTCCAAATAGCAACCCAGTATGTCAATATGTTGTTGGAAACAAATTTGGATCATCAAGGATTTTTAGATGGTTTCCAAATGCCTAAAAATAGTACCTGCTGAAGAGATATCAAATTGTTGCTGTCCTTGTACAGGGAATTCATAACATCTTCATATCCTGTGGTCGTGCCTGCGGGAGCACCAGGTTGATTCATTGGAAAGTTTCCAGGGATGGTGTTTGAACTCCCAAAGGCGCCATACCCAGAAGGAACAGCAGCAGACTGAGGCAAGCTGCTGACAGAAACACTATTTTTATATTGAGGAAGTACAGCTGCCAGAGATTGATGATACGTGCTGTTACCAGCAAATGCTTGCTGGAAAGCAGAAGGCATATATGTATAGCTTTGAGGCAAAAAAGGGTAGCTAATCATGTTTGCAAATGGTCCCAAAGGAAGAGTAGGTTGAGAATATGGGTGCACAGCAAGGTGTTGAGGAAGAGCAGGTCCTGTAGCAACATTGGTTCCAGATAGGGTCTGGGCAGTAGGCTGGGTTGAAAACCCAGCATTCTTCAATGCCTGCAAGCAGACACTAAAATATTCAGAGAAAATAAACAAGAAAGAGGAGAAAATTCTGAGTGCACAATACTCGTTGTTGGTTCTGGTTTCGGTACTTATTGGACAAGAGTTTAAATGTCTTCTTCCCCATTATTAAAGCCCAATGTTTACGCGTATGTCATGTCATAAACACCTCCATCAAATAATGAATCAGATCATCAAGTTCAAAATTTCATTGTCCGGATATTATTGTTTCAACCTCTTTCAATTGGTTGGTATCAAATGATCGAAAGAGGTCTGGCTAATCAATTGGTTGAGAATGGGGTCCCCCTGTACAACCAGGAATTTCAGTCCCCGTCCTTTGTGAAATTGTATGGACTAGCAAGTCCTATGAAAATGGAATATTTCTATTCTTTACCAAATAAAAGACACTTCATTGGAATAAAATCAATTGCTACTACACTTGCAAATAATGAAGCTAATTTAATAATCTAAGAAAGACAAGATATAATTACATTTAAATGACCTGTAGAACATAATGATATGACATCGCATAAATTGATACCTCATGGATACTCAAATGCAGTTTACATACAATTATATCATCATTTCCCTCACAGGGTTTTGTATGCAAGCTGCCAGAAACATCAGGCCCTTAGCCATAGCGGTATATATGACCACCACAAGGGCTTAACAGCATCACAATGTATCCCAAATTGACAACAAAATACGTAAATTTCGTCTAAAATTACCTGGAAACAGACAACTACAACCGCTGACGGCATTAATACTACGAAGTTGGGCTCACATTAAGTGTCATGGGACCCAAAATAAAGACCAAGTGAGCGTTTTCTCTTTAAATAAAAGATGACATCAGAATAAATTTTCCATGGTTGAGTATAGCTAAGTACAGGCAATTTCAAGAGAATGGATGTTGAGGATAGCTAAGTACAGGCAATTTCAAGAGCATGGATGTTTCACATTTTGTATGAATACCATGTTCTCTTTTTCTTTTATTATCACAAACTTATAATCTACAAAACAAAGGCATGTTTCTTATTCATTTCAACTAATTACACATAGCTAATCGACCTCTCATGAACTTGAACTATTTGGTAAAAATCCCAGTAACTTGGTCCAGGTGAGGTACCTCTGACATGGAAATGATCGAACCACCAATGGAAGACACTGCGTTGCCGTATTTTGCAGGCATTGATTGTGAAGGAAAAGGTGAGTAAGAAAGATCTGAATCTCTCACAGGCTGAACATTTGCAGGCAACAAAGTACTTGACAACGAATTTGAGTAAGCCTGCCATCACATAATTTCATAAAAGTAAGGAACGGCGACCAAAATTAAAAAAAATAAATATTAGTCTAGTTCTTCCATGTTGTTACAAAAACCAACAACAGAACATTATACTACAGTTCTGCTGTATCAAGAACAGCAAGATTATTAATGGAAAATGAGATCAATAGTTATAGCAATAACTGAAAATAGACCAAGTCATATGAAAGTAATCACAACTACATTACCCTATCTTATTTGAAAGCCAAAATGTATGGTAACTGTTGAAGAAACCACAACTGCGTCACATACTCAAGATAGATGTATACCTAAGCATTCACTTGACTCATATTACTTACTTGTTTATGTTTTATTACATTCATATCTTCACATTAAAGATGACAAGGATGCAAATGCGATCTCAGTCAACTAGAGTACGGAATCCTTTTCAATCTACGAAAAACAGACCTGGATGCAAAAGTGGTCTCAGTCACCTAGAGTACCGAATCGTTGAACCAATGGAAAAAGACAGACAAAATTGGTGCACAATCTCTGTGAAGTGTCAACTAACCCTTTTGATCGGCACTGAACATCTTGTGGAGATGTTCTCATAACAAGATCCTCATGCGTTCCCAGCACAAACTTCAATACGTTTCTCCCAAAACCGAGAACAAGGTTGCATCAAATACATAAATGTGTTCTAAATACCACGAATCGATAAGCACCGAAAAGGATCACCTTTTAAGTACTTGAAAATTATATACCTATGCAAAAGCCCATGTACATTGTCTTCTAATAGGAAATTTTGCATTCTTGATTCAACTACGGAACTTAGTAATATCATTCAACAAAAGCCAAAACTGACTAAGCTTCAGATCATTGTTATCAAAATCGTACGATTCACCATTTGATTTAGTTCTAATTCAATTCGTATCTTACTATAGAATCATTTTTGACAGAGAAACATACGATTCAAATCAAATTGAAGGAATCATACGATTTGTTTTATTATTTTTAACCCTATTTCTAGTAAAAAAACATCCTTTTGACTGTATTCAAAACGTCGTTTTGCTATAAAAGGCTCACCCCCAAGTATAAAACTCACATCTCTCCCTATATCTCATATTTGCGTCTCTGCCTTTCACGCGGCTGTTCAAGCTTTCTATAAACATCAAGAGAAGATGTCTCCTTCACTCCAGATATGCTTTTTCTTTTTCTTCTTCAAAAACAGCTACCAAAGCCCGACAAAATCTGCTTCTTCTTTTTCAATAAATGCTCTATTTTTTGTTTTTCATCAAAATTTTATTTTTCAATCGAATGTGAGAAGTGATTTTCTAAGTTTACATGTTCAAATCAGTATGAACTTTTTCTATTTTAGTTTAACTTCATTAGTAGGAAGACAATAGCTATTAGTCGGTTAAAAATTAAGAAGCAAGGATACGGACACGGATGTCGTATCTGATACAACATGGACACGACGATACGACAAAGTTTCAAAGTATAGGGCATAGGTACAACAAGAATACGACTAATTAAAATATTATATATTTTTGTATTAATAGAAACATTAATAATATAAATTAATAAATATTGAGCAATTGATTAAATAATTTATCATTAGATAATGAGTTGATATTAAATTAGATAATGGGTTAATTACTTAAGGTTCTAATTGAGCGGACTAATATGGATATTCGGTTGATTATTTAATTTGTTTAAATGAAGAAAGAGATAGATAGGAGTGACTGATAAAAAAGAAGGAAACCGACGTCTCTATACAAAACACAGATCGCATCGAGAGAGAGAGAGAGAGATTGTAGCGAGAAAAGGGTCAAACGGATAAGAAGGAAAGAAAAAGAAGATAAAGAAGAGTTCTTCAACATACCTGGCCAATAGAAGTTTAGATCCATGGCTTGCAGATCTGATTCAGATCTCGTATCCCTCCCGTATTCAATTTTTTTATTTCTGTTCAAGACACTTGTGGAAATATCGGACACGTGTCCAACACCGCCACATCAACCCCTTCAGAGAGTCTGTGCTTCCTAGGTTAAAAATTATTCATCTTTCATTGTGACCACCTAGAGGGAAGAATTTATTATGCATTAAGAAAATAGTAATAGAGGTACATCCTCAAGTGTAGCTTTATAAAGATTTATAAAAACTAGCATCTTTCTATTTTAGACAACATGATAATGTCAAAACCATCAACTGATTATTTTTAAAATACAATAATGTTCAATATTGAATATCTTGCCAGTTTTAAATATGTACGTGTTATTTTTATAATTGTTCAAATTTTGTGTAGAATTTTACGATTCCTGATTCTTAAATCTAGGATTTCGATTCCTGATACAAATCTCGATTTATTAACTATGCTTCAGATGCTTATGATTTTGAAACGATGATGCTAGAAAATCAACGTTGCAAAATGCTTAACATAAATCTTTATCAGCCAACTGACCATTATAGTCTCAAAGATGTAATACATATTGTCAGCTCCGATTGTTGTGATGATCATCATGACAAAGTAAAAAATAGAATCCATTATTGATAAAACATGCAGCGCTTGACCCTTGGATCATCCATAGAAAAGTACAGTAGGCTTAACACTTTACAGCGGCTGTCTAAAGTTTTTGCTACAGCCAAACACAAGGAAGATGCACTTAGCACTTTACAGCGTCGGTCTAAAGCTTTTGCTACAGCCAAACACAATGAAGGTGCACTTAGCACCAGATCCTAAATTTTGTTCAATGTCGAGATCCAAAGAAAAGATAGTCAACTTTATTTATTCCCCATATACTAAACACAAAGGTAATTTGTTCCATCTCTGCCTGTAATTTTGAATGTGAATAGGTCCCATAACCAGTCACTAGACCACCCAAAACACACCCATTTAACAATTTCTTTGAAAGATGCGACATCACACAACATGAAAGAAATTTTGATGGATGAAAGAAACATCACACAAGAATGAAAAATAACATCCTTCTTTCAGGGTGAAGAACTAGTGTCCCCCCCCCCCTAAAAAAACCACACACACACACACAAAACAGAAAAATAAATACAGTTTGGGGTCCAACTGATTTTATGAAAATACTATTGTATTTTAATAATTATCAAAGCTTATTCAACATCTCCACTATTTTTCAGCTTCTTCAAATTTTACACTATCACCCAAAATGGCATATGGATTCTTTTGTATCCGAAGGGTTGAAGATCCTCTACTCAACATGAATGGGTCACTTTCAGAGATTCTTTATCGCCAGTGTTTTTTGTTCCGGGTAATATTTATCATATTCACAACTTTTCTTTCATAAAGGCATACATTGATTTCCTAAAGCAACAATAAGAAAACGTGTCACATATAATTTACCATTGCACTTGAGAAGGGACCAAGATTTTGCATCTGAGAACTAGTCTGAGATTGACTGAAGGCAGTGTTCATCTCTTGGGCGTTTTCAAAGGTATAACCTGGTGTAGATGAGGGAAAGGCATAATGATTTCCATGTAACACTTCAGGGTTCTCCTGTTTCAACACTTCTGGTTCTGAAGCCGAAGGTGAATCATAACTCCTAGCATTTGTGCCAGGTCTATGAATTGGATTACCTTCTGTGGCAATTCTGAGAGACTCATCTCCATAGTACTCAGAATTTCTGCAAGGGAAAGTTTGTTGAGATAAATTATAAAACAATCAAGTAAAATGAAGGGACTGATTATACTAAATGAAGACGTACCTGGTATCCAAGTGCCCAATTGATGAAGCATCTGCATCTGCATCTGCATCTGTAGATGCCTCATCCATGTCCGTTTTCAATGGTCTAGAAGCAAAAGGCCCAGAAAAGGCATCATTAATGCCAGATCTAAAGCTACCAAAGCTTAAGTGTGAGCAATCTGCAGTCTGGACTTGCAGGTGATTTGGAATTATGACAGAAGGGCCTTCCTCGTCAGGTGGTGCTCTCTGATCCGCCTGTATATTAACTTGTTCCAAGTTTGTGGTCACTGATGCCACTGAGAAACCACCATCTTCAACTGAAATGGAATGACAGAGTAAACAAATGTCACCAATTATATCAAAGCAAAAGTTTAAAACAATATAAGTGGCCTGGCCCTCATGAGATAGCAAACACCAACTGGCAAAGGTAATGAGAGTTTTCTTAGTTGGAAAATATTCTCTAGCCCAATATTTCACTTAGTAGAATTTGTTATTGGCATGTAAGGTCTTTTTTTAAGCTAATGTGTAATTATGCAGAAATGAGAAGCAAAGAGCAACAGATTATTATAGTAATTTCCATCCTTTTCAATGCCATGTATTCATGTGAGCACACACACATAAATCATCCAATGTCTGAATTATTTTTCGAATTATTATGCCCCCATCCTTAAAAAAACATTTCTATTCAATTACAGAACACGAAAGGACAAAACTCCTATCTCTGGTGCAATCACAGTTAAAAGGCCAGACTAACGATATAGGACTGAAATAGAAGTGAAGCCAGAAATCGAATTCAATTTTCCTTCAGAATTTCCCCCAAGTTTTATGTTCTTCCAGTGAACTTTACCAGATAACTGCTATCCCTCGGACTTAGTTCTTCTCAAAGATACAAGCATATTGCCAATGTCAAGTAAAAGCAAAACAGAATTGTGGATTGAAAGCCATCTATTGCACAGTGGCTCTTACAATCAACAGCCAGTTGAAGTTCCAACCAAAGTCAACCACCTTACAAATTCATGCCTATCCACATTGTAGCATAAAATCTTTCGGCACAATATATTTATCACAAAATTCAAAAGAATGTAACAGCACATTTAGAAGAACAAGAAGTTGCTGTAGGAATTTATCACAGCCACCATAGCAAGCTGGGATTCCTAGCAAGTTGCTGTAGGAACTTGCACACTTGGTGGTTAGTTTTGAATTTATCAAGTTGCTACAGCAACTAACAGCACTGGTTAGTTTTTGAATTTATCATAGACACAACTGGTGGTTAATTAGATGACAGATAGAATTATAAGAGCAATTATAATTGCTAAACTAAAAGTGATTGTAAACCATCCTGGATCAAACCTAATACCATTTTCGAGACTTCTGAGTTTGCAATTGGCAACTTAATATCTTTCAATGATTAAATTTTACAAAATAATCCGTTCCCTAACAACAATCCTTCATTACGGCTGGCCCGACTAAACACTGAATGCCGGGTCTAGGCAAGATCTTGGAAGTGTGTAGCTGATATGACCGAATTGAGTCTAATGGCACAAGATCTTGATCTCAATAAGGAAATTAATATATCTATATACTTGCATATGCAGAAAAAATATTTGTAGACCAAATGTGAAAATTAGTTAAAGGTCACCTTCCTGGAGCTCAAAAGTGCAACTTTCAGGATGGTATGACCCCATGTTCTTAAATGCATCGTTGTCATATAGAGCGGCACCTCCAGCATTATCCTCCAGGATCTTTCTACTGGAAACAGAAGCAGATCCAACATGGTTTGCACTAAGATTTTCAACAGGAACATGTTCTGCTTCATGAACCTCATTCACCTGGAAATGTACATGCCGATTAGTTCTGTCAAATGGCAAGTTAGAAGCATCCGGATGCAGCTCAGAATCTGGAGGTGGCTTCAAGGCAGAGGGCACACTAGCAGCTGGTGGCTCTTCAATCAAGGGCCACTCATCATCAGATGAAACATGCAGGGCTGATGCAACCCCTGTCTCTGGATTTATAGCTGAATCCTTAGAAGCATGATCCTCAGAAGAATGAAAATCAGGATGTGATGCAATGGACAAAGTTCCTTGACCATAAAGATGATTAACACTGTGGCGAGATGGGTTTGACATGCTGGAAGTTTTTCCATGTGGCCTTCCCATCTTCACAATGTCAGCCATTGACACCTGACCGGGGACCCCCAACCAAGCAGGTTGATATCCAGAAGGTGGTTGTGAGGCTGATGAAATACCATCAACTGCGCTTATGGTTGACATTTTATTTGCAGTGGTAACGGACTCACTGCATCAAGTACTGAAAAATTATACACTTAAAATAAACAAGGTCTTGTTGCAGGCCGAAGATTTGTAAGCAGATATGAGAGGAACAATGCATGTGATTCATTTGCTATATTCAGAAAAGAATAAAAGGCAACAATCTCCTGAACCTCCTCATGTATATGACTATGAGTAGACCATTCGTTAACATATCATAGTTCCAAGCTAGGAAAACCAAAAAAAAATATGCCTCAATTTCAGCTGAAAACCGTTAATCAGCAAGATCAGGCAAGACAGATGATAAACAGTAACTAAGAAAAACGAAGGGAGAAAACACATGAGAAAGAACACAAAAGAATGAACATGGTCCAGCCTATAAGGCCCACATCCACGGACCAAATGCCCAAACTATGTCTTTACTATAGATTCTTTGTTCTCAATGCATGAGTTACACCCATATTGATATGTTGAAATACTATCACATCCCATAATCATAAGGATTGAGATAATCAAGAATCCTAAATCCATTTGATTAAACCCACCAACCATAGGACCTTTCTACATCACTCCCCTCAATTAGGCCACGGAAATATGGAATGTACAAACCGAAGTGCAAAATGAAAAGATTTTTGTTAAAGTATAAATACTTAAGTTACACCATCTCCAACACCTTAAACTTTTGAAGTATATGGTTTGTTTAAAATGGTAATAGAGCAAAAAGTCATGGGTTCAAATCTCATAGTCACCCTGATAATTGACTTTCATGTGTTAGGGCCGAAATCTCGCCTACGAGTGAGGAGGCATGTTAAAATATAAATACATAAATATTTAAGTTACACCCTCCCCAATGACTTAAACTTTTGGTGTAGATGGTTGTCTAACAATTTTCAAGACTGCAACTTTGTTGAACTTCTTGGGCCAGGATTGTGGCAGTTGAAATTGCAATAATGTCACATCGAGCAGAATTTACCAAGACTAGGACTATTTTTATAAAAACTAACTAAATAATAAGATGGGACATGTCTATGGAATGACCATTGTGTACATAAGAAGAAATTAAAACATGCATGTAACGAACAACACGCAAAAAAAAAAATGCAAGGAACGACATTTAATGCAATTTAGGGCCGAAAAGAAGAGAGGCTGGACTAGAAAGCGGTCAAAAATGGAATTTGAGAAGAGCATGGGAAGGAAACATTAAATTTCAGATCCTTAAGTCTTGTGAGATGATTCTCAAGTGGGGTTTAACAAATGAAATAGACCTAGAAATATCAAAACCTTCAGGACAAAACACAATAGATCAGTACATCCTTACATGTGGGATGTAGTAAATCTAAGAGTGGGACAAAGGAGGTCGAACTCCATATTCTCTTTTTTGTTTCGTTTCTTTCTCTTTCACCGTCAATTTCTCTCTTTATGAACGATTGCAAAGGACTCTGGTGGTTCCACTACATTCGTTTCTTTATTGTTAGTGAAACTCCAGAGGAGATATCAATAACGGGGAAGAAGCTTCATAAGGAAGTTGACCATGTGGCCAGCCAAGATAACAACTAATTTAGTTCGATAAACCAATGATGAAATGGTGATTGGCTGATGCTAATGAAGAGAAATGATTAGTGAATTCTGGTTTGAAAACAAATTACAATGAGAAGAGTTGTAGCCTGTCAGATACCATGATAACATCAAAATAAAGTGAGAAAACACAACAACAATAACAAAAAGGAATTAACCAGGGCAGAAAACACAACAACAATAACAAAAAGGAATTAACCGGGTGCCCTGTACACATAAGTTACAGCCATATTTCAAAAGCATAGCTATATCTTTATTACGATTCTCGGTTCCCTCTACACATAAGTTACAGCCATATTTATAGGGTACAATCCAATTATTGAACAAATTAACTGCGTATACAGGGACAATTGTGTATGTGCTGTCAGCAGTCAGATCCGCTTTTATATTGGGGGTGAATGAAACTTGGAACCAACTCTTCAATCCTACTTGAAAGCAACTATTCTGCTTAAAAACGAAATCCATTCAGGACAACCAACAATTCTTAAACCTATGATTGATCCGCAATGGTAAAGACTGTAAAGTGGCCTGTTAAGTAATTAAAGAAAAAGACAGGAAGAGATTTAGCAAAAAAATGTGTAAACCCCACTAGGCTCCAATTTTATAGAACTAAAAGAAAGGTACAAACAACCATAGTTGTTAGTATCGTACGATACGTACGTCACGATACAGGGCTAAAACGATACGGATCGTAGTTCTGTATCGTCCGATACACGATACGTTTTTACGATACGTGCAACTGCTATTTTTTTTTTTTTAATTTTTTTTTACGAAACGACGTCATTTTAAGCTAGATAGATTGATTTTTTTTTAATTTTTTTATGGAACGATATCGTTTTGGGCTAGGCAAGTACTCCGACAAACACGTGGTCTTGTACAGTGGAAGAAATGATAATTTATTTACAAAGCCAAATTTTTTTATTTTTTTTTGTATTAAAATTTCTAAATCTTGATTAATGTTAAATTTTTAATTTATTTACAAAGCCCAATGGTGTTTCAAGTTTGAATTAGTGAATTATGGTTATAAACTTTGCATTATAATGTTAGTGGACTATGTTGATAACTTGAATAGTTTGTGGAGTATTAATAAAATGCTATGTTTTTATGAATGTATAATTTTTTTCAAAGGTCTATATATTTTTTTATTATTTATTTAAAATTGTACCGTATCTTACGATACGCGATACGATACACTATTTTTAAAAAACGATACGCCTTCCGATACACGATTTGATAACTATACAAACAACCCAGTAAACAAGGAATTCACTAATTCAGCAAAAAATGAACCGAACCGAAGAGAAACAACATGCGCCTCTGTTTGTGTGCGTGTGGGGGGTGGGTGGGTATTTGTGGAGAGAAGTATTTTAATTGATTATCCTATTTTTGTTCTCCATCAAAGCTCCAACCCATTGATGCTGGGAGATCCTCAAAGCACACATGCTAAAAAATGCCCCATCCAATGATGTAGCCAACCAAGATTCAAAATTCATAAAAACAAATAATTCCTCAGTAGATAATAAACTGGATTACAACCCAAGAACAATCTGAACCAAACTCGATGCAGAACTCCTAAAATACCAAGCTAACAACCCTACAAGGAGAAGCTTCTGATCAAGAATAATTTCTGTTAAAATAAAGCCTTGTAATCTCAAAGAATGACTCAATAAATCATCCAGGAACGAGAAATGGCAAATGAATAACCAAACTACATAGTAACCCAGAGACCAAACTTCCTTAACATGAAGATCAACTCTTAATATGTAAGTTCTATAAATATAAAACTAAAATCCGAACAGATATGGTAACGATTGAGAGTATATGATGGCATTTCACTTGGATACTAACTCTTAACCTAAGCACATGCACAAAACGTTGAGTTTCATGAAACAATTATAACCATCAGATATTATGAAGTTTAGTTTCCTATCAACCCTTGAATTTGAAAACACTGAAGAGATGCACCAGTTTAAGATTCTAAGAAGACTAACATGAGGGCAGGAGGTCGCCGATTCATGTTATTTCCTGCCATTCCAGATGCTGAAAATGAAGAACTTGTATTAGAATTTGTTCCATTTTCCTTCTTGTATGCAGGTTTACCATGCATAGCACTGGACTCTGATTATTAGGCAAAAACTGATGAGTGAGAATATATTTAACAAAATAAAACATAAAATTCTAATAAACATAGAATGACCTGCCCAAAATTGCATTTCCACGGGTACATACCGGAACTAAAATGGTTTGAGCCACCACGTCCAACATAACGGTCTGTACTGCTCCTGCCACCACGATTGGAAGTGCTGCTGGCACCTCTAGACCTGGATTCTGGTGTATCCTTATTCTGAAACAATAAATTAAGATAAATGAAAAGGGATAACAGGAAACATATCCATCTGCAGTGTGAAATAAATTGAAAGCTTGGATAAACTCCAAAAAGCTTTGAGAAGATTCTCGATCCAACCAAGTGAAGGGGAAAAGTAGAATAACATGCAAGCCCTCGTGTAGGAAAAAATGTAATTTGCCAAAGCTATACTTTGAAGAAGTTTTTGCTCTTTTTGATATATATATTTTTTTTTTGGGGGGGGGGGGGGGCGCACTCCAGTCATGGTCTAGGCCCACCCTAATTTTTTTTGAAAACGTTACCTATATGTATTCACAATATCTTTTCAATAGACTGAAATTTGTCCACCCTATCATCTTCTTCTCCATCAATAAGTGTAGATGCATACCTAAAGGACTATGAAATTTTCACGTCACAGATATGCTTGGATAAGTTTTTGGACAAGTTGAGGTCGTTAAATATTTTTTTTAAGAGGTCATTTTGTTATTCTATAAAAATTAGGGTCATTATGTAATAAATTAGAGCATGGAATTTTCAAATCTATTAGGGATTAGGGATCTTGATCAAAAAATGGTTGAGACAAAATAAGACGTGGCATATCCACTAGTTTACCTATGTCTTTTGGTCCCTTTATGTTTAATGAATCTTTAAGTATCAAACATGTTGTAAATAATTACAAACTAGTGACAGACGCATGTGATGCATATTATATACAGTTCGTCCCAATTTCTGCCCCTTCCCCCCTCCCCAAACACCCCCATCACTTGGAAAACAAATTATTAAATAATGGAATGATACATACAATTTTTTTTTTTTTCAAATATTCAAATGAGTAGGAGTTAATCAGTGGGATGGAGTTGTTGCATGGGCAGGAGGTAGTCTAAGATTGAATGAAACTTAGTTTTGTAATTAAATGAATAAAAATTGGAAAAATCTGGAAAGATTGGGAGGGAAAGCATCTCACAAAATCTATCCCTCTAATTTGATTATTTTATTATGAAAATCAAAGTATCATAAATAAAATTTACAGTTAGAGTGCCCCCCAAGAACCAGTTTTTGGCTCTGCCCCTGGGAGTGAGGGAGGGAGGGAGGACTAACTTGCACATAAGTCTTTATGTATCACATTTATATTAAACTCACATCTCACACCGACTGGGATTTGTGACAGGAGACCAGAAGCCACTGCAATTTCACATCAAACTCATTCTGAACAGAATGTGGGAAGAAAGTAGTGGCAACACCCTCCCCCCCCCCCTCTTTTTTTTCTGCAAGAAAAACTTTCCCCAGCCGGGTTTCCAGCCGGGTTTCTAAACCTTAGGTTGATCACTTAAGTGGACAATCGCTAACAATAGCCTAAGAAAAGGAAGAAAGACTGCCATCAAACTATGTGAATTAGAAAATTCATGTTTTTCCAAAACCACGCACCTCTTTTTTCTTATCTCGTTTGCTCTTCACCTCGTGAAAAGGATCTAGACAAGTGATAAACTTCACATTAGAAATGAATTAGATAATAACAGAGCAGTAGAAAAGGGATTTCAGCCATTCATGTACCCCAGATGTAGGATAACTTTTAATTTGCACAAAAACCCAGATTGCAAGACTATATAAATAATATCAATGCCTATACAATTTCAGGAAATAAGAGAGTAATTGATCCGAAGGAAAAGTATACTTAAAGCAAACGGTGCAAAGAATTCGGAGTATAAAGAAGATGAATAACTACAATATGTAAACATATTTTCACATTCAATTATAACGATAGCAAGGCTTTGCACTTTTAATCATATGATGGCAAGAAAGAAAGACGCCATTCAGACCAACTTGGACACATGAATGAAATGCATGGTATGTGCAGAAAACCTGAAGCACACTTCTGTACTGTCACGTGGCAAATGTGCAAATTACATTTCCCAAGTTCTAATTCCAAGAGGCATGCACATCCCATACAAGGACACTAACCATGATATAAATTGGTCCCTGTGAACATCATTTAATGTTTCCTACCAATGAAGGTAAAAAAGTGTTCATAGAGTGGAATGACCCAAGCTGCCGTTCAAAACTCCACAAGTTGGAGCTAAAATCTACCCTTTATGGCGTGTGGATGTCTCGTTCTGTCTGTGCATGTTTTGGAAGAGGGAGAGCAAAATAGAGATGAGAAAAGTAGCAGTTCACAACAGTATTACAAACCTCTTCTACTAATGGCAATGAGCCTAATTTGGAATTGCCTTATAAATTCTCTTAGGGTGAACTCACTTTGCATTTCTTACATAGGTGAATTATTGCATTGGCATTCCTTGAATCTAACAAAATTTTTGAACTTTCATCCAATGATGAGAAATGGATAACTTATTATAGTGACTTTAATAAATCTTTACCACATTTTGGATTATAAGCCCTTGTTATCTGAAATTATCTCCTTTCCTTTTTACTTTAGTTGTGGATGGACTAAGCACATAGGTGTGATCTAGTGAGAGAGTTTAGTGTAGGGAAAGATAGGATTGTGGTATCTCATTTACAGTTTGCTGATGATACGATATTCTTCTCTACGGGGATGAGGAAAAAATAGTAAACTTGTTGTGAAGGTTTTTGTTTTGGTGTCTGGTTTGAAAGTGAACATGGATAACAATGTTCTTGTGGGAATCAACTCATGTATTGATAAGGCCAATAGAGTTGCAAGACTCTTGAGATGTAAGGTGGGAGAATGGCATTTGAAATTCTTAGAGTTACCTTTGGGTGGGAATCCATTGTCACTAACTTATTGGGATTGGGAGAGAATAAGTTTTTGGTAGGATGCTTAGGTGGGGGAGTTTTCTTTTTCATTTATGTATCCACATCTCTACCAACTAGCTTATTCTCAGAGTGTTTCTACTGCCTCTGCATTAAGGTCTTCTAACCATCCATACTCTTGGGATTTAAGATTCCGAAAGAATATAAGAGATAGAGATATTGGAGGTCTCACTTCATTTCTTGATATCTTAAATAGTTGTTTGTTGAATCTCGAGTCATATGATAAAAGACAGTGAGTGCTTGAATCGTCCGGTGTATTTTCTTGTAAATCTTTCTTTAATTCTTTGTTGAATCAATATTCATGTCCTAATTTTTCCCAACTTTGATGATATGGAAGGCTAAAGTGCTTATTAAACCATAAGTTTTTCCATGGACTGTTGCACATGGAAAGCTTAACACTTGTTATGTGCTTCAAAAAATAAGACCTCATAGTTATTTTTTGCCTTAGTGGTATGTGATGTGTAAAGGTGATTGTGAAAGTATAGGTCACTTATTTTTACATTGCCTTATTATTTTAGCTAAGTGGTATAAATGTTTCGTGTGGCAGATTTGGACTATGCACTTCCTTTATCATCTATATCCTTCTTTATTAAAGAACAAAGATATGAAAAACTTTGGGAGGTTCGATAAAGGTGTGACTCTTTAGAATTGTGCTTTATTGCTATTCTTTGGGTTATTTGGAAGGAAGAAATGCAAGAATCTTTGAAGATCGATATGAGTCTTTGGATGGTTTACGGGATCGTATTTATTTCTTAGCCACATTTTGGACTTCAGTTTCTAAGGATTTTAAAGGGATCCCACTCTTTGCAATCTTAGCGAGATGAAGAGAAATTTGTGACGTATAGGCAAGGATCAAAATTTTATTTCAGTACATTATTTCGATCACCTAGGAAACGGAAACGGAAACGGAAACGTTTTAACCCGTTTCGAAAATAGAATGATAAAAAATAAAAAAAATTATTTTTCAGAACATTGATCGAAATATACCAAAATATCTTGAAATGCATTAAAATATAACAAAATATTATAAAACACCTCACAGTATTAGAATTTCGATTCCATCACTAATTCGTTTCGATCTCCTTGGAAACGAAAATGTTTCGAATGTTTCGGCCGCTTCGAAATGATATTTGGATCCTTGCATATAGGCTTGTTATGTAACTTTATTTCTCTCGTTGTTTTCTTTTCTTATTGGTTGGATTTCTTAATCTAACCCTTTTTATGTTACTTTTATTTCTTAATCATTAATAAAGCGTGTAGTTTCTTATAAAAAAAAATATCTAGTAACGTTTTTGATTTGGTTTTCCGTTTTTGTTTTCAATTTTTGTGAAAACTGAAAACAAAAAAAAAGTTTCATAAACATTTTTGTTTTTTTTTTCTAATGAAATCGTTTTACAAATAGTGCCCATTTTTGAAAACAAAAAAAGCTATTTTCAAAAACAGCCAAAAATGAAAATGCGCTAGCAACCCATCCTAATTAATGAGGTCTACACATCGAACCCCTTAGCAACAGAATCCCCTTTTTTCTTTTGAGCCTTAAAAACTCATATAGTTCTTCATCTACCACCTCTTCTATCTCCATCTTCAACTTCTCGACCCTATAAATATGCTCTATTTCGCCTCTCCTCTCGTTTTCAGTCGCCACTGTCTACGTTTTACTCGTCTCTCTCACTGCTTACAATTCTCTTAGCTGAAAGCAGCAATCCCGTTGACAGTCAAACTAGGTATAATTTGATTTTGTCGACCTGTGATATGTGTTTATTCATTTAAACCAGATGATTCATTCGTTAGATCTTCGAATTTCTTCTTTGTTAGATCTGATTTTTATGTTAAATTTTTACAAGTTGAAGTGTTGTGATAGATCTTTGTTGGAATCAAATTTTTTTCCACATTTTAGACACTGTTTTTTCATTTATTTCATGATGCACCTTAAAAGGTGAGCTCTCACATCTCATTTCTTGTGGAAAAACTTGAAGACACTAAATTTGTTGACTCATGGAATTGAAAATCCTATATGTCCCACAAAAGGAGATCAAAGGACAAGCCCTTGCAGCACATCCAATTCCAGACGATTCTCCCCTGAACACGGACCTTCCTAATGAAGAAGTCTTTAGGATCGATCAAGGCAGGATTCCCAAGGTGGGAAATGTACTTTGACAGCGCATCCAAAGTTTGCACCTATTTTCTGCATGCTATATGCAAATTCATGAAATTGATTCATGTTGTGAAAAACAAGTGATATATAGGAGGATATCCTTTTTTTGATTTTTTTGTTAGGCTTTGTCATATGCTTTTATGTACATGAAGTAGCATAATTGAATGCCACTTCATTGCCAAATTACATTCTTTCTCCCTGTGTTGTCATTTTCGATGTCATTCATAGCTGTTGGGTTTTGACTTCAGATACTCACATGTGTTACTACATTTGCTTTTTGTATTATGAGATGTGGGATATGATGTTCATTTTGGATGGTTGTAGGTAGCTTTAAAGTGAAAAAAAATGAACATGCAAGAGTTGATCATTTTATACATGCCCACAAGATTGATGTCATTCATGTGGCTAGATCACTGCTATCTAACAAGGGAAGAGCCTAATGTCATCCATCAAGCCCAAGTTGGACTGCAAGACAGTAAATGGGTCACCATTTTGATGCTCATTTGTCGTGATTGTAATGTGGGCTAATGTTGTGCACTATTTTTCTTCCTATTGTTACTATTTATAAGGATTTTACTTAAGCAATGTGGTATTTGTATTTGAAAGGCTATGGATTATGGAATGTCTAGATGGATTAGTATGTTGTACGCTTATAGACTATAAGATGTACTTATGAGCAATACGATGACTTTCTGAATCATGCTTGTGTTTTGTTTTTGCAATTAAAAAACAAGGAAGTGAAAAAGTATAAACAAACTATTTATACCATCATTAGAACTGGTTACCAAACGAGTTGTTTGTTTCTGTTTTCATTTCATTTTGACAATAGGAAATCTAAGTGTGTTCAAATTTTTGATTGGTCGCAATTTCCTATCCTACTCGACCCTATCCTACTCTACTAAACGGCTAACAGCAAAAAGCCGGTAAAAATGCGAAATACCCATCAATTTTCGCATTCATACCCTACCCTTCCCTACCTGCAAAAAATATATTTAACTTTTTTAATATTTTTTTTAGTAGTTATAAGATTATTTGTGTGGTATAATTTATATTAGAACATTGTTATTATTGTGAATATTTAAGTTGCTAAAACATGGACTTTTTTTTGTGTAGGTTACATGATTTGTGGTGAACTAGTGATCTATTAGAGTAGTAAATAATTGTTGTTGTATTTGTGTAATAATTATGATGGATTGATGTTCATGCTTTCTTGTATTTTATTATAATTGTTGTTGTAGTTGTTTTACATTTTAGTGTTATTAATTTATTGTGTTGTTAAATTGGTACATGTTATTTAATTGAATTGTTAAAATAATTCAAAAATTAATAATTACAAAAGTGTTTACCCGATTTCCTAATCGATTAATTGGGTAGGAAGTAAAGTAGGAATATTACACCTGATCGGGTAGGGTAAGCTAAGAAAAAAAAATTCACAAAATATTGGGTAAAAAGATGAAAGACTATATTTTCTATCCGTAGGGTAAGTTGAATACCCATAAGGAAAACCAACCAAATAGGTTTTCTGTTTTCATGTTTTACTAAAAAAAATAAAATTGTTTCCTTTTTTAATTTTTTTGAATACTAAAAATTGTAAATGTTTCCAGACGCCACCCTAGATAGCAAATTTAGCAAGATGTTACAATTCAAATTTTTGCAATCATGAATGAAAATGAAAATGAAAAATTGATCTATAGAGATAATTGCGACAACCCCCAACAGATGTGACCCGGAAATAATTTACCGCCAAGCCTTAAGAAGGGTATAACGAATATGTTTTGCTAACTCACGGTGAGAATATGGGTTAATAATTGCTTAGTCCCCCCCAAAAACTTCAACATTCCTCCCACTCCTCCCTAAACACTAACACATGGCAACTCAAAAACAAAAGACTCTAAAATTTTAGCAGGGGGCTGGCCACTGCCTACTTCCATCTACCTCCACCTGTGTCTAGCCAACACATTCTTACTTCGAAATTTCCATTCCCACCCACCCCGAAACTTCAACACCCCTTTATAAACAAATAAACATAGTACACACCACGTTACCTATATTTTGTAAAGTTTTCCTGTTTGTAACCTATATCCGTCGATACCAAGATATTTTCCACAAACAGTAGCCAATTTAAATTAACAGAAATACAACAATATGGGAAGGCATTAAAAAACGAACATACCAATTAAGCATCCAAGAAGGACATGGAGGTAGGAAGTCTATTATAGGAAAGAGAATGTTTTCCTTTCCATGTTCTACTACTTGTTGACAAATATACTTTGTCCCTTCAACAGCCCATTTGCACTTGGTTGGAAAAAGCCATATTCTTCCCTATAGAAGGTCTTACTGGCTTCCATTCACCCTTTTCAGTAAATGGTGCATTTTCCTGTGATACCAGGAAAATTCTTTCTACTATTTTTTCAAATAGGACAACATCTTAGTAGTTATATCTTATAAGCATAAATTTATGCCAAAAACATTCCAGAATGGGGGGCAGAAAACTGCCATAATAACCAGTCCTTTCCATAGCTTCAATTATCATGCAGATGGCAATATTCACATTGTTTAAAACAGAAATTGTTTCATTTAGCAATAGCATTTGAACACTCAGAGAACACATAAACTCTGTTCTTAAATATAATAGCTTGTGGCATAATACCCATCCTAACTACATCCAGAATAGGTCTTTTCAAATGTAAACTACCTCAACAATGCTTCTCCTATTATCCTTGTAAAAGGGGCATCTGCAATTTCATGAGAACTCCCATACCGGGCTAAACACTTAGAGAGATACTCAGTAAAAACTTACAACACGACATACCTGCACACACATATATCTACTTTCTGTGTGAATGAATATGCAAATGACCAACAAACATTAAAATATCAGAGAAATCAAACCTTGTGCACATACTTCAGCAAAATGAATTCAAAGCATTCGGGACAGATAAAGAGCAAGCATTACTGCACCACGTTTAAAAAAAACTACATAGCCAATTAAAATTTTCGACCACTGCGAAAATAAAGTAAAAGTAATTAACTTGACACAAACTTTTAGGGCATAATTAACCTCAATTTCTCATCTTTCAAATCCCAAGAAGTTAAAACAATACACAAAACTCAAACAAAAAAAAAAGTCCCAAATTTCCATTTTCTTAGTTTTTCAAAATTGTATCAATAATCAAACAGCAGATAAATAACGAAATTCACCATCGTAATTTCAACCCATTTTCCAAAATCCAAAACAGTACACAACTGAAAACCCCAGAAGTCTCAAAAAATAAAAAATTACTTTACCCAAGTTTTCTCAGTGATTAAACATCATGTGAATAAAAAAATGTCACTATATAAAAGGAGCCGATTAAAAATAAACAAAGACCATAAAAAGAACAGATACTGATGAGAGAGAAAGAGACAGTGTAGTGTAAACGTATACAGAGAGAGATTTATCACGGGAGTTAAAAGTTTAAACCTTGAGAGAGAAGCCTATTGACAGCGTCGTTAGGGTCCATATTACACTCTTTGAGCATAGCGTAGATCTCCGTTTCTGGACAGTTTACAATCTCCTTTAAGCTTTGTACCATCTTTCGAGACGCCGCTGGTATCGATTGAACCCCAACAACCCCACCACCACCTCCATTGTTACTGCCTCTTCCGCTCATACTTTCTCTCTCTAGAATCCCAGATCTAACAGGGAAGATAGTGCCTTCTCTATTACACACTGTATCACACCACTCTCTCTCTCTATAGAGTTCGCCGCGAAGAGAAGATATCTATGGGCGTTCTCTCTCTCTAACCTTTTTTAAGTAAGTGTGTGGGTTGAGAATAAGAAGGCAATAAGTAAGTGTGTGGGTTGAGAATAAGAAGGCAATTTAACACTTTTAATAAATTATACTTTTACTCTAAAAGTTTCTACTTATTTTCTATTTGGTCTCCAAACTGTCTAATGAAACGATCGAGTCCCAAAACTTTAGAGTTTCTACCTATTTACAAGGGAAATTTGGTCCCGGTCCCTTTTGTGAAATTGTTTGGTGATAAGTTTATAAACTTATTTAAAAATAAGTCTATTTTGATCTTCATTGTCCAATAGTTATATTTAATTAAAATAAATTTATAAAATAAAAACTCCTAACTTTTAAGAGCTTCACTAATATTAAAATTATTTCTCTCGTTTCTTTCTAGATTATGACTATTTCTCTCTCTCTCATATATATATATATGTATATATATTAGTTCATGCATATATGTGTTATTATTTTCAATTATAGTTAGTATGATATTACTAATTTAGATATTGAGATCGGTATCACAGCGTTAGCACATTTTATGTGACACGTTTGAATCAATTAAGATATTTTTTTATTCAAATTTGCTATTTGGACATACATGACATTACTTTTGCTTAGAAATACATTATACTTGAATGAATGAAGTTGTGCATAGGTCAAGTTCTTAATCAAATGCAAAAAATAAAATAAAATAATTGAGTTCGATAATATTCTCACTGCACTAGAGTCTCACTCCATGGTATCATAGCTTGTTGTATCCAATGACTTCTTTAAATGGAACAATTCAATCTAAAGTTGAGATTAGAGTCACATGGATTTGTTAGTTTTTCATTTACAAATAAACGGGCAAAAAGAGTACTATTTTTTAATTGGACAGAGGCCCCGTTTGGTAAAATTTTCGTTTTTTGTTTTTATTTTAATTTTTAAAGTAAACAAGAAAAAAAAACTCGTTTGATAACCGAATTTTTTTTTTTGCTACCGTTTTGAAAACAAAGGACGATTTCCAAAAAAAAAAAAAGACGTTTTTTGCATTTCGTTTTTGAAAAACAAAAAATAAAAATATTACCAAACGGAACCGTAAGTAATAATTTTACGGTCGTCATTGAACATTTGTTTGACTAAAAGATGAATATACATTTATTACTAGTTTTTGGCTTATGTTACATTACCTCCACACCCAATTATGTCGTCTAAGCATCAATTACACAATACTCTCATTGTGGACCAAAAAATTTGGAACAAAATTGATGGCCCCGATTCAGGTCTAGAATTACAGACTAGACCCAACTCAGAAATATTAGCCAACAAAGTCCAAGTTCATTGTCTTGGAAAATCCAGTCTATCAGTGACGCACGTGAAATCTCCATCTTAAGAAAGGAATTAGGGTACGCATTGCGAGTCTCAGCCAACTCATCTATTACGCTAACATCGCAGAGCCACCCACTCCCGTTACAAGGGTGACGCCTTAATCAGGGCTCCCCCGCTATGGCGCCTCCATCCAAGCTTGCTAGGGTACCATGAAGACTATGCTTCCCTATAAATTGTAAGCTCTACTTACACATAGAGAACATTACACACATCTCAGCACACTATGCCTAATAAGATTCTCTAACCACTGTAGTCATTTTCAATGGAGTAGGTCACTCAGACCGAACTACTTAATTTTTATGTTTGCTTGTGCTGAGCACTCTTACTTCATCTTTGATTGATTTTGCATAAATCCACTTTTGTGCATCATCAAAAATAAAATCCATTTTTTTCTAAGCTATAATCATAACCAATAATAGCACGTATGTATGAAACATAAACACATCACTTAGTATCTACTAGATAAGTTTTGAGAATCTCACTCAAGAATACCCTATGTTATAGCTCTTGAAGAAGAGGTAACTCAACAATCAAATCAAAAACTCCCATGTTGAATTCATCTACGGCCAAGAAAATAGGGCACATTTCACTATGGTTCTTATGACTGTTAAAAAATTGCGTCATTTGTTGTTGAAGAGACTTGATCCAGTACCTCACGACAACACATATAATAAATGGAGATGGCTTAAGGTAATTTGTCTCTACACTTTCTAATCCATTTACAATTACCATAATCCATGGAACTGACCTTCGTGCACATTTTAAGCTTATTATGGAGTTGTAGAATTGCCTAGGAACATTAGACGACATGCATTTTAGAGGAAAGGTACCCATAATCAATCAGGCAAGATATTTGGAGTAGACACGCGGATATATCAGCCAATGTCCTCCGTGTATATTCTCAAGATATGAAATTATTTTGTATTGCCTTGTTGGAAAGTGTTGGCTGCGGACTCTAGGATACTATGGGATGCAACCTGTCGACAGAATGTAAGTAAATAATTTTAAATTATATATAGATATTATTTTTAGTTTTATTTTTTTGCATGAGGGGACAAACATAATAACTATTTCAATTTTTATTTTTTTTTTACATTTTAGATATAGGTTAGAAAGAAAGTTATAAATTATTATGTTTGTTCAAATTCATACAAATCTAGTACTAATATTTATTCTTATGAAATGTCAGAATGACGTCACCCTTCAGCCAATTCTAAAATTTGAAATTTGTTGTTCTACTTAGAACAATCTAGTAATTTTTCGTTTAATCGACTAACCAATATATATTCTAACAACTTTCACAATTTTGATCATTAATTTGGTGGTGGCGGATTTGGAATGTACTACACAGGTGGAAAAATCTCATATTTCTCTTCAAGCCAAGATCTCTAGCAATTGGATCTAGTAAGCTAAAAGAACGTAAACCCATACGGTAATCCTATTAAGTTGGTATGATTTATAACTTGAAAAACGTACTCTGAACTAATTCAACCATGTTACTTGGCCATACAACTTCCTTTGTTACAAGTTATTCCAGAATAACTACAATAAATAAAGGAAAATGAACCAAATAAGAAGTATACACGTTTGAGTGTGTATCTAGAGAGAGAGAGAGATTTTATAACATCTCGTGTGCTCTTTTCTTTTTTCTTTGTCTAATCCCTACGTCTTGAATGGAGCACAGTGACTCCTCCAACTGTAAAATGAACCACAAAAACCAAGAAATTAGGTAAATCGTAGCACATAAGAAATTTATTGAATTTCTTGTAAAAACAAATTTGTATAAGATATGTGAATAAATGGTTGCAAATAGCTAGAGGCGGTAATTTTAATCCATTACCTATTAATCCGCCTAACTCGCCCATAAATAAATAGATTGGGTACCTATATTAATGAATATATGTTCTAAATGAGTTGAGCAATATGATTCATTTTAATTAAGCAGGTTAATATGAATTACAAATAGATACTCATTGGGTTAAGTATTTATCTTTTTATTAAATAACACAAGTAATAAAATTAAATGAATATACTAATATACCAAAAAAATACACACACTGTTATACCAAAAAATACACATATATACACTAATATACCAAAACATATACACTAGTACACAAAAAACATACACACTAATACACCACTCATGACCCACGACCCATGAGTTAACACATAACCCACGACCCATGAGTTAACACATAACCCATGGATCGACCCATGTCTCATGGACCAACCCATAAGCTCACAATTGACCCGACCCACTATGTGTGTATTTTTTTTTTATTAAATGTGTTTTAGTTTTTGTGTTAGTATATGTGTGTATATTTTTTGGTGTATTAGTGTGTATTTTAGTGTATTAGTGTGTATATTTTTAATGTATTAGTGTGTGTGTATGTTTATATTTGGTGTACTATTAGTGTGTGTGTGTGTTTATTTTGGTGTACTAATACATCTATTAATAATTTTAATTATTTTATGGGTTAATCGGTTTAACCCAACCCATTATAAATATAACTCATTTACTAGGTGAGTGAAAAATAAATTGAATTTATTTTAGCCCAATCCAACTTAACCCAGCCCATAACCAACCCAACACACCCATTTGCCACCCCTACAAATAGCTAACGCTGTAACATTTAGTACCAAACCAAGCTAAAATGAACTCAAGGACCAAATATCTTTTTTCCCTACAAATAAAGTACATATTATGACAACCATAATTAAGAAAAGAAAATAGACTAGAATGCTCACCCATATTCCGCACTCTCACAAATAGATAGCTGATGTTAAGATTACTAATGGTAGACGGGGTTCATAAATACCAATTCACAATATACTCTAGCACTTACCTATCTGAATAGCATTAAACAATTTGCTATAGGTTGCACAAAGAAAGTTTAGAGATGAAAAATGCTTTATAATCCATGTCATCAAATCGATGCCACAATGCAGTTGCAAGATTTGCATGCAGTCAACCATACGTCTGGAGCATAAGATTGATAACTTTTGATGAGCTCGAAATTAACTGAACTAGGCCCAATAAATCAAGAAGGCCCAAATGATCAGTATTCAGAAAAGCGATCTAAACCCAACAAGCCAAGAGGAACCCAAGCCCAAAGAAGCACCCAAGGGCGCGTCGCCCAAAGGAGGTGCCCAAAGGGGCTTCACTCAAGGGGTCACCCAGGCCTAGCGTCGCCCAAGGGCTGGTCGCTGTCCAGTGTTGGCCCCCTTATCCATCCTTCACCCTCTTATATTTGCCACTCCAACTCAAGTCCAAACTTAGGATCAAACTCAATCTAGTTCAGGATCCTCCTCCAACGAAAAAGGAGCACGAGAGAGAACATATCAGGATACGGAGATCTAATCCTACTATAATTATATTTACCAAAATAGTAAAAACTCTCTCCCTCACGTCACTGCCTTACCATTCCTATATAATGTAAGACCTCTCCACATAAAGGGCATGACCTTACGACCTCTCTACACACATTATTCTTTCGCTCTCCCAAGACATTGTAATACCCCCGAAGTTTATTCTCCTGGTGACTCTTATTCATCAATAAAATATATCCAGCTACCGCTGCCATGCCCGAGAGTGGAGTAAGTCACCTAGACCAAACTACTATATATCTTTGTGTTGATTCTATATTTATTGTTTTGTCATTAATCTCTTATTTATTGCTCATTAATTGTACCCTTATATATACTCAACTGTTGATCTTGTGCAAAACCGATTTGTGCATCATCAACTTCAAGCCTTCAAGCATCATTCTCATGGATGACACTTCAATTCGAAAACATAAGTTGGTAATAAAACGGACAGAGAAGATATGAGCATTCAATGGATCTATGGATGCCAATGTAAGTTATTTCAAGGCTTTCTGCACCTGATAACATAATGAAAAAAAGAAGAGAAAGAATGAAAGAAAGAGTTGTAACGAAGAAACTCAATACTTTTATTAGGTTGATCGCCCAAAGCTGGCCAGAGCTTAAAAACACATTGAAGCAACTCACAGTTTTGTCAATGCAATGCAAATGGAGAGGCAAGTCTCTCAAAGCATTTATGTTCGAATTTTCCTTGGCAGCTTCAGTTTATTGCATTGGGAAGGAGAGGAAATGCAGGATATCCAAGAGCACCTGCAACGATATAGATGCATCAAACTATTATCTTTATGCATTAAAAACAAAAACCATAACAGAGAATTGTTAAGCATTAAAAACACAACCCAAAGCATGGAATTGATGCAGCATTGTTAAATTCCACTTTTCGCCTTAAGTTGGACCCATTTGATATTTATGATCTTTAGCGAATTTTGTATACAAAGAGTAGAGATCAAGAAAAAAATCTGAAGAAATACTGGACAATGAGTATTTCACCAAATTTTCCCTTGTTTCCTTCAACTCCTATATGTCTAAGAAGTCCAACAAATATTTTTGTTTCTATTGTGGTTCAACCCATTTTGATTAGGGATACAACTCGGGCAGGTTGGACAGTCAACCCTAACCCAACCTAGGTATATAATTTTCAACCCTAACCCTACCTCAGGCGAGACTCGGGTTGAATAATTTTGGACTAATTTCGGATTACTTTACAGGTTCAATTTGGATTGAGTTTGGGTTGAGCCTAAAATGGGCTTATTGTTTTAAACCTGATACATATATTACATAATATTCACCTAAATTCACCTAAGATGAAGGAGGATGAGAGAGGGAGGAGGTGCAGGGGAGAGGGATCTGAGAGTGAGAGATAGATTTAAGAGTGAGAGTGAGTGAAGGTCTTGAGGGAAGCGCATATTTCACAAATGAGATCTCTCTCGAATCTCTCTCTATTTCTTACTTACTGAACTTGAACATATCTCTGGCCTTCACTAAGTTTCCTATTTATAGGGAGTTTCTTGCCAAAAATCAAGAACAAAAGGGAACCCATTTAAAACACTGACAAGATTTGTTAAAAAATTCAGCCATCTTGTCGTCAAGCCATCCATAGAGGTGCAAGCCATCCATAGAGGTGGTTACTAGAGTGGGCTACTGGGTAGCCTTCTGATGGAGTTGGAACCTTCAAATCTCACTCTCCAAGTCCATCAGAAGAGAATGTAATCAGACATTCATCCCGGCTACGTCTCTGCATAGCTCAAGCTTCTCCCGAGTAACGATCTTTGTCAATATGTCTGTTGGATTCCCCGTTGTGTGGATCTTTAGTAGTTTCAATAACTATTGCTCCATCACTTCGCATATCCAATGATAGCGAATATTAATATGCTTCATCCAAGAATGGTACATTGAGTTCTTGCTCAAGTCCAGAGCACTTTGACTATAACAATGCTCATTGTATTCCTTCTGCTTAATACCTAGTTCTTAGATAAACCATTTAACCACAACATTTCCTTACCAGCATCCGTTGTAGCAATATACTCTGCCTCTGTCGTAGATAAAGTTATGCACTTCTGTAACCTTGACTGTCATGACACAACTCCCCCTGCAAAAGTGTAAAGAAATCTTGATCTAAATTTTCTATCATCAAGATCTCCTGCCATATCTGAATCTGTATAGTCTTCCAAAACTGATTCAATTCTCCTGTAACACAAACATATCTTTGATGTATCCTTAAGGTCTCTGAGAATCCACTTGATTGTCTCTAGTGTTCTTTCCTTGGATTTGAAAGAAATCTGCACACCATGCCCACTACATGGGCAATATCTAGTCTTGTACATACTATTGCATACATTAGACTCTCAGGTGTTGAAGAGTAGGGAATCATTGTCATATCTTCTATCTCCTTCTTTTATGAGGGATAAGAATTATTTCTCAACTTGAAATGATTAGCCAGTAGGATGCTGACTAGCTTGGCAGTATCCATGTTGAACCTCTGGATCACCCGTCCAACATATTTCTCCTGTGATAGCCACAATTTCTTAGTTTTTCTATCACGAATAATCTGCATGCTTAGTATCTGTTGAGTTGGGCCTAAGTCCTTCATCTTAAAGGACTTGGACAGTTCCTTCTTCAACTGACTAATCTTTATTACATCTTTTCTAACGATCAACATGTCGTCAACATAAAATAGGTATGCAACAAAATTGTCATCCAAAAAATCTCTGAATGGGTAAACACACTGATCTGCAACAGTCCTCTTGTAGCCTTGACCCACCATGAATGAGTCAAATTTCTTATACCACTGTCTGAGTGCTAGCTTAAGGTCGTATAGACTTTGTTTTAACTTGTAGACCAGATTTTCCTTTCTTGGAACTTTGAAACCTTTCGATTGTTCCATATAGATTTATTCATTCAGATCTCCATGCAAAAATGTAATTTTCACGTCCATTTGTTCAAACTCCAAGTTTAAACTGGATACAAATCCAAGAATGACTCGAATTGAGGTCATCTTAACAACTGGTGAGAAAATCTCGTCAAAGTCAATTCCTTTCTTCTGTTGGAATCCTTTAACAACCAATCGAGTCTTATACTTCACCAATTTTTCACTGCAATCTTTCTTCAACTTGAACACCCATTTATTCCTCAGTGCTTTCCTACTTTTTAAAAGTTTCACAAGCTCATATATTTGATTTTTCTACAGGGAATCTATCTCATCGTGCATGACTCACATCCACTTGTCTTTATCTGTATGAGCTTGTGCTTCCTGGAAGCTCTCTGGTTCCCCCTCATCAGTAAGTAGAATATAGTCTGACTCTGAATATCTACTCGACGGAATGCATCCTCTTTCAGATCTTCATGATTGAAGTTCATTAGCTATATGAGGTACCATCCCCTGATTGCTGTGATGGTCCTGCAACATCTGGTGGAGGGGGTTGTTGCTCCTCGTGCTCAACACCTTCATCATCATCTTGTTCTGCTTTTATAGCTTCATCCTGCACTTCGTCATTATCTATGACGAACTGTAATGGCGCAGGGTCTAGAATAATGTCATGTGCACTGAAATTAGAACTGCTGGACTTTGTGAAATTTTCAAAGTCCTCATATGTCTGGTTTTTATAGAACACCACGTCCTTGCTCTTGATGATCCTTTTGGCCTTTGGGTTCCACAATCTGTATCTAAATTCATCATCCCCGTAGCCTATAAAGATTTACGGCGTAGTCTTGACATCAAGTTTCTGCCTCTGTTCCTTAGATACATATGCAAATGTTTTACACCCAAAAATTCTTAAGTGAGAATAGGAGGGATTCCTACCAGACAACACCTTCTTCGGAATATCAAAATTTAATGGTAGTGATGGTGATCTGTTTATCAAATAACAGGCAACACAAATAGCTTCACCCTAGAATGGCTTCGACAACTTTGCCATACTGAGCATGCATCGGGCTCTTTCCACAATGGTTCGATTCATCCTCTCCGTTACTCCATTGTGCTGTGGGTACTTGAAATAGTCTTCTCATGTCTAATGCCATAATTTTCACAATATGCTTCAAACTCTCTAGAAGTATATTCGCCTCTATTGTCTGTTCGGAGACACTTTAGCTTAGTTTCTGTTTTCTGCTCTACTATGACATGAAATCTTTTAAAGTATTCGAGTACTTGATTCTCCGTCTTTAGGAATTGCACCCATTCCTTCGGTGAAACATCATCAATAAAGGTAAAAAAATATCTATTGTCGTCCTATGATTCCACCTCCAGGGGACCACAAACATCAGAATGTACCAAGCTTAACAACTCTGATCTCCTCTTCATAGAAGAACTGAACGAGACTCGATGTTGTTTATCAAACAAGCAATGATCACAAGGATTTGGTGCAACATCCTGGACAACTGTGATGAGATTCTTCTTTGCCAAGTTAAACAATAATTTTCCCCCATGTGACCGAGTCTCTAGTGTCATAGATTTGGTGAAGCCTCATTTGCAACTGCATTGAGGCTATCTGAGCAAACCTTCACATGGGTCTTGTAACACATGCCACAACTATGTCCTCAAACAACAACCATAGCACAATTCGTTAGCTTCCATGTGTCATTTCTGAAGTGGTTGTCATAGTCGTGTCTGTCGAGGGCTATCCCAGATAGTAGATTTAGCCGAAGGTTGGGCATGTGTTGAACATCCTTCAATATCAGTGTACAACCAACATTTATTTTTATCTAGATATCACCAATTCCCATGATCTTGGAAGAATGGTGTTTCTCATCCTCACCGTACCAAAGTCTCCAGCTTTGCATGTCAAGAAGAAATCACTGTAAGAAGTGGCGTGGTATGAAGCTGCAATATCTACCACCCACTCAGCGTCATGGTTTAAAAAATGAGGCATTTCTCCTCATTGACAGAAAGAATGACCATGTCCTCTGAGAGAGTGACTAGCGTCTCTCCGTTCTATTTCTTCGACTGATTACTGCCTTGGCGTTGCACTCGTAGCAACTTGTGGTAGTTTTTTTTATGTGGCCTTGCATGCCATAATGGTAACACTTGTATGTATGTCTTCCTTTGTCATTTGATCTCCCTGGATCTTGTGACCTTCCTCTACTCTTACTCCTTTCTCTTCCCCTGCCTTTGTTACCTCCTTACTGTATACCTCTGCTCTTAGTGATGAGGGCATTTGACTGGTCAATACCAACATCTTTTTTCCTAGCCTCCTCATTGAACAGGGCATCCTTAACCGTTGACATGACAAGTTTGCCTCCTGGAGCCGAATTGTTGAGAGAGACTACTAACGTCTCCCAACTGTTTGGTAGAGAACTGAGAAACAAAAGATCTTGTACTTCATCTCCTAGATTCAACTCTACCGATGATAATTAATTTACCAAGCTCATGAACTCACTAGTATGCTCGGCAATTGAAGTTCCACTTTTTAACTTTAGATTCATAAACCACCTCATCAAAAGGGTTTTATTCCTAGCAGTCTTGGTCTGGTACATGTCTTCCAACTTCTTCCAGATGACATGTGCATTGGTCTCTTGTGCAACATGATGGAATACACTGTGGTCAATCCATTGCCTGATTTGACCGATGATTTTCTATTCAATTTCTTCCACTTCGTTTCTTTTGTCAAATTTGGATTTACACCTTTTACCTCCAAGGGATTGTACAAGTATTTATAACTTAGAATATCTTCCGTCCGAGGTCTCCAAAGTGTATAATTGGAGGCAGTGAGTTTGATCATGGATCCCGACGTTCATTCATCCGTGGACATTTTGAGTTTTTAGACTCTAAATGTCTGTATCAAAAATTTTGGGGCTGAATTTTGTAAAACGGAGTGCACCGTTGCGTTTGGAACGATTGGAATAGTTGGGAAAAAGTCCTGGTTTACCAAAACGAAGCTAAAATGAGGTCAGAACTGGCTCAAAAAAATTTTGGTAACCTAACGGAATATTCAGTTAAACTTGATGAAATATGTTGACGGAATATGGATGGAATATTCTCTGGATTGAATATTCTCTTGAAATATTCTTTGACTGGATGAAATATGCTCTGAGAATATTCCTTGACTAAGATAGAATATTCTTTAATAGAGTGGAATATTCTGTCATCTTCAACCTTCTTCTGGTTAACGGATGGAGTGGAATATTCTTTGTAGGGGTTAACGGATGAACAGAAAAAAAAATTGCATTGTTAGTTGGGACCAAGTGACAAAATCCAAGAAAAGAGGGGGGGGTTAGGAATCAAGCAAATGAAACATAAAAATTTGACCCAAACTTGAGAATTTTGAAAGAAAAAGATAAAAAAATGGACCCAAACTCTATCAAATAAATATCTAGATGAGTCCGGCAAGGAAAAACGAAAGTCATTCGGTTATTGGGCTAGTATGAAACTGGGAAAACCAATTCTCTTCTCAAGTTTGAAATGGACAATCATGAATAGGGAAAAAGCCAACCTTTGGACAAACAACTAGATAGGCTTGGGTCCTCTACAAAATATTTTGGAAGAACCAATCCAACCTGCAGACTTGAACTTAACAGTGAGCTATATCCTCGAACCTGGAGGAATGTGGAATCTGGATAAAATTGCATACACCATTCCACATGACCTAGGTCGGCGAATTAAAGCCATACCAATTCAAATGCATGGGGGACGCAAGATACCCGCCGTTGGGGGTTGACCATGGATGGGAAGTTCATGGTTAAATTAGCGTATGAATTATCTGTTTCCAACATACAACATTTATCATGTTTAAGCATGTGGGATTGGGATTGGAAAACTAAGGTGAACCCACGCACCCAAACTTTTTTTATGGTTGGCTTCCCAAAACAGACTCGCCACAAATCATTTGTTGCACTGTATACAATTTTTGATTGATCAATCCTACTCACTGTGCCAATTCCCAATTGAGGACACTAACCACGTCATTAGGTACTTTGCCCTGACCAAAGATGTTTGGAAGGAAATAGGGAGCTCTTCCTTGGCAAACCAATTTTGGACCTCCCCTTTATTCTGCTGGATTAAGGATATTTGTTACTCTAAATCCACTTCCAAGTTTACCCACCTCCCGTGGGCAACCATTTTCCCTTATACTTGTGTTAGTTTGTTGACACACAAAAATCGCCGGGTCTTTCAAAATCACAGACCTCAAGCCATGGAAATAACGAAACAAGCTATAGACCATGCTTATGAGTTTCACAGCCTTACACCTAGTTGTACCAAGCCTTTGAAAACTCAGCCCTTTATTGGGTGGAAGTCCCCAGACTCAAGATGGTTTAAACTCAACATGGATGGAGCGGCCCAAGGAAACCTAGGCCAAGTAGGTGCAGGGGGACTATGTAGAAACACTGATGGACATGTGATAACATGTTGTTGGAAGTGGTGTTCCAAAATAGTAAAATCACTTGTAGATATTTCTGATATTATGTAACTTAACATAGAATAAAACAGTAACTACTTGGTGTGAACAGTTGCACAGAAACAATCTTATACGAAAGAGTTACAGTAAAGAGTAACAGTGACAGTCTTATACAAAAGAGTTACAACAAACAGTTACATGTAACTATTTTATCTAAACACAATAAATACTAACCTGACTGCAGAACAGGAACTGTTATTGAACTTCAATTAGATCAAAGCTAATGTTTGACACTATGTTCTTAAGACATATTTCGCCCCCACTCACGTTGCTTATGGAATATCGAGCGTCTGCCTCCCAAGATACAATGATCTTCCACGAATAGAAGTAGCACTCCAATCTATTCGTACAACAAACTAAAATGTGTTGTATACTCTCCAAATGCACTGCCTAATGCCGAAATACAAATTGTCTCAATGTGTAAAACCTGAGAAAATTTGGACTTTTTTCATAGAAAGGGCAAAATGGTCATTTTATCATAATAGTGTAAAATTGAAATGCGTGTTCTATAGACCTCGTATGACACAACGGACTTCGCCGTTGGAGTCATATTGCGGAATATAGTCACCACGTCGAATTCCGAGATAAGTTAGAATTTTACACGTAGATCGAGGCGACTGGGTGGCGAACGACCTCACCGAAGTTCCAAAAAGAGATAAGCTCAAAATTTAATTATTTTTGATTAAAAGTTCAAATAAAATTTAATTAAACTTAACTCGTAATGTGATTAGTCGTTTCGGGGCGAAAATGGACCCGAAAATAAGGGTCGTGTGGCGTATTGTGAGCCAAAGATTTTAGGAGTTTTTATAAGGATCTAGAAGGTTCTAGAAGATTTTAGAATATTTCACATTTTAGAATATTTCTTTAGAATATTCCACATTTTAAAATATTCCTCTAGAATATTCTTAATAGTCTTGAATGCCTATAAATAGGGGCCTTAGTTATGGAATTAGGAGGAAAACACATTGGTGACCTCTCAGAGAGAAAAAAAGAGAAGTTGGAAAAAAAGAGAAAGAAAGCTGAGTTATAGGTTTTAAATAATGATTCTAAGGTACGGGTGGTATACAATATGCTCTATTTAAATCTCTTTGCAAAGAGTACTTCTTTGATTATCCTATGTTTTGTATTCGAACTTGTGATATCGTTGTTTTAAAATTTTTGATTGAATATCATTGAATATTTTTGCCTCATTGATCGTGTCCTACGGATATTGAGACGGGATCGTGGCATCCAATAGCCGATGCATCGCCAGCCGGTAGACCCGTGAGATCGGGTTGAGGTGGGATGACTGGTGAGGTGTCAGATCTGTGTTACGATTCTGCATGCCATGTGATATGCAAATTTCATATCTGTATCTGTTGATTAAGCATATTTTTCCTCGTCACATTGTATACTTTCCCGCTTTATTTAATATTTTCAGGCTGATTTTAGAGAAAAGATCGAAACGAGATAATCAAAGTATTAAAGACGAGGATTTGTTGATGTAATTGATGTTTTAATGATATTGAGATATTTATGTATATTGATAGATTCATTTGTATTGAGAGATGATTTTGATAAAATAAAATTTTATTGAGAAAATTAGCGCTCTGTTATTGTATTTGGGTATTTTTATATCAATTAACGTCTCCGAAAAGAGGAGGAAAATCGAGGCGTCACACAATGCCTTAATGAATGACCAAATTTATTATATCCAGAATGGTAAATGAACCTGGATATTTATAGACACTTTGGTGACTTTTCGGACAGTCACCACACTAAAAGACACAACCTAGAAATAAAACCTCTAACAACCAGTAAACACCTTTGAATAACTGTTCTTCATGAACAGACACAGTCCAAATTTTCGGACTGGAATAAATCGACCCACGGATACCAACAAATTAATTTTGGGTTAAGAAATTAATGTCCATTTAATTAATTCATTTATTTAAATGAATTTTTTCCAAAAAGATAAGGCAAGTTCGTACCCGCACTCATACCCGACCCGGCCGGGCGGCGCGCGCGCGTGTGTGATCGAACCAACGACATGTAAGCGCTCGCTCCGCTCATAAAATTGTGGTACCCCTTGGGGCCCAACCCATAGAGCAAACTTGACCTATATATGTCTTTGTTGAACTTCTTCCTCAACCAATGTGGAATTGGTGTCACATCCCACATTACACCACCTTTTCAAGAGGGTCACTTTGGAGTCTATTTTCTCATCCATTTCTTACTCGAATTGAGCAAGTGGATATACTACATTATACTCCTCACGGAGTAGAATATGAATCCACGAAAGTTTATTCGAAATAACAATTGAGTCTTACTTTAATTTTGGCTCAAAGTCGACCAAAAAACTGTTTTGGTCCAATACATGTTTCTATTAAACCTCGGCATATCGACGAGCTTAGGGGTCAAATTGTGGACGATGAGAATGAGGCTATAATTAGCTCTTCAAAATTGCCCCTCTAAAGTGGAAGTCTCAGTAGATGCACAACTAGTGATAGATCTTATCAACAACTTACATACTGAAGACCACCCACATAACACTTTGATATATGATTGTAGTTGGCTTATGGAGCAGGTCCAGGAGGTGGAAATCAAACATGAACCGAGGAAAGCCAATAAGTGTGTGAACATACTTGCAAAGAACGGAGCATCCTTCTAGGATAGCCTTATTTCCTTTTCTAATGCTTTGGATTGTATTAAGGACTAAGTTATGGCCGATATTATAGGTACAGTGTACCCTAGACTCATATGCATTTTAAGATTTAATGTCTACGCAAATGCCTTATTTTACACCCCCAAGAAAAAAAAGAAAAACAAAACCATACGAAAAAGTGTGTGGTTCATGCAGGCATTCAGACGGGTAGATTAGTAATTTTGGCATGATGAGTATTGATTCGACTTAGGTTTTGAGATAACTCTTAAAAATAAAATGGTTTGGATTACAATAACATTCAAAAGAGATTTAGAGCGTCAAAAAAACTTAAAATAAATGAAGGAAAAATCTGAAGCTTGTAGGGATAAAATAAATGTCAAAGCATTTTACTGATTAAGTGACAAACTGAGGTTTGGGTGTAATTTTCCTTTATGACTAATTTGGCCTAGTTGGTCTCCTTGATTCTTACAACATTCCCCAAGGCCAATGGTTCAATCACTGCTAAAAACAATGTCTAATTTTTTAGTTCCTCTATTTAGGATTTCTAACCCTAACAAAAATAAGAACATGATAATTTAACCCCTCTTCTTTCTTCTTCTTCCCCAATTTGTAGGAATTCTAGGAATTCTCACAAAGACCACACCGTCTACAAAAGCATCACTATCAACACAGTGCATCCAATTTTTTAGATTAGGCCAATAATAATCACAATTTACCATTCATTGTCAAAAAGTCCGACATCAAATCTATATACATCATATAAATATTCAATGTAATTTTTTAATGAAAGATCATAATCATAATCCAAAAAATCATATGCAACATAAAACATGTTTTACCATCTAAAACACTAATTTATTCTTCATCTGTAATGCAATGAACATATATATCTTTTGTATAATCAAAATCATTTTTAACATGATATTCCAAATAAGTATTATACATCATTGATAAGACCGAAAAATCCTGAATTCCTGCTCTGACAGGAAAAATACAGAAAGACTAGAAAATATCGGTATAAGAATTCCACCTTTAGATCAATCCTCAACTATCCTTCCTATGTGTCTTCCTCTTTTCCACTGTGTGCGAGTTTAAGATGTATATTAGGTACACATGTATGTGCATGATAAGTTGTACTTATAATTGAATAAAATAGGGTCAAGCAGTGGAGCATTCCTTCACAATGAATGAATAGTCGGTCAACCGACAAACTTTTTTGTTTGCCTACACTAAAGGTAGCAAATATTATATACAAATCTCTTGAGGTTTGTACGCGCATAATACTTCAACTTTTGTCGTTAATGTCTAAATTACATCTAGACCCCTAAAATTTGAAGCATGTAATTTTTAGTTCTCTCAAGTTTAAAATATTACACTTAGACAAAAAATACTCCAATTAAAGATAGTGTTGAAAAAAATAGGCTTTCCCACAGGTGTAAATCAATGGAAGCAATATAAACAAAAGTGACAGAAAAATAAGCACACAAGAATTTACGTGGTTCCCTCAAATAACTTGAGGTACGTCCACGACGACCGATAGGTCAGTTTCTTCCACTATCACCAAAAGAGTTTACAAAGTGGCCAAAAGGCATAAGCCTTACAAACACACCAAGGTGTAAATCACAAGAGGAAAATACCTCACAAAAATGAACCAAATCTCCAAGAACAAACTAC
>CM042186.1:6635138-6654253 GCA_023539305.1 Ilex asprella | reverse complement strand
TCATATATATCTAAAGAGTTTGTGTGACAATCTCAATTTGAAAAAGATTGCATGTTTATGATGATTCTCCATTGCCTAAAAATAACAAAATCAGGTTGCGTTATAATTTCGATTCGAAAAAGATTACATGTTTACGATGATTCTCCATTGTCTTCATGCAAATTCCTACAATTGACAAACCTAGTTGGCAGGGGAAGACAGTTGGATTGGGAGGAAACTTTTCAGTTTCAGACCATGAAATGTGGAATAAAATCTCTCTCTCTCTCTCTCTCTCTCCACCTTTAGCTTTTGTTTTTGTCCTATGTAACAGTAGAAAGATATGCAGAAAAGAGAAAGGAGAATGCCACAACATTACCATGATATTGTAGTTATAAGTTAATCAGCACCAGAATCAGATTTGCATTCTAAGTGAGACCGCACTTTTTTTGGATCACCTACTGACAAATCGTCTCAATCACGAGTCTTTTAAATTTATGGTTACACTTCATATGCACGTAATCATTTGCAAAGTAAGTAGATTGATTAAACTCGGATTTTATCTGACCTAAGAGACTTAAATTCACATAAATTTAGAACGTGTGGATTTACACCTTATCCATTATGCGACCATTGAATCAATCCATGTTGCGGGTCTCCTTCCCCTTTTTAGCTTCGTTCTCTGTTTTCCTATTTTGGCACCTCCTCTTGCTTGCAGTATCTACCAACCCATATCTCCTTCCTCAAGTTTTCTCAATATTCCTTCATCTTAACATCTCTCTCTCTCCCCAATCCAAGAAACCTTAGATTCTTCAGACTCTATATAATACCAAATGCAGCCAATCAAGATAACTTCTTTGTTACGAGGACCTCATTAGTCCTGTTGGAGAAACATCCTATGTTCTATTACAGTCTCCAAACAAGGAAGAGAATTGGAAACCAAATTGGTTTAGCAGCTAGAAGAGATGGGTGCTAGAGTTCTATTGCGTCACATCTTCTTCCTCTTCTGTTTGCTCTTCATGTCAGGTGAATTTAATTTTCATAAGGTTTTGGGTTGAGTTGTTCCTCTCTGTGCATACTTCTCTTTTTACTCTAGGCATTTTATTCCCCATGAAGGTAGTAGTCTTTCGACACGACACAATTAACACAACACATATTGAAGAATGACACGGCCAAATTAACAATAACAATAAATGGGTTGGATTAGTATAAAACATGACCAACCGAGCATTACAAATCCTTTTAAGTGGCATTGTAATCCAAAATGTCAAACTTTTTTCTTTCTCGATTTAAATAGTTTTTTTTTTTTTTGTATTTTGTTAGAATGTGGATTAAAAATACTTGTAATATACGAGAGACTTACTTGTGATGGTTTTTATAAAGAAAAATGGGTCTTAAAGCTGTGGTTATAAGTTCATGAGTTATATGAAAATAACACGAATCCAGAACAACACAACCAAATATCACTGAACCTTGCATGAAACAACTTAGTTGACGACATTACTCAGCAGCTATCAAACCCAATAAGCCAAGAAAGCAACATTACTGAATGGTCTCCAGTACTATATCTCAATTCTCTTTGTTTTAGACGGTCCACCATGTATTAGTGAGGGATCGACTTGAATATGAAGGTCTCCAGTTGATTTCTTATGTCTGATTTAGAATTTAGGTCAGTTAGAGAATATAGTACCGGAGATGAATCTAATCTATAAGTTGAGAGTGATTGTTTCTCAAATGTACGCTCGAGTCTCTTTAAATCTTCAAATTCTCTTTCATCACTTCATTTCAAATAGTTCCAATATGTGTGTGTTAAACACATCTCATCCTTACATAAGCCTTTCTCATATCCATTCCCCTCCAAATCTTGACTCTTGAGGTTTCTCTTCTGAGCTTTACTACAAACATTTGAGATAAAGGAACAACTAATGCACATATCTTGTTTGGTCATGATGCTTAGATGCAAAGAAAAGTTGGTATATGCATTTCTCATTCTTTAAGAAAGAAGGAAAAGCAAGGAAAGAATAACTTACCATGATTCTTATTTCTTCAGGTTCAAGCCTCCAAGAGAAACCCCCTCCTGGAGCAATCCTGCAAAACAAAAAGCTGGACTATCAAGAAGATGAAATGATGTCCTCACCTTCAAAATTCACCACCCACCTAGATGACATTCCCATTGTCAATCCAACGACTCCATCTACAACTCCAACTACGACAAGCCCCATTGTAAACCCGGCAAGCCCGCCACCACCGACCACTATGGAACCACCAACTCCGACCACAACCACCCCTACATCATCTGGAGGGACTTGGTGCATTGCCAGCTCCACTGCTTCACCAACTGCTTTACAAGTCGCTATTGACTATGCTTGTGGCTATGGGGGTGCAGATTGTTCAGCAATTCAACCAGGTGGAAGTTGTTATGAACCAAGCACCATTCATGACCATGCTTCGTATGCATTTAATGACTATTACCAGAAGAACCCAATTCCCACAAGCTGCGTTTTTGGAGGAACTGCGATGCTTACTGGCACTGACCCAAGTAAGATGTGAAAATATTCCAGTTGAAGTGCCTTCCCTTCCTCTGCTAATTCAGTATCTTCAGTCAGCTGATTCCTTGTGGGGACTCAATATTATCATTATGCTATCTATATTTTTTGATTGAAAAGAAGAAACATAGATGCTGAATCACAAAACATTCTCAAGCATGAATTCAATGCTAGATTTCAACAAGTAGTCAAACATCATCACCCGGTTTACCCAAACCAACAACGGAAAGTAGTTTCGCTCTGAACCTCCACTGCTCCTCTTAGAGATGTAGGTCTATCGAAAGTGAAACTACATAAATACAATCCGATTCTCGACATTCAAGCGGTATTCTAAAAGTACTTTCAAGGAAGCCCTTTAATGAAAGATGGACCTGAAGAGACGTAGGCCAAGACTAGAGTCTGAACCTTCACTTTCACCTGAAACCTCGATGTTTAGTGAAGAACTGAATCGGTATTTTGTTTAGGGATAAACCCTACTAAGTAAAAGGATGTGAATCATTTGTGCAGATCGTAGTTCAATAATAATAACTGCGCCTTCTCTTTCCAACATGAATTAGTTTCCCCTCATATGAACTCATTCTCAAACTTTTTTCCAGAATCCTTGGCGGATCTTTGCTGTAGAGCTTAGCTTCTTCATGTTTCGAACATATTTTCTCAGAACTTTCTCTCTGTGCTTTGAAAATTTCTGCATTCTACAGTTTGGCCATGACTACATGTTTGCACTTACAGGACTTGGTTTAACAATTGGGCTTTTTCTTACATTGTTCTAGGTTCTGGAAATTGTCACTATGCGTCGTCAAGAGTGAAACCAACAACACCGACAACAATTCCACCACCACCACCCAGGTAAAATTTGCCCACCACTTCCAATATCATTTCTACAACCATCAATGAAGGCAACTAAAAATCACATGATTGTTTGTAATTACAGCATTAGTTCGCCGGTTAATCCTTACACCCCCAGTGGACCAATGGTTTATTCAGAACCAACAGGCTATGGTGCTGAACCCACGGGGATGCCCAACTCAGCAGACTCCATATCACACGAACTACTGCTACTCTTCACCATGACATGCCTAACCCTGTCCCTTGTAACGGCAAATTATCTCTAAGCAGATGAAAATGAAGTTCAGTTACCCTCTTACACCAGGATGGCAATTCACATGGCTGCCTACGCATTCCATGCGATTTTACGGAGGCGTCATGAGTCCCCATTTTGAGAGATAAATCGCAAGGCCTTGTTCTCACCATAAGATCATTGCAATAGTTCATGTAGCTTTTAATTCAAGTAGGAAGCCAGGGAAACAGGAAGAAGAGCGAAGTAGTCTAGGTGGTTCTGTGTAGCTACCTTACTGCAGTTAACATGATAAATTTTCAGACAAACCCATCGGGTTTTAGGACTGCTTTAATGTATAGAGCAGTTGATCTTCATCCAATTCCCAATGCATGGGGTGAAACACTGGTTGACACCCCTGAATGGGAACCTATCAAATGGGAAATGTATAATAGCCAACAACTGACTCGGTGCCCAGAAGACTGGAAAAATAATAAACTACACAAGTACTCATTCAATATAGGTTTTTTTTTTTTGATCAGGAACAAAAAAATTTATCAATAATTAAAATAAGCTACGTTTAGATGCCCTCCCCCTTTTCAAGAATTTACAGAATAAGATGAATCCTGTATCATTACCACATACCCTATGTAGTGACACATGAATTAGTATAGATGCTCACAACGGCAGACTAGACTTCGAAAAAAAGTTTTTCTTGATTTAATCATTTTGCCTGGGATTTAAATAGGACTCCACATTCTAATGAACAGCATGACTTACCACTTGGGTCCACCAACTTGTTACCCAACAGGTCATATATCTAGGTCAATTTCCTCATTTTGAGTGGCATCCACGCAAAGAAATTCCCCTTGAAGAACAGAAAAAGGTATCTCCTCAGAAAAGTAGGCATGGTCCCAATTTTGCACAAGTTATTTCATAATTCCACCAAGATGAATCGTTCAGATTCCTATTCAAAACTGTGGTGCACACATATATCTCGAGGCTAATCAACTGCCTCTGCTCAGACAGTTCCTCTAAAAACAAATCAAACAATTTAATTCTTGAATTGATGTACAAAAAGTAAAAATGGTCACAGGTGCAGGGGAGTAGAGTAATAAATATGAGGTACCCAGTGGTCTGCCCCATCAAAAGCATCTTTGGTTGGCAATCAAATGATCAGCCGATCTTAACACACTGAGAACAATGTGTTGCAAAGATAAGATTTCTTAGAAGAGAAATAAAAATTGTGCTCTCTATAAGGAGTATTTTTTGCTCTCTCTAAAGAGTATATTTCTACTGTCTTTAAGGGCAGCTGAAAAGAAAAGAAGGTTGTGATTGCCAAGGGAACTAAACAGAAACCGAATCTAAAAGGAAGGGAACATCAAGTTAGAAAAATTAAATTAGCTGTACAGTGCAAAAGAGGAGATATTGAAACAAGATCGAGAGGAGACCACAAGCTATTCAATTAGAAATCTTCGCATTCAACTATGTGCAAACATTATTAAAATTTCATACTGTCCGGTAAAGTAATCATACATTCATCTCAAGTCTTGCCTACAAGAGAAAGGATTAGATATCATGGCAATGCTTCTGCCTTGTCTATCTTCATATGAGTTCAAAGATTTACAAACCATTGAGAGGATCACTCTTTACGAGTTTATGATGATATCAGATCAAAAGCAAGCATAGCACAACAACAATACAAATGATAGCTAAGGTGGCTATGATGGAACCTTGGTCAAATGCTCTCTGCAAACTGCCAGCTCGTGAGAAATGCTGGAAAGCCAGATAAGCCGCTATCGCCAAGGAAAGAACAACACCTTCCTGCGTTCCCCTGCCATGAATAATGAAAAGAAGCATTGAATTGATTTAAGAATGAGAGGGAAAACAAAAATGAACTATCACTCATACTATGCATCCACTCACCTTATGTTCATAACTTGATATGGTGCCACAATTACCAGTAGTAATGCTATAAATGGCAACTCCAACTCACCTAGGTAGAAACAAGAGGCAAGATAAGGTCTAAAAAGATATATCCACTCCGTTTATAGAGAGTAGGAGACGTAGCAAAGTTGCATGGACAAAAAACATAGTGGACAGCACACAATTCCGGGCTCTCAAATTGGAACTTAAATCCACGCCAAAGTTTCAACTAATTTTTTTGTCTATTGCAATTCCAAAGTCCCAAATACTGCCTAATGCCACATAAAATAAACCATTTGATTCTGCTTGATATTTCGCTTTCATTTACCTCTTGTGCATCTCATGATGAGTTCAAGGTTTAACATGGGGACCATGGTGAAAACTCATAAATAGTTTCTGAAAAGACACTGACCTTCACTGACCAATGAGATTAACAAAGCAAAACCTCAACTTGACAAAGCTTTAGCTTTGAACCACTCATAAACAACAAAAAAGACATTATAAATGAGATCAACAGCTAATTCAAGGTAATTACAGCCAAATTGTAGATTCAAACTATATGACAAAATACATAACATACCTGGAATAAAGAAGAAGAGACGAACAAGAAGTGTCAGGAATGCGGTCCATATGCCATACTCTCCCCTGCAATCAGATCCCAATAAGTTCACTAACGCTGGAAGTCCGTCTTAAACATGATATTGAAAACAATACACAGACTACATAGGCAAAAGGGAACAAAATACTAGCAAAAATGTGAATAAAACATAAAGGCTCACTTGATCCATGAGACAATGCTTGCAGGTGCTTGCAAAGCGAATAAAGGAACAATAAATGATTTCTGAATTGCAGTACCCCTAGCAAGCATTAAGATCCTAGAGCAAAGAAAAATTACCATTATTAGGACAAATTCTATACTAACAATCCTAAGAACAAGAACCCAATTGTCAGATTAGTACTTTGCTTCCCTTATGAACTCTAACGCCACATCATATGGTAAATGACAAAATCACAGTGATTCACAGATTACCACCAAGAGAGAGAGAGAGAGAGAGAGAGGGAATTATAGAGATAAATAGAGATGATTACGCGGAAGAAACAGTAGAGACCCATTGAATGTTTCTAGGAGTGAGAGGCGGAGAATAACAAAAAGCACCAAATCCCCCTCGATTTTTCTTTAACATTGCTTTACAATCAGTTGAAACTCTGCAAATATCAGAAAATTTTGATAAAAAGCTGGGAAATTTTGTTGATTTCAGCTGTGAGTGTCATTGAACTTGCTGAGCTCACCTCAGACTCAGAGGGCTAAAGCAACCAGAATTGAGAAGCCTACTTTGACAAGGCGGAGTTTTCAAGGAAAGGAAGTGTTTGTAGAGGGAAAGATGCTGTCCAGAGGTGGAGAGAGAAGCAGACAACATTTCGGCTTCTTCCTTGACGTCTTCGCCTTTTCACCGGCCAAAGTAGGAGAGAGAGAGAGAGGGGTGAGCACTTCGTACACTGCGCCGGTTCCATTCGTGAAACTGAGTCCCATCGTATTCAAAAGAAAGTGTAAATCATAACCGAGATAAGGGTTCTTGTAAAAAGACTAAAATACCATCTCTTGCTCGCACCTACATAATTTAATCATGTGATAATTATATCGGAGGTTCTGAAATATGAAATTTAATATTTCAATTGCATTAGTTTAATCTTGAAATATTGAATATATTTTAATATCGCCCCCAAGCAAACAACGTTTAGATTGTTAACAATTTTTAATCGTAAATTTGTCATGTAACACCTAAATATGAATAAAAAATAATTTTGATAACTCTAAAACAAAATTTAGGTAGTTCTTGACAAAAAATATGTCATATGAGTAGTTTTTGATCAAAATTTAGATAGCTCATGATCAAAATTATGTAATTTAAATAACTATTTAATTAAAATTTAGGTAAAAATTTGGTCAAGAGTTATTCAAATTATTTTTGTCCATATTTAAGTATCATATAACAAGTTTATAATAAAAAAATCGTTAGTCATCTAGACGCTCTTTGTTTGAGAGACTATATAGAAACATATTTAATACTTCAGGAACTAAAATATTAGAATTATAATATTAGGGACCAAAATATGACAAATTTTATATTTTGAGAACCTCCAATATAATTAACTCGTTAATCATTCTAACCTCCGGCCGACAGCCAAAGTTAAAAAACGTACCACCAAAATCAAATCAAGCCAATGAAACTCATACACATCTCAGTTTTTAAGTCCTTAAATGAAATAGAATAAAAAATAAAAGTTAAATTCTTCGTATTTCACTATAATGAAGACAATAGAAAATCGCCATGACACTATAGTAAGGTTTTGTTTTTTTAAATATCTAATCAACCCACTCATAAGAAAAACCTAGTCACTGTCTCATCCTCCTATTGTCACAATCACACACAGGTTTCCCTAATCCAGCAATTTCAATCTTTACCCGTTGCCAAAATCCAAGAAACACTACAAATATAAAAAAAGACAATCAAGCCGACACAAATCTTATATTTCAAGCCCTTAAATTCAAATGAATAAAAAATTAAAATTAAGTTTTTTGGTAAATTTGATGATGACGGAGACAATGAGACAATGAGATTGTTCAGCAATTCAACCAGGTAGAAGTTGTTATGAACCAAGCACCATTCATGACAATGCTTTGTATGTATTTTAATGATGAAAAAATTGGTCTCGTGCAAGATCAACAGTAGAGTATACGAAGAAGTGTGATTAATGAACAATAAATAAAACAATCAATGACAAAACAATAAATAATGAGTCAACACAATGATATACAGTGGTTCGATCCGTGAGACCTATCCTATTCTCGAGAAATAGCAGCGGTGGCCGGAGCTCTTTATTGATGAATAAAATATCCGGGAGAGTATACTCCGGGAGAATTACAATAGATTGGAGAGAGAGAGAGAAGCTATGTGTGTAGATGCAGGGAGGTGTGTTGGGAGAGATCCCAAGATGTAGTGTGTCGGGAGATATGCTGTGAGATGTGTTTCTCCATGTAGAGAGAGCTTACAATATATAGGCATGACAAGGCGGTGACGTGAGGGAGAGGGCACCATTTCTTTGGTAAGGATAGTTACAAAAGGTAAGTACAATTAATGTAGGATTGATTTTCATGAGTGTTTATCTTGATAATCTCTCTCCCACGTGCTCTTATCCTCCTGCGCTCCTTGGATCTTGGACTAGACCCAATTGATGAACAAGATCTGGGCTGCCTTTTAACTGACTTGAGCTTGCTTAATTAATTGTGCCTGGGTCAGGGTCAGTTGGATCTGGACTCGTCACATTTAATGACTATTACCAGAAGAACCCAATTCCCACAAGCTGCGTTTGTGGAGGAACTGCGATGCTTACTGGCACTGACCCAAGTAAGATGTGAAAATATTCCAGTTGAGGTGCCTTCCTTCCTCTGCTAATTCAATATCTTCAGTCAACTGATCCCTTCTGGGGACTCAATATTATCATTATGCTATCTATATTTTTTGTTTGAAGAGAAGAAACATAGATGCTGAATCACAAAACATTCTCAAGCATGAATTCAATGCTAGATTTCAACAAGTAGTCAAACATCATCACCCGGAACAATAGAAGAAGGATTTTACCCAAACCAACAACGGAAAGCAGTTTCTCTCTGAACCTCCACTGCTCCTCTTAGAGATGTAGGTCTATCGAAAGTGAAACTACAAAAATACAATCCGATTCTCGTAAGTACTTTCAAGAAAGCCCTTTAATGAAAGACGGACCTGAAGAGACGTAGGCCAAGACTAGAGTACGAACCTTCACTTTCACCTGAAACCTCGCAAGGCCTTGTTCTCACCATAAGATCATTGCTATAGTTGATGCAGCTTTTAATTTAAGTAGGAAGCCAGAGAAACAGGAAGAAGAGCGGAGTAGTCTAGTTGGTTCTTTGTAGCTACCTTACAGCAGTTAACATGATAAATTTTCAGACAAACCCATCGGGTTTTAGGACTGCTTTAATGTATAGAGCAGTTGATCTTCATCCAATTCCCAATGCATAGGGCGAAACATTGGTTGACACCCCTGAATGGAAACCTATGGAATGGGAAATGTACAATAGCCAACAACTGACTCGGTGCCCAGAAGACTGGAAAAATAATAAACTACTCAAGTACTCGTTCAATATAAGGTTTTTTTTTTATCAGGAACAAAAAAATTTATCAATAATTAAAATAAACTACGTCTGGATGCTCACAACGGAAGGCTAGACTTCGAGAAAATGTTTTTCTTGATTTATTCGTTTTGTCAGGGATTTAAATAGGACTCCACATTCTAATGAACAGCCATATATCTAGGTTAATTTCCTCATTTTGAGTGGCATCGACGCAAAGAGATTCCCCTTCAAGAACAGAAAAAGGTATCTCCTCGGAAAAGTAGGCATGGTCCCAATTTTGCACAAGTAATTTCATAATTCCACCAAGATGAATCGTTCAGACTCCTATTCAAAACTGTGGTGCGCACATATGGGCTCAGCTCCTCTGCAGTTAGGGGGAAAACAGCACCGTGTGCTGTTAGTTAAACAGTGTCGTTTTCATAAGTTTAAGCAGTAAAAAAAATTCCACAAGCCGACACAATTTGGTAGAAAGTTTTTCACCAGAGAAAAACCCATCTTTGCATAAGACATTACTGCCCACAAATCTCTGTGAACTTCGAAACTCTGTGAACATCGTTGCTGAAGTGGTGTGTGTGTGTGGTGCTGCAGATCAATAAAAGTGAAGAAGGGTACAAGCAATATTGGAGAGAGGGTTACTGATGAGAGTGTATAGGTGGTGGCTGGGCAATAAATGACTGGGTATGAACATAGGAAGAGATGAGATAGTCATGGCAAGGAATGGGTGGAGGGAGGCGAAGATCAAGTATGGAACTCTGAGCGAGAGCAGTTTCATGGGTGTGCAAGGGATGTGTTACTGTGTAAAGGGGGCGAATTGTTTGTCGTGCAAATTTTTGGGGATTTTGTTTTGAGAAATTTTTTTATTGTGCAAACTAATAAAAACGTCACCATTTTTAACTAACAGCACATGGTGCTGTTTTCCTCTAACTGCAGAGGAGCTGCACCCGCGCACATATATCTCGTGGCCAATCAACTGTCTCTGCTTAGACAGTTCCTCTAAAAACATATCAAACAATTTAATTCTTGAACTAATGTACAAAACGTAAAAATGGTCACAGGTGCAGGGGAGTAAGGTAATAAATATTGGGCACCCAGTGACCTGCCCCATCAAAAGCATCCTTGGTTGGCAATCAAATGATCAGTCCATCTTAACACACTAGGAACGATGCGTTGCAAAGATAAGATTTCTTAGAAGAGAAATAAAAATTGTGCTCTCTATAAGGAGCATTTTTTTCTCTCTCCAAAGAGTATATTTCTACTGTCTTTAAGGGCAGCTGAAAAGAAAAGAAGGTTGTGATTACCAAGGGAACTAAACAGAAACCGAATCTATAAGGAAGGGAACATCAAGTTAGAAAAATTAAATTAGCTGTACAGTGCAAAAGAGGAGATATTGAAACATGATTGAGAGGCGACCACAAGCCATTCATTTAGAAAGCTTCGTATTCAACTATGTACAAACATTATTAAAGTTTCATACTGTCCAGTAAAGTAATCATACATTCATCTCAAGTCTTGCCTACAAGAGAGAGGATCAGATATCATGGCTATGCTTCTGCCTTGTCTATCTTCATATGAGTTCAAAGATTTACAAGCCATTGAGAGGATCACTCTTTACAAGTTTAGGACGATATCAGATCAAAAGCAAGCATGGCACAACAACAATACAAATGATAGCTAAGGTGGCTATGATGGAACCTTGATCAAATGCTTTCCGCAAACTGCCAGCTCTTGAGAAATGCTGGAAAGCCAGATAAGCTGCAATCGCCAAGGAAAGAACAACACCTTCCTGTCTTCCCCTGCCATGAATAATGAAAAGAAACATTGCATTGATTTAAGACTCAGAGAGAAAAAAAAAAAAGAAGAACTATAACTCATACTATGCATCTACTCACCTTATGTTCATAACTTGATATGGTGCCACAATTACCAGTAGAAATGCTATAAACGGTAACTCCAATTCACCTAGGTAGAAACAAGAGGCAAGATAAGGTCTAAAAAAATATATCCACTCCGTTTACAGACAGAAAGTAGGAGACGCGACAAAGTTGCATGGATAAAAAACATACTGGATTGGACAGCACACAAGTCCGGGCTCTCAAATTGGAACTTAATACCACTCCAAAGTTTCAACTAATTTTTTGGTCAATTGCAATTCCAGGGTCCCAAATACTGCCAAATGCCACATCAAAATAAACCATTGATTCTGCTTGATATTTTGCTTTCATTTACCTCTTGTGCATTTCATGATGAGTTAAAGTTTACTATGGGGACCATGGTGAAAACCCTTAAATAGTTTCTAAAAAGACACTGACCTTCACTGACCGATGAGATTGACGAACCAATACTAATTTCATCAAGGATCTACCTTAGTATCACTGACACCTCAACTCAACAAAGCCTTTAGCTTTGAACCTCATCAACAACATAAAAGACATGATAAATGAGACCAACAGCTCAATCAAAGTAATTACGGCCAAATTGTATATTCAAACTATATGGCAAAATACACAACATACCCGGAATAAAGAAGAAGAGACGAACAAGAAGTGTCAAGAATGCGATCCATATACCATACTCTCCCCTGCAATCAGATCCCAATAAGTTCACTAATGCTGGAAGTTCGTCCTAAACATGATATTGAGAACAACATACAGAATACATAGGCAAAAGGGAACAAAATGCTAGCAAAAATGTGAATAAAACTTAAAGGCTCACTTGATCCATGAGACAATGGTTGCAGGTGCTTGTAAAGCAAAAAAAGGAACAAGAAATGATTTGTGAATTGCAGTACCCCTAGCAACCATTAAGATCCTAGCAAAGAAAAATTACCATTATTAGGGCAAATTCTATACTAGCAATAGTTGTCAGATTAGTATTTTGCCTTCCTTACGAACTCTAACGCCACATCATATGGTAAATGACAAAATCACAGTGATTCACAGATTACCACCGAGAGAGAGAGAGAAATTATAGAGATAAATAGAGATGATTACGCGGAAGAAACAGTGGAGATCCATTGAAGGTTTCTAGGAGTGAGAGGCGGAGAATAACAAACAGCACCAAATCCCCCTCGATTTTTCTTTAACATTTCTTTACGATCAGTTGAAACTCTGCAAATATCCAGAAATTTTTTATAAAAAGCTTGGAAATTTTGTTGATTTCATCTGTGAGTGTCATTGAACTTGCTGAACTCACCTCAGACTCAGAGGGCTAAAGTTAACGGTAAAGCAACCAGAATTGAGAAGCCTACTTTGACAAGGCGGAGTTTTCAAGGAGAGGAAGTGTTTGTTGCAGAGGGCAAGAGGCTGTCCAGAGGAGGAGAGATAAGCAGACAACATTTCGCCTTCTTCTTCGACGTCTCTGCTTTTTCACCGGCTAAAGTGGGAGAGAGAGAGAGCGGAGCACTTCGTACACAGTCCCGGTCCCATTAGTCCGATCGTGCTTAAAAAGAAAGAGTAAATCATAACTAAGCTAATGATTCATATAAAAAATCAAAAATACCCTTTGTTCTTATTCCAATTTCCTTTATGAATAAGCTACGATGACCCACTCGCACCTACATAATCTAATCATTCTACGAGATCAAAATTTTAATTCGGTGTATTATTTTGGTCAGCGAGAAAACATAAACGTTTCGATATGTTTCGAAAATATTTTGATCTGTTTTAGAAATAATAAAAAAATTAAAAAAATTAAAAAATATATTTTTAAAATATTGATTGAAATATATCAAAATATCTTTAAATAACTTAGAATATTCTAAAATAATTATGTAAACACATTGAAATATTATAATACATCTCGAAATATTATAATTTTGATTTCATCACTGTTTTATTTTTCTTTCTTTAAAAACAAAAAAATTTTGAACGTTTCGATCATTTAAAAACGATATTTTAATCCTTATCATTCTCAAATAAGATTTTATTTTTCAAAATATCTAAGCAACTCATTCACTAGAAAAACTTAGCCACCACCCCATTCTCCTACTGTCACAATCACACGCACTCTTTCCCAATCCAGTAATTTCAATCTTCACCTTCTGCCGACATCTAAAAAACACTACAAAAAAAAAAAAGACAATCAAGCTCACACAAATCTTATATTTCAAGCTCCTAAATTCAAATGAATAAAAAAATTGAAATTAAATTTTCTACAAACTTGAAGGTGGCGAATACGGTGAGATTTGGGTTATCGTCATCGAAGATTATCATGGAGACAATCATATTATTTTAAATTTTAAGCTTATTTATATTTCAATCTCAATTATGTGACTGATTTCACATCGTTCCAATTATTGACTACCTTTACTAATTTGACCAAAAGAAATTATTTTATTTTACCTTTGAATTATGTGATTTTTTCAATTTGTTCTGACACGTAAATAATATTCGTTAAAAAAATGACTAATATTTGCGTTTAGGACAATGTGAAATAACTCAATTAATTGGGGAATAATGTGAAAATTTAATAGTTCTAGGGGTAAAGAAAAATCAAGTCTATAATTAAAAAAGTCAAAATATAATTTGTCCTAATATAAATATAGTTTGAATTAGAGGGCACCCCATTTTTCATTTAATCTACCACACACATGTGGTGAAGTGATTAATTTTATTGAGGTAAAATGCAAGTAGTAGATAACTCTATGGGGTAAAATATAATTATGATATTTTTGAAAATCTAATTTCATTTAGTAATTGGGGCACATTACTACTATTTTTAAAAATTAAAATAACGAATATGAGATATTTTATCGAGAGCAAAATACAAATTTAAAATTCTTTAAAATTAATAAAATGTCATCAAATTTGTTGGTTTTGCATCATGGATAATTGACAAAAATAATACTTATTGGAAGATAGAAATTTAAAGGTAGAAAAAACAATAAAAATATGACATAAAAATATAACATGATTCAATACAACATACTCTCCTCATACACTGTACTTACATTCATGGACCAAAAACCTACATCAATGTATTATTCATTGAAATATGGCCATCTAGTAACTGATTATATAATACTGAACCCTATTTATTGAGATAAAATATTATAACCGAATGCAATTTGGATATTGCTAAATTTATATTTTTCCTATCAAGTCACTAATAAACCTATCCATGGTTTATTAAAACTCCTCTAAAACGTTTTCTATTCCATTCAAGATTCTCATATTGATTATCCAATAAAACTCATTCATGACAATTACAGAGTTTGAGTTAAATTCCAACAATCTTCCTTAAACTAAACTCTTCAAATCAAATTTGATCATATCTAACATCGGACTTAACACCCTTGATTCTAATCGATCAATTTTTCCAGTATCACGTGTAAACCTCCGCTTTTTAGTCCTCATAATCCTCTTTGTCTTTCAAGAATCTACGTCTTGGCCCGCATGTAATAACCCAAGTTTCGGTAATTAGAAATTGTTGTGTGTGTGCGGTTAGTAGATTTTCTAGGTGTAGGAATGTGGTTGGTAAAAAAAATGAGTCTAGAAGCATAAAGGAACAAAATAAAATTAGTGCGTATAGATAAATTAGGAATACAGGAGTTACATTAGCGAATCAAAATGGAGATCATTTCGATGTCCAAAAATTTAACAGATAATTTTATAGTGCTTGATTTAATATATATGTAATTTTGAAAAAAAATATTATTTTAAATTAATTTTCGAAATTTGACAAAATTGAAAATTTACCAAAATGCCATTGAAGCTTCAAGAGCCTTCTCCACATGCAAGGTGGCTGATGGAGGCTTGCTAGCTTGCATGGAGGACACCCAGCTGCTTGGGGGAAGCTGAGTAAGTTGCTTGGGGGGATAAAATGGAGAAGAATTCGGTGGAAAGAGAGAGAGAGGAGAAAGAGAAGTTAGAGAGAGAGAAACTATACATTGAATTTTTGAATTTTTGGTAGAGACTTTTTTGAGCACTAAGAGGTATACTCACAACCTAAATATGGATTCTAGGAACTCAATTATGTATTTAGACTTTGATTTGGTTTAGTATTAATGCATGAATTTATGTTTTAAAGTTTAATGAGTTTTTGAATTTTGAAACAGGTTTGAGATTTGAGCATGATTTGGATTAATTGGTTGGTATGGTTGAGTTTGGGAGGTCTTAAGGAGTTGGTTAGTGATAGATTGGTGGTTTGTCGTGGTTTGTGGTGGTGTAATGGTGGTGTGAGGGTCTGAAGAAGTGAAAATGAGATTTTGATAAAAACTTGTTTAAACTTCAAAAGGGGTCTTAGGTCTAGCTAATTTGGGGTCAAGGAATCCATTTATGGCTTTGGAATTGGATTTTGAGGTCATTTGGGGGGGAGGGGGATGAGCAGTTGCAGGTCTGGCCATGTGTTTAAAAAATAATTTTTGGCTAACTTTGACATTTTTATTTTATGGGTTTAAGCTTAATTCAAAACTTGAGAATTATGAGGTTTGTTAGAGTGATGTGTGGTGAGTGTTTAGGTTCAAAAATTAGGTGAAAGGGTGTATTGAGTAGGGAGAAATAAGAGTAAGAAGTAGAGAGGTTAGGGCTGGTGGAAGGAACTTAGGGTTTTGGTAAAGGTGACCAACGAAGAAGATAAAGGATACCAGTGCACCTCGACAGCACGTGAGTGCGTGTCTGACCTCTGGTTAGTTCCAAAAGTTCCGTAACATCCGTGTGGAGGTCTTTGTAAAATTTAAAGTCGATTCGATGGCCGGATCGATATGAGGAATAAAATGACTGTTTTGACTTCCGGGGTCAATTTGACCTAGTTTTGAGTGATTTTGAGAAAATAAATTTTATATTCATCTTTAAGTAGGTTAATTGAGTATGTGTATTAAATTTCATCAAAAAATAACACTGTTTAATTTTTGATTATTTCAGATCAAAATACCGAGCGGGTAGGGTTTCTTAATTCCGGAACAGGCGGTGCTTTCCAAACTTGTTTCTACATTAGTTCATATGTTATTTTTGATGTTTTAGCATATTTTTAAATATTTGATTGGGTGTTTTGAATATTGAGTTGGATCCGTACCCGGATATAGGGTTTCTGATTGTGGTTTGATCTAATGTTTTTGGAATGATCGTATTGCTCATATGGTTCGTATTGAATGAAACTCCAGAATTATTTTTAATGAAAATATAAGTGCACACGCATTGAGTGGCAAAAGGGTTTACATTCTAGTTTGAGGTCGTAAAGGGAACTCATTGAGTTTGTAAATGCCTGGGTGGCCCTGTTGGTCTTCGGACTTGGGTACTGAATTGGATCGTATTGACTTGGGAGCGTATCTTTTTTAGGGTGAAAGTCTCCTAAATTATTGGATCGTATGGATCATATTGACCCTAAGTGGTCTATTAGGATGAATTGCCCACCAGTGTAGCACTATACTCGAATTTCTGAACTCTATTTTACAGTTTTATTTAACTGTTACAGTTTCACATGAAATGACGTTTTTGCTGACATATATATATCAAATGCTCATTTTGGATTCTTGCCTAATCATGCTAAACTAAAGTATTTTCAAACTCGTTTGCTTGGAAATTTAGTTACTCTACTGAGCTGTTGATGTTCACTCTACGTTACTTCCCTTTTTTCAGATTAGCTAGTGGCGAGGAAGTTCGCGAATGCTTGAACTGTCGATGTTTTCTTTGTTTTTCTTAGTGAGGATTTGAAAATGTGTTATGTTATACGGATTGAGTTGAAAGAGTTTTATATCTGAGACATGTAAGTTATAATAGTTTGGAAGTAACTGTTTGAAACATATATGAAATTGGTGTCAGAGTTTATTCATTTGGAGACTATATCATTTTGTGATTGTGAAGATTATTAACGCTCTTGAAATATTACGAAGTGGATGAGGGTGTTACACAACATCATTTGTGCATTTCTGCCCGCGTCTTACCTGTTCTTGGGAGGTCTCAATTGTTAATATTTTACCATTCAAAGATAAAGCCCCAGCGACTTGTAAACAATGAGAAACCACATCATCACTACTAGTTTTATGTTAACCCAGTAGCTCTTAAATCATTGGAATATCATGACTTCAACCTTAAGAGCCTAAAATCCTAAAAAACTATATTCAACATAATACGTATGGTAATTCTTGAAGTCCAAACAATTTGAAAGTAACTTAATCTCTCGTTTGGTTGCATACAAACTTTAAATTCTTCCTTGTGAATCCAAGTAAAATTATGCATCAACTAATTTTTTAAGATTACGCCCTTAATGTACACAGGAAGAAATTAATTTTTACACCACGTTGTACACACATGGCAACGGAGCCTTCTTCAGCATGAACGCCAACTTTATCATTGAATTCTAAAAACTTGTTTTGATTGTTGGACGAGGATCATCAATCTAACTCTGATATCACTTGTTGGTTTTATATAGTGGATAGTTAATACAAATAATATTTGTTGAAAGATAGGAATTCAAAGACATAAAAAACAATAAAACAGATGACACAAAGATATAACGTGGTTTGGTACAATATACGCTCCCGATACCCTGTACTTACATCCATGAACCAAAAACCTATATCGATGTATTATTCATTGAAATTTAGTCATTTGGTAACTGATTACATAATACTCGACCCTATTTATAGGGATAAAATACTATAACCCTATACAATTTGGATACTACTAAATCTCCATTTTTTCTATCAAGTCAATAATAAACTTATCTATGATTTATTAAAACTCTTTCAATACGTTTCTATTCCATTTAGGATTCTCTAGTTGCTAAAGCCTATATTCTGCTTTAGTAGAGGATCTGGATGTTGTGTGTAGTTTCTTAGTACCCTAATGAATAGGACTGGAACGCAAATATATCAAGAAACTAGTGGTAGATCTCCTATATCTCTTGCCTAATCAGCATTAGTAAATGGATAAATAGTCAATGGAATGGAGTAGGAGGCTGATCTTTCGTAAAACAAACCATAATATTTAGAGCCCTTACAGTATCTGAGTATTTTTTTGAGAGCAGCTAAATGTTAATCAATAGGTGTATTCATATATTGACAAACCTGATTATTAGGTCTGATAAAGGTAAGATACTAAAGTGCTCTTACTATACTTCTGGATGATGTAGGATTAGTGAGAGGTGTGCTTTCATATTTGTTGATCTTGACAGAAGGAGAAGAATTGCATTCTACCACTGAGCTTTGGTAAGCAAGTCAAATGCATACTTGTGTTGAGATAGAAATAGATCTTGAGATGTTCTTTGAATTTCTAGTCCAAGAAAGTAATGAAGTGGGCCTAAATCAGTCATGACAAATGTGTATATAAGTTTGTGATGAGAGTTTGAATATACAAAAGATCATTTCCAGTAAGAATAATACCATCCACGTACAAAAGAAGAATGGTGATAGAAGGTGTTTTTCGAATGAATAAGGAAGAATCAGTAGTAGAGGAATGAAATTCACAAGTAAGAAGATAATTTGTGAATCTTTCAAACCAGGCTC
>CM042186.1:6596837-6625138 GCA_023539305.1 Ilex asprella | reverse complement strand
TCAAATTCATATACAAGACTAAATTAGAATTATATTTTGGTTTCTTATATAAATATTTCATTTTTAGCATTGTTCAACCCTCAAACCTTCTGACCAATAGTTAGACTATGGCCATGTGGGTTTCTTCAAACAAGATTTTATGCAATAAAAAAGAAAAATTTGTTGGAATTTGACTCAAACTCTTTAATTATATGAAGGAGTTTTATTGCTACTGTTGAATTGTCGGCTATGAATATTACTTTGTGACCTGCCTATTTTTCTTTCCACTCCACTAGTTCTATGGTGATATAACATCTCAGCTCTTGCTTTGGCCAGCAATCCTCTCTTTCATGCAAGGACCAAGCACATAGAAGTAGACTATCATTTTATTAGGGAAAGGGTCAATCGCAAAGATCTTACTGTCTAGTATGTTGCAAGTACATACCAACTTGCTGATGCCTTCACCAAATCTCTTTCTTCCATAAGATTTTTTTCCATTTAGAGACAAACTGCTTCAGGACATCTCCTCCATCGGTTTGAGGGGGAATGTAAACCATATAACTCAAGCCATCAGCAAAAACACAGCCAGCTCAAGCTATCAGCAAACAGTTAGAGATCAGTTGTTAACTAATTAACAGATTAGTTAGAGCATTAGTTATGATAGTTGTAACTTCACACGAGCAGCATCGAGTGTTAGATCCAATTCGCTATACATATCTGTACATGAGACTCACTAAAGGAATGGACTATCCAATTACTTTCATCATTTTCTTACTCTCTCTCTTAATCTTCTCTACAATCTGCTTCTCTGTTATTCTATGAGACTGAATGACAGATGATTCATCACCCATTCTAAAAAATCTATGACAAACAACATCAAGTCCATCACAAAAAAATATGAGAAAAGAGGCAACTTGTGATTGGTGTAAATCCTTCTCTGAGACCACTATTCACATCCTTAAAGATTGTTTTAAGGCAAATAAAATTGGAGCTTATTTCAAACTAGCTAGCCAAGAACTTTCCAACAATCAATCACTAAATCTACATAACTAGTTGACCTTGAGTCATTGAGGGAAAAAGGTGAAAGAATGAAAAGTGTGGGAGCAAAAATTTTGTACCTCTATTATGGTGAAACAATACCAAATTGGTATTCCTTCCCGCTTGTAAGACGAACAAAGTGCCACAAATTCGAAGTTTGACCAGTTAGAAGCACACCGATATTGAAGTCAATAAAACTCTAAAATTAAGCAATCAAGTAATAAGGAAAGGAGTGGGAACCTTTGACTTAAGCTAATCCGAATTTATAGAAGCGTTTATCTATTTTTTAGGGTTTAGAATCTTGACTGGAATATAGTAACACATCTATTCTTAAACCACGTCTTCTCAAATTCGTGATTGAATCTTTATGGGGCTCCTTCCTCAATAATCTACTTTTTAGGTAACATGTTTATGATGTGCACCTTTAAAATACACAATTTCTTTACCGGTTGCTTACGACTATCTTTGGTCGTTGGCGATAGCCAAGCTATCCTTTACTTAGGTGGACCTCACTTTATCCCTTGAATTGCGGAACCAATGTTTCACTCAAAATCATTTGCATGCAAACAAAATCATTTGGTGAGGGTGATTTGATTTTTGATCGGCTAACACTGATTTCTGTGCGGTTGGACTATCTCTAGCTCGGCCAGAGGCACTATGCCTTTATGCCAATTGTTCTTTCTTATGTTTATCACATGCTCCATGCCACGTGTTCTTATTAAATGGTCTAATCATTTGTAGTGATATTCTAAGAGTAATACTTTGTATCCCAAATTTATATCCCAAATGTGCATCCCAAATTAATGGGAACCATTGAATGAGTGGGTCCCAATGAAAAAAGTTGATGAGACCCACTCATCCAATTATTCCCATTGATTTGGAATGCATATTTGAGATACAAATTTGAGATATATAACATTGCTCATATTCTAAACCCTTTAAAAATGAATGAGATGGCCTTTCATTTTCACTTCTATTCTCGCCTTCACTAAACCTCAAGTTATGGCCATAGAAGCTTGGCTATTGGCCCTCGAGGCAACAAATGCATTTCAAGGTCCCAGAGCAACAAACTTAAACAAGCCAAAGATGCTAATAAGTTGTTCTTTCCTTTCTGCATGTCCGAACAAGTTAAACACTGGATTGATGCTCAAAGGAAAATCTGGGTCCAACAATAATAGGTTGCCTTATCTGGAATGAACAAGGCCAATGACTATTAGGTTACTATGAAAAGCTACATGACACTACAAGCCTCCCAACGAAAGCTTTGTGCCATCTTTAAGAGACTAAAAGTCATACGAAGGAGAATCAGACAATGTCATTAGACTTCTCCCCAACGAGTAAATATTGGATGTTACGGTTATACGAGGTCAGCATTATTACGCAAGTGTAACCATCTAATGATAACTCATTAAATAAAAAAAGTGGTCTCTACTCATTCAAATAAAGTCATCATTATTAAGCAAGTGTAACCATCCAATGATAACTCATTAAATAAGAAAAGTAGTCCCCACTCATTCAAATAACTACCTTCCATGTGTTTACTCCTCTCCAACACCAAGAGGATGACTACCTCAAGAGAACCTTTGCTGCCAACTTCAAACAGTTAGAGGGAATAATGCCACACCCACATAATCCATATCCTTCGGAAAGGCAACCAATGTGTAGATTTACTTGCGAAAGAGAGATTTCCCAATACGGATTTGGTCAGCATTTCTTTTCCTAGAAAGTCTATACGATTAGTTCTGTTTCCAATGAAAAAAAAATGATCTACAAACCGATTGTAAAATTGGTGAATTATGATTAACTATTTTTAGAAACAAACTCAAAAATAAGACTGTCTACTAACCCGAAAAGTTGGGTAATTGTCGGGGAATCAAATACAATTAATTAAATTAGTAAGTTACTTGAATTCAACACTAACCAAAAATAATCTGATTCGAATGCGACCCGATTTATTACTACCCAAGTGTTTTCTAATTTTGATAAAAAAAAAAGTGTTTCTAATTAAAAAACTCACAAGGTTTTTTAACAAGTTGATGTGCCAGCCCAATCCATACTTGTAATGGGTCATAAACAAAGAATGATTAAACAAGGTTGGGTCAAACAATTTCCCGATTGGGCTGGACTCTCTCTCTCCGCCCCTCTCTCTCCCTCCCCGGCAACTGGTTTCTCAACAGCCGTTCACCAGCTATTGCACCCACGCATACTCGCACCCACAGACTCTCTCTTTCTCTCTCTCTCTCTCTCTGTATGTATGTGTATATCTATATATTTTTTGCATGTGATGCCCAAGGTGGGTTATGGCGCTGAATTCCAATGCTGCAAAAGACCCTCCATCCAAGGAAGGGCAGTTTCAAGGTAACTTGAATTTTCAATGTCTAGAATTCTATGTATCATGAATAAGTGTAAATCAGCATGACACATTTTGTTTTGTAGATAATTTGTACAAATGAATGTAATTTAGTTCCAATCAGAGACAGAGAGAGTTGGGTTCCATAATACTTTTTTTTGTAAATAATTTGTACAAATGAATGTAATTTAGTTCTAATCAGAGACAGAGAGAGTTGGGTTATACTCCTAATAGTTTTACTAATCATAAAATTATTTTTTCCAATTTCTGACACTCTGTTTCCAACCGCTGTTCCCAGGATATTGTAGCTCTTTTTTATGTCTAGTTTTTTTTGGCATTGCTACTTGACACTGACTATGAAGTTTAAGTTGGAGACACAACAACAATCGGATTTTAACATTTTTTTCCCCTGTGCAACAATTGGGTTTTAATTTTTTTCTCCCGTTGGGGATTGGGTTGTACTCTGTTAATATTATTATGGTCATAAAATAAAACCAGGGGAATCCGAATTTATCTGAGAAAAGTAGAATATAGTTGAAACTGATCATATGGAATTCAAATTGCGGATGCTAAACGAATTGGTTTTTTACTATTGGATTGTCATGAATTATAAAATAAAACTAGGGGTATCGGAAAGAAGAAATTTTGTTACCCCTAAAGATGGCATTCGAAGTTATATTTACTTGTAAAAAGGACAGGTTTTCCCTGTTTTTCTTTAATGAAGTTTTTATATTCTGACCAAAAAAAAGAATTTATATTTGCTCTGTTCATCAGTGATTTTGAAGATTGTAGGAATGAAAATCAAATTAGAAAAGCTTCAAAAAAAAAAAAAAAAAAAAAAATCAAATGAGAGGTGCTGGAAAATATGGGGTTTATTATTCAACTACTGTAATGATCATGAAGCAAAACTAAGAGTGGCTGAAAGATCCAAGAGAAAAGTATATATGATGCATTTTGCTTGGGTTTTGAAATTGAGGACATGATTTGGGAAAGTGATTATGATAATCATAAATAACAGCGATATGAGGATTAAGAGTAAATGCTTTTACTTTTTAGTCTTTCTATAAATTATTCCTTCAATGGTTGTAGATGAAGTGAGGAAAGTGAATACTGCTTTTGCAATTTTGACTTGGTAGACTTGAGGCAAGCTTTGAACTTTACCTTAGCTTAAATAACCCTGTTTATGGTTGGTGATTGTTTGGATAGGGAATGATGCTTCTTCATTTAAACATTTAGACTATTCAAGCAATGGAAACACACGATTTCCATCTTATAGGCACACAAACACACACTCAACCGTGTCTATATATACATACAAGGATTAAGGTAAAGAAAGATATACATAGAGAGGAAAATTGATACAACTAAAATCTTGTCCCAGGTGATGGGGATCCATTGGCCCTCATGACGAAATATCCATGACAAACATAAAATCCGAAGTAAGTGATCCTGCTTCCTTGAAAAGAAGGAATAAATTGTAATTGCATCTTGATGAAGTTGATGATTATGAGACTAGTTAGCTAGAAGGCATGTAGTGATCATTCCAAATGGGCCCTTCAATGCATAAAAACTTTCAAGTTGGAGAGGAGAAAGAGGTTGGAAATACCAAAAAGCACATAGGAAATCAACAAACTTTGTCGGAGAGGTTGAAGAGGATCGAGGACTGGTCCATTGATAAATGATGCTCTCCATCTTTTATTTTTATTTTTTATTGATGACTAACTTACAGACAAATGCAAGTCAAGCTTGCCATTAGTTGAAAATGTAGAAATTTCACCTCAAATGTTTTTTGACATGATGATGGAATGTAGTTAACAGGAGTTCATCCGGGGACAACCATTTCCAACACTTGGCTAAGATTTTCAAACTATAAATGAGCTTAAGATTGTAAATTGGTCAACGTGACATTATCTTTGCCTTGGAATGCAAAATTTAATTTTTTCTTTCAATTGATAAATTTGCAATATAGTGTAATCGAATTGTGTGCATCACTGTTTCCCAATTGCTTATTATAGTTGTCAACTTTTTGTTAAGCATTGAAAATTCTGAAATCTTATTTTTGGGGTCAAGTGATAAAATTTCAAAGTGCCAATTAAAATTATTTTGCGAAATATTCATCGCCTTATCAAAGTTTTTCAGGTATTATTGACATAGATTAGGTATTTTTTGGCTAAACGATGTTGTACATGAAGTATGGGTTTGACAAACCCAATAAATACATGATCGACATCAATAAGCTCTTATTGAGTGTAGTGAAATTAAGGTTTATGATAAAGTCAAACGAAGGTTGTAAGGTGTTCTATCATTGCATAGTCTTGGACCTCTCGGTCCACAGAGGAAGGCTTCTTATTTTGGCATCCTATTGGTGCTTCTGGATTTAAGTTCTTAATTTCCTGGTAGGATATTGAATAAATATGGAGTAACAAATTAATGTGGGATTTTCGTACCTTTTTAACTTGAAGTTGTTGCTTTTATTTTCTGAGGATTTCCAATGGTGTAGCTGTTGCTTATTTTGTTTTGACTACTTCTGATTAATTGCAAGTTGGTAAGCGAGCAAGCTACTAATGAGAGATTGACTTCAAACTTGTATATGTTTATTTGCAGGTAAATATATTTGACACTTGAAGATTCATTAAAATATTGAAAAAATGCTTATTCACTGAATCTATGAGAGATGAAATAAGTGTTGGTACAATACACATTTATTCCCTTCATGGATTTTTGGTTGATCTCCTTTTTGGATCTTGGAGATTAGGGAGTTGTTTAATGCTCTGCATTTTTCATTCCTGATATGTCTTCTGCTATCAAACTAGGATTTATTGCATATGCTTTGTTTATTCTTCTTTAATGACTTCACTTTTGGAGCTACAGTTAGCTCTAGACAACTGGAGCTTCTGAGGCTTTTTTTGGCCTCCTTTTCAATTTATAGCTTCAATTTCTTTTCTTTTCTTATTTTTGACCCAGCTGTGTAGTTATTTGACTTAGTTATCTTTACTATTGCAAGTGCAACTAATCTGTAATTCTTCTGCATTGAAAAAAGCGTTCAGCATCAGTTCTTTGCATATAGCATGTTATGCTCTGGTTTTGTAAAACTGTTACTTCTTTTCTTAGACAAGTTGTAGAAATTTATTTTCTCCCATTTGTTTTTCCATGTTTGCAACATTGTCTTGTTACCGTAGTTAATTTTTTTGTTCAAATTATTTCTTCATGAAATGAGTTTAGCAACTTGGTGCTTGACTTAGCTGGCATATATTTCGTTGGCTCTTTTCCAGTGGTTGGTTCCAGTGAACAACTCCGTGAAATGATTACTAAAGGCTCATTAGATTTCGATAGTTGGACTGCTCTTATTGCAGAGATTGAAAAATCCTATCCAGTAAGTATCCTGTTCTATGAGTTGTATTTCATCCTGAATTGTTTCATGGCATGATTAAAGTCAGATAATTAAATCATGTTTATTCATGTGTATTCTTTTCTAGTTTAGGAATTCTTTCTTTATTCGTGTAACTACAACCAATTTATTTTTTAGTAGTAGCAAATTATCCGTTGCGTTGGTGAGTGTTAGAAATTTGGCCAAGTGGAAACTAACAAGGACAAGATGAGGGAACAAAGGATTGTAGGCTTGTTTTCAGTAAGTGGCCGGGCTTCTAGTTTTATGTTGAATAAGGTGACTTCAAATCTGCAATTGATACCCTAGGGGCATATTTGGTTCAAGTACAAATAAAGGATGGGATTGGGTAATTAGTTCACATCCAATCCATAAAATGGTAATAACAAGATTACTATTTAATCTTATCTTTATATAACAAGTTTGGGTCAAAGTATTGGGACAATATACTATAATTATAATACCAAATTTATGTTTGGATTAAATAATAGTGTATGGTATTAAATTAAAAATGACAAAACAAATATTGAAGATAAGAATTTGCATATTGTGTAACTTTTATGTGAATATGTGACTCTAAGTTTGCAAGTATAATAAAGTTATTGCATTTGTAATACTTGTTAAAAATAATACTGCCTACTACATGGTATTCATTTATTACCTAATATTCGGTGTTAAATGGCAATAGTGATCTGGGTCTGGATTAATTAAGATTAATACCAGGTCGCTATAACCTCCTCTAAACTTAGTATTATATTATTACCGGATTAAATTAATCCAATCCATCCCCTTAATACCTAAACCAAACATACTCTGGGAGTGTTACAGTTGTAAGAGCTAGCCAGCATTTTGAAGAGGCCTGCTTTATTCCATGAAGCAAATCTGGGGACTTACTCAGACAACTTAGAGAATGTTTTTGAAAAAGGATTTACCAACTTCTTTGCTTAGGATAACAGACGATATATAGTCACTGCTAGATTTTTGTTTCTTAAAAATGTGAATACTTAGTATAAGATTGCTGGTAGGTTGCAATTTTATTTTACTATTCATATGCTTAATGACAGAACTAATGCAAAGTTATAATACAATCTGAATGTACTTGAGGATCTGGACTTCTGCATGGTTGGATATTGTGGGAATAGAATATAATGCAGAAAAAGTGGTAGTAATGACATTGATGTGTGTTACATAGTCAATGAAACTGTAGGAATAAGGATATTTAAGTGTTTTATTTTCCTTTATAAATTTTACTATTTATGGAACTTGAATATTTATAAGAGCGTCTCCAATAGTTTATGCCATATTATTTGGCATATTCATTCCAACAATTTGAGCCAGAAAAGTGTTTTTTTTGGACATAACAACCATTCCCATCAACTACCAGTTTGCCCCTCCTGTCAATTATACCATCAATGGCCAGTAATAGGCTTTGGGGTCTTTTGGTTGATGTATTAAGGGGTCGATTACGGAGTCATAATGGATTAAAACTCTCTAATCCAACTTTATTCTATATCTGGTTGACAAAAAACACTTTGTATTATATATAGGCTTATTTCATATACGTAAAAAATATGAATATTGAGCCAATTTAAATACCACATTGAGAAGTGCTATTATCGTCCAGTTAAATTGTGTTATGTTATAGATTTAATATTTGTCCACCAATAAATAGAAACATGTTGATTTAAATTCAAAATAAATAAATATAAGCGTGGGAAAACACTTGTGACCCGGGAGTTGGCCCAAAGTTACCCGACATATCTATCCACAGATCGTACTAACCTACCATGTCGCAGCCCACTATAATTCTAATTTTATGCCCCGATTTTTCAAATACATTATCTGATAATTCAATCGGCAAAAATTCACAAAATATCTCCAAATACACGGCTAAAGTTCTAATTACCTCATTAAAAATTAAATTGATAATGAATCTCCAAATACAAATACATCTCCCAATTTATATATTATAAAAATTATATCATCTACAATTCCTTAAAATTCTAATCACGATATTTGCTTTAAAATCCAACAATAAAATAAATTAAGCGGAAAAGTATACAATATGATATCAAATAATATGCACAAAATAATATACAGATTAAATGAAACCGATAATTAAACAAATTTATCAACGCAAGTCAACTAGGACCTCAATTGAAACAATTATCAAATCATATCACATGTCATGCAAGACTTGGATCCCACGAGTCTCACTAACCACCCCATCTCACTCCAATCTGACGGGTCTCTTGGAACTTGTGATGCATTGGATTATTGGCTGTCATGATCTAGTCCCCAATCGACACAGTACATAATCAACGTACTCACAATACCAATACAAATTAAATAGGAATTTAAGAATCATAACAACTCAATCAAAGAGGATACAAATCGGGAAGAATCTAGGATTTATTCTTTGTAATGAGATGAAAGATAGAGCATATTGTATACTACCCCGTAGCTCAAATCATCAATTGACTTTGATAGATATGAATTTAAAACTATCAAAAACTATATCCTCAAATTTGTTACCAATACGATTTGAAATCACTGTTTGATGAATCCTCATTTTTTCTCTCTCATTCCTTTCTTATTTCTTGGCTACAGTTACTACACCATGGGGGGCTGAATTTATAAGCTAAAGAGCCCTATTTATAGCAAAGCGAGTATGAGGTGACATTGGACACTTGAAATCTATGCGTGTTAGTGTACATGTAATGTGACAAGTGTCCAAACACTTGCCAACAACTAGACACTTCATATCATGCAATACGACATGTGTTCGGCACCTGTCTATTCTAAGACAAACAATACATGCATGGTGATACTTATCACGCACACACAAACAAACACTTTGCTTCGTCGTGCTTGCTGCGTGTATTTCCCTAAATTCACACACATTTTGTTTTGAACCAGTGTCCTATAACCCACCAAAGTGGACAATTGTTGCACATACATGGTTGCACTTCTGTCAACACTTGCCACACATGTATTTATAGATCTATATGGACATCTCGGATATTTTGGGTGTCTAGTAGAGTATTTTTCTTTAGATACAAAACATATCCAATGTTACAGATGTTGAACTTGTCTTCATACAAGGAATTCATTTTTGTGCTTCACTTACTAATTTGAATTCTCCAAATTTCCTAACCAAACTATAGTAGCATTAAATCGTATAATTTATTTTAATCGTCATCCTAAAAATTTCCTATATATTTAATCACCAATAATATTAACTACAAATCCTTATTTTATAAAAATTTGGAATGTTACAACTAAATCCCCGTTGGTATGGCCATCGACCTTTTTTTGGTGCATTTCGCCTTGATAAGGTGGACTAGACTAGATTGGTAGTTTTTTGGTCAATATGTAATTAATACTATGGGATAAGTGAACTAACCAAATGTAATTTTGTATTTTGCCCTCATAAAGTGGACTAGACTAGATTGGTTTTTTGGTCAATCTGTAATTAATACTATGAGATAAGTGAAAAACCAAATGCAAGTTTGTGCCGGATAGCTATTTTTTCATTCCTAGTCCAATGTCTTACTAAATGATGGATTCCAATGGGTAATATTTTTTACCCCAATTTAATGTTATGTTTTATTCGCTTATATGAAATTCGTTTACTTATACGGCATTTGTCTGAATTGCTTAATTCAGTCATTTCTTTTACAATACGACAACCAGATTAGCCCGTTGGTTTCTGACCGATAATCTTACATGCGTGGTCATGACAAAGAAAGCAATGTCGACGGAGCATGTGTTTAGTTGAATGTACTTTAAATTTTCTTAAGGTGATATTTGGTGCTTTGAAAAACCTTCAATTTACAATTTAATTGAAAGTTAAAATAAAATAAAAGAGATATACATTATGAGGAGTGAGGGCAAAAGAAGAAATTTGAAGTATGTCAATGGTCAACTTATCATGTCAAATTTTGATATTGTTTTACCAAAGGACGTACAATTGGAAATGCTCTAAGAAGTTGTATTTTTGTCAAATATGTATAGGACTAAGAAGCACGGATACTTTTCGGAGGGTGTCGTGGCAGTGTTGAACACGTGTCCGACACAGTTAGAAGTGTCCTGAATAGTGAACTCGGTTGAACACGGTCAGGATGCGACCAAAATTATTTTATTTAAAAAATAAGTTTACCTATTAAAAGGGGTGTAATTTTTTTTGTGTTTTTTGTTATATAACTTATACAGTATGAATGCTTATAGATGTAATGACGTTTGAAGAAAATTGTGGATGTTTATTTTGTTCTATTTCAATTTTAATCAAGATAATTAATATTTGTTAGGTCTTATTATTAATATTGTTATAAAATATGCTTTGTTTATAAAATATATAATTTTATTTTACTTAACTGTATCCTTGCTGTACCCGTGTCTTATATTTTTGAACTTTACCATATACCTTTGTCGGTATCGTATCAGATATAACACTTGTGTTCGTATCCGTGCTTTCTAGGTATATGCTCACTGACTTCATAAACATTCTTATACACCTGTCCAACTTTGCTTTGATGTGTCCAAGTCCAAACTTATAAAGGTCATTACTCATGCTTATGTGGGCTACTAAAAGACTAGGTATTGACCTAACAATAACTATACTTGCACAATTTGACTGCTATGCTTTCTAACACTTCTCGGACAGCCGGCAACAAGTGATCTACAAAACCTTGTATATGGAAATACGATTTGTTTTTAACAGTAGTCATCTCAGTTTCATCTATGGAACTATAAGTGTATATGTACTAAACTAAAAGTGATAGTTTTAAATGAGAATTTGGCACATGCATACACCTATTGTTGGCATGTCCTTTAAATGTAACATGGGTGACTACCATAGTTGTTAGTATCGTACGATACGCGATACGTATCGTACGATACGTCACGATACGGAGAGAAAACGATACATATCGTAGTTATGTATCGTTTTTGCATCGTATTGTCCGATACGCGATACGTTTTTCCGATACGATACGTATCGGTACGATACAAACGATACACGAAGTCTCTGTTTTTTTTTTTTTACACAGATCACACCAAATCTTCACAGCCATTGCTGAAGACAAAAATTCCTAGTCCAGAATAGAGAAAATGCCAAAGAAAAGGCAAGAGATGAAGACCAAAATTCCTAATCCACCAAACCCTAAATCAACAAAAAAAATCCAAGCAAAAGCAAAACAAATACCAGGTACCGCCATTGCTGTGAGCTGCGAGCTGCGAGCTGCGACCACCAGGTACCAGCCATCGCTGCGAGCTGCGACCACCTAGAACCAGCCATCTCTGTCTCATGATCTCTCTCTTCATCGCTGTAAATCGCGACCACGCCAGGTATGTTCTTCTTCTTCTTCTTCTCCTCCTCCTCCTCTCCGGCACCAGCATGGGCAAGGCCATCGCCCTCGCTCTTCTCTCTCTTCGTTCTCTGTGTTCGGTCGTGGGTTAACCGAGACTCACGGTTGTGGAGAGGAGATTATGGCTGTGGTATTGGTTATAAGAATGTAAAATTACATTTAATACCCCTTATATTATAACTTTTTATTTTTAAGTAAAAAGTAAAAAATTTGTAAGAATGAATAATTACATTTAATACCCCTTATATTATAAATTTTTATTTTTAAGTAAAAAATAAAAAGATTGTAAGAATGAATAATTACATTTACTACCTCACTATATTATAATTTTTTATTTTTAAGCATATATAAGTACCATTAATTTAATTTAATACCCTTCATTATTTTTTTAATATTAGTAAATTATATTGGTGACTTGAATAATTTGTGGAGTATTAATAAAATGTATATTTTTATGAGTGTATGATTTTTTTTCAAAGGTATATATATTTTATTATTATTTATTTAAATTTGTATCGTATCTTACGATACACGATACGATACATTATTTTTAAAAAACGATACGTCTTCCGATACACGATTTGATAACTATGGTGACTACTGAATCATAAGTTTCAAAATACCTTTCTATACATTACTTGTTCTAAGAAAATAGTGCTACATTCAGGGCGGAGTCAGAAAATTGTTTCAGGGTGGGCACTGTATATTTTAACAAGCTTAATTTTTTTCTTGTAATTGATAAAAATAGAATAATGCATTTATATTTAATTATATCCTATTTAATTCTTAAAAGTTCATTAAACTTAAAGACTAAAATTGCTAAGTATAGTAGATACAAATGACAAAAAAAATATATCATTTTACCAAGCAAAGGCTAATCAAAATTATTTAGAATTGACTTCGATGAATTTTTATACGTTAAAAGTCTTGCATTAACTTTATTATTATGTATATCCACAATCATATTATCACTTGGCTATTTATCATTCATTCGATTACACAATAAAATATATTCTCTATCATGTCGGTGATAATTACTAAAATAAATGTTAAAATTATAAGTAAACTCATGGATATATCATGCATTTTTTGGTCTTGATTATTGAAAAAATACTTAAAATATATACAAGTAATTTTAGAAAAAAAAATTTGAGGGTGGGCATGTGCCCCCCCGGGCATAAGGTGGCTCCGCCCCTGGCTACATTCAAATTTTGACTAGTAAATATATGAACAGGAAAAAATCTCTTGTAATGAACTTGCTTCCTCATGTCTTGCCTCATCAATGTCTTGTATCAGTGTTCCAAGGTTATTATGAATGTAGAGTTACGATTTAGTGGATTCTAAGGCAAAATCGTTAAAAAGTTGTAGGTTTTTCTTTTGATATGCAAGAGAGAGAGAGAGAAAAGAGAGGAGAGAGAGAGAATAGTAATCAACTTTGTGGTTGATCAATGAAGCTGTTAGAGTTCTTATATTATTAGTAGTGTAGGCTAATATTGTAATTACCCATAGTATCAGTTTATTATTAATAAGAGGTTGTAGGGCACATAGCTTACATGCATTATTTTCTCAATCTCTCTCTCTCTTCTCTTTCTTGTTCTTTCTCCTAAACTTAAAACCCTAATACTTTGTTATTTGAGTTTCAACAAAAGCCTTCCTCCTCACCCTTACATAAGGCATTGACTAGCTAAGAAAGCTCTGCCCTCTATGTTTGCCAACATATGCTGAAATGGTGAACATATGACGTAATTTTGTTTGGGAAAAAGAGTTTTGAGTGTTATGTACGTCAACCTTCTTTCTGATTTTGTTTTGGTTCACTTCATTTGCTCTAACTACTAGTTTTATGTTTTATGAATTTCGTCAGTTTATAGGAATGCCATGCAAATAATATCTTCTCTTTAATAACTGCAGGATAACATAGAGAAAATATCTTCAGTGTATAGCTCTTTTTTGTCCAAGTATCCATTGTGCCATGTGTACTGGAGGAGGTATGCAGATCACTACGCACGCTTATGCAGTGTTGAGAAGGCCGTTGAAATCTTTGAACAAGCTGTGGAAACTGTAACATACTGTGTTGCTTTGTGGGTCGACTATTGTAATTTCAGTATCTCTGTGTTTGAGGATCCATCTGATGTTCATAGGTAATTTCAGAACTTGAAGGAGCTTTAAAAAACTTTGGGTTCTAAAGAGTTGAATTACCTATTTATGCATTTGGTGTAATATGAATGCAGTCTTCGGATATATCATACTGCAGGAAGATTGTTCAATAATGAGACTGACTCACTGAGAAGTTCATGTTACTTTGGATTTATTGGACATATGCGTGCTAAGTACTTCTGATTAATCAATAACACTTCTCGTGGTTATAGCAGGAAGAGAAATAAAAAGTACGGTGATTGGTTTCAGCCTTCAGGTTATAAATGGTCATGATAATAAGAAACTCATGGCCATGTTACAAATGCTACTTAATACAAATAGAAATATCCACCCACCGTTTGTTTAAGGAGAAATATTTTGGCATTCTTGTAGTTCTGATGTGGGTGAACGTAAGTTGCACCTGGCTTGATATATTAGAAACTTAGTTTGCAACTTGCTTCCAAATAGTATTTTAGTCAATTGGTAGTTTTTTTCTCAAATAGCTTCTAAATGCTTCTTGCTCTGCACCATCTAGGAAAATATTGCAATTTAATCACAATGGATAATACCATTTGGAATTTATCTGACAGATTATTTGGAAGAGCAGCGTCCTTTGTTGGCAAGGATTATTTATGTCATACCTTATGGGACAAATACATCAAATTTGTATCTTCTCAACAACAGTGGAGTTCCCTTGCTCACATTTACCTTCAAACTCTGAGATTTCCGTCAAAAAGGTTGCATAGCTATTATGATAAGTATGTCTTGCTCCTCTTATATTTTACTGTAATCTTTGCCTGATATGAAATTGACTTTTAGCAATGGAATTTTGCTATAACTGTTGTCACCATGTTTTATTACTGCTTATGCAGTAGGTGGATGTTGCTCACTCACATACCAACACGCCCACACATAAATAAGATCACTTTGTCTTTTCTTTTGGATTGTGGGTATTATTGGTTGCTTTTGTAGTAATCGCTTGCCTCTGTTCATGTACAGGTGCATGCTTAAAGGATAGTGAAAACAAGCTATCAATGACCAACTCGGTTGGATTTAATTTGACCAAAATAAAAAATATCGCTTAGACCCAAATTTTCTGTGCATGGGTGCACATATGAGAGCACACATGTAAATCCATGTACACGTTAAATTGCATCATTTGATCTGGCAATGCAATACTCTTAAGTTTTAGAGGGGAGGGTGTAACTTAAGAATTTGTACTTCAACACGTCCCACACAGTCTAGATTTTGGGCCTAACACGTCAAAAAATTTTAGTTATTAGGGTGGTGGCAAGATTTGAACATAGGACTTCTTATTCTGATATCATATTAAACAATCATCTTCTCTAAAAGCTTAAGTTTTTGGAGAGGTTATAACTTAAGTATTTATACTTCAACAATATTCAAACATTCATCTTCATTTTCTCTTTTTGCCGGTATCACCATATTTTTTACATGCATGCTTTGTTTGCTTTTAGACCCAAAACAAACATGCTGTTTGCTTTTATGCTTTTGTTTTTATGTTGTCGGTTTGCATCTGCTTATTCAACAGGTCAATACGTTGAACAATATGCTTTGATTCCATGCTTTCTTCAGTTTTAAGAAAATTGTTGCCATTTTGAAAGAGGAGATGGGATGCCAGAACAATTGCAGCGATGAAGTACAGTCAGTACCTGTTCTTGACGTAGCAATCACAATACGTGAAGATGAAATCTCCAGAGTCATCAAGGATATTGAGGATCCTTCTGATGGTTCTCTTAGGATCAAAGCACTACAGAATTATACATCTATTGGAGAGCATTTCTATCAGAAAGCATGTCAGTTGGAAGGAAAAATACAGTGCTTTGAAACTTGTATCCGGAGGCCTTTTTTCCATGTTAAGCCACTTGATGAAAATCAGCTAAGAAATTGGCATCACTATCTGGACTTTATTGAGAATCAAGAGGATTTTGATTGGGTAAGCCCTAATTCATTATGGTGCTCATGTGGAAGTTTGCCTAAATATGCCATACTAAGAGCAGTAAACTTGCAGGCTGTGAAACTTTATGAGAGATGCTTAATTACCTGTGCCAATTACCCTGAGTTCTGGATGCGTTATGTGGAATTCATGGAGACTAAGGGTGGACGAGAGTTAGCAAACTTTGCTCTACATCGAGCAACTCAAACATTTTTGAAGGTATGCTTTCAATCACAAAGGACAAAAAAGGGGGAAGGGGCAGAAAAAGTTATTGTGCATGTATCTACTGCACAAACATGCCTGTTGATATCCCTTGTGTCTAAGTTTAGTTTGTCAAGATTGTCAGCATATGTAAACTTGCCAATGGATTGGTCATGAATGGGATTCATTCCATCTCTGATACTTGAGTAGAATAATGAATTTCAGGGTAAAAGTTTGCAGGGATGGTATTGATTTATTATTCTTCACTCGGATTTTAAGACATGCTATTTCATATATGGAGACTTGGCTTATTTTAACATTTACTCAATTGCTTTAGCCTTTATGCATGACTTGATTGGATTTTGGGTCCACAAATATTTGTTGCAGAATGTTCCGGCAATCAATCTCTTCAATGCAAGGTTTAAGGAACAAATAAAGGACGTGCATAATGCTCGTGCTGCATTTCTTCGGTGTGATACAGAATTTAATTCTAACTTCGTTCAAAATGTTATAAAGGAAGCTAATATGGAAAAGCGTCTGGTAGGTAATCAGATTTGCATATTGCATATACGTGGAGGGCTGTTATTTAGAATTGCTTGTCCAAAAATTCAGGGAAATTTGGAGGCAGCTTCTGATGTATATGAGAAAGCACTTGAAATGGCATCACAGAGGAAGAAATTGCATGCTGTTCCCAATCTGTATATCTATTTTTCCCGGCTTAAGTACATGGTATGCAGTTCACACATACCCTACTTAGCATCAAGTCCTGATAAATTCTAAGTTGCCTATATATTTCTGTCTTCAAATAATAGCTTTTGGTAAACAAAATCAATCTATTGATACCACATATTTACGTATCTCCTTGAAATTTGTTTTATGATTTTGCACTGATGTGTATTGTACTGTTTCTGGCAGAAGTCATCCTAGGACTTGCTACGTATTACTAGCAATAACAAATGCTGAGCGGCCTTTCTAAAATGCAGGGTGGGATAAATGAGAAAACATACGGTTTGGTTGTAGACTTGTTTCTTTTAGACAACCGTCACACCCCTGTTTTCAGATGGGATTTTTGTGTAATTAAGTAAATTATTTACACATTATGAAATTAATAAACTTACCTTTACAAACAAGGGTCCAATAATTGAAACTTTATTGACTGGAATTCGAAAAGGTTCACAAGTTATAAAAGCCAACCTCGCATTTACATTAATATTTCTTATATGTTTATGCAATAGCTTATACAACATCTGGACATAGCATACTAAGTTCACGTCTCAATACATCCCCTTCATAAAAGATTACATCAAAGAACCTCAACGGCATGTCTCAGAGATCACCAAGTAGACACATATGATGAGCACCCAAAACAAACTCACATGAAGGTCAAGTTTATGAGGTTAACTCTTCATCATACTAATAATACATGTTGACATTATTAAGCGCGATTGCAGTCACAATCTCAAAAGACATGACAGTGGCCCTAAGATTTTCTTAAGTTGTCTCAGACAATGCATCTAAGCTGAGTTATAACTCAATATTAACTGAAACTAACGCTAGCCAATTTCCAATAGCATCTCAAGATTAAATATGGCAAATCAACCCACTTCTCTTCGCTAAAAGTGACCTCAAACTTTTAGACATTCATACTGAAAAGTCTAGTACTTGTTACCTATCACATATGATTTCAGAACCCAAAATTGCAGTTCTGCTAGAAGTTGCCACACTTAAGAGAGTGGCAACATACAAATGCAAAACTAATTTGCAAAAATTTAAATGATCGCAACACCAAGATAAAAGTTACACAACCATCAAATCGACTACTAGGCTGAGACACAGTAACTCTAGTTTGGCAAATGAAACATTTTTGGAAAACTTGTTTTGAGACCCCTTACTCTAGGGTTCCTGTCAATGATATAGACATTGACCCCGAGCAAATAGATATACCACATCCCTTACACAAGACATTGATAACAATGCACATTCAAGAAGTTCTATTCAAAAGAAAATATCTCAAATAGCCAAAAAAAAAATCCCTTTCTGACATGCTTGACGAAGTACGTGCAAAGAAAACAGCCCATATTTTGTATATAAAACTAACTCAAAATACTAGCACGTATATCACAACCATAAAATATTCATAATTCTACGTAAGTTAGCTTTATAAGTGGTTAAACTTCATAAGATTTCTTCTTGCCTTAGTAGGCACCATATTAATTTTCTGAGATTTTAGAATACATGTTTGTCTATGTAGAAATTGTTTGTGCTTGTCCCACATCAGTATTGTAAGGCCTTCCATTCTAGTGTATGAGCCGTGTAGGCCTCTCCAATCCCAGCTCCATTTTTTTTTAGTTGGATGCTTTAATACTAAAGCTAGAAGCTAGATTTTAGGATGGCCCATTGGTCAAGTGTCAATTCCTTGTTTCTTGTTCAGCTAAGTATATGTTATATTGTTAATTAAATATGTTCATATGTTACGTTTGGATGTGGATCTCTCCACATTATGTGGTTTGGGATCGCACATGAGAGGAAGTTGTAGAATTGCCTGAATCAGTATTGCAAAGCCTCCATGCGTATGTATGAGTTCCACTCATTGTCAATTGATCTCGAGTTGGATGCTTTAAGAGGCATATTATACTGAAGACTGGTCATATGATTCTGGCTTATTAGGACTACACATTGATAGGAATCGTAAAAGGATTGAATAGACATAAAATTGAAGATTAGATTTAATTTATTATTAGATTATTTGGTTAGCTAATAATCATCTCATTAGGAGATTTAGATACAGTTTTAGTTGGAGAGTACTTTTTATTTGGGTAGGACACTTGTCCTATAAAAAATGGTATAATCCTAATTATTTGAATTAGATTGATAAATATGAATTGAATAGTTTCTATGCTATCTCCTTTATTTCCCTTCCCCATGTCAGAGTTCAATTTCAGATCCAAATTTTTGTGTGTTTTTCTCAATTTCTTGCTGCTTACTAGAGATAACCTGAAGTTTTAACTGTTAATCATACCTCCTAAGCCTTTCCAAAAATTACATATTCGACCACTGGAGTTTTTGAAGTTACACTTTTGCCTCCCCCAAAAGTTTCAAAAATTACACTTTGGCTTAAAAGTTTTTGAAATTATGGTTTGGTCCCAATAGTTTTCGAAACTACAGCTTAACCCCAGAATTTTTTGAAATAACATATTGACTCCAAGACTTAAAAAAAAAAATCTCAAAACTCTCTGACAATCAAGATGGTTCCCAACGCCGAATTACTTGTCAAACTTGAAGCACGTGATGCTAAGCTCGATTCACTTCAAGCATCAATGGCCTCAATGAAAGAATCCTTGGAATTTTACCCTTGCTAAAAGCGACTGTGGATGCTTTGACTGTCTTTTTTGGAGTTGAACTCCCAATCGACAATTGTGTGAACAAGGTAGATTTTGATTCATCTTCTACACCATCATCAAGAAGTAGTTGAGCATACTTTGCCCCAAGAAGTTCCTCCATAACTGCAAGCTCCAGTTCAATTGAATGATGATTTGAAATTAGACACCATTGATGAGCTTAAAAGTTTTCCTCACCATAAATCAATTGCTTTTGATAAGTCGATTTCAAAGAATGTTCTTAGAGATGAAATTAAACAAAATTCAAAGGGTGTCATTGCAGATTGAACTGCTACTTTGTCTCCGCCGGTTTATATGCTTCCTTTACCTAAATTAGTGTATGTAGACACTGTAAAGAATGGGAAGCATCAATGCATTGTTTTCTATTATGGGGATCTACATGACTAGCTTGTTGGAATACAAGCTTCTTCAGATCTCTTGAAGTTCCTCTACCTTTACAACTCTTCGGAGAACAGTTTGTTTCGATCAGGGAGAATTGATAGGGATCGTAAAGGGATTAGATAGACATAAAATTGAATATTAGATTATGTAGTTAGCTAATAATCATCTCATTAGGAGATTTAGACACAGTTTTAACTCAAGAGTACTTTTTATTTGGGTAGGAATAATGATGTAATCCCGATTATCTGAATTAGATTGATGAATATAAATTAATTAGTTTCTCTGCGGATATTTGTATTTCTTGACCTATCCTTACGAGGATAAGGTAAACCTCCCCTTCTTTTCTTCTTTTTCTATTCTCTGATTTCTATTCCTCCCTTCTCTGCATCACACATATTAAATTAACCTGTTTTAACATCTGACTTGTTCCTCAAGGCAATTTGAATATGCCTCTTAATTTCTTGTCTATATGAATATTGTTCTTCTCGGTCTTTTGCCAAAATCTGTTTTCAACTGGAAGACTTAGGAGTTATTTATTATTTTTTAAGTCATGATATTAGGATTCATGAGATTAGAAGATTAGATTTAATTTTTTATTAGATTATTTAGTTAGCTAATAATCATCTCATTAGGAGTTTTTTACACAGTTTTCACTCAAGAGTACTCTTTATTGGGTAGGAACAATGGTGTAATCTTGATTATTTGAATTAGATTGATGAATATAAATTAATTAGTTTCTCTGCGGTGTATTTCTTGACCTATTCCTTGCGAGGATATGGTAAACCTCCCCTTCTTTTTTTCTTTTTCTATTCTCTGATTTCTATTCCTCCCTTCTCTGCAGCACACATATTAAATTAACCTGTTTTAACATCTGACTTGTTCTTAAAGGCAATTTGAACATGCCTCTTAATTTCTTGTCTATATGAATATTGTTCTTCTTGGTCTTTTGCTAAAATCTGTTTTCAACTGGAAGACTTGGGAGTTATTTATTATTTTTTAAGTCATGAGATTAGGAGTCCATCGCCACTACATGCCATTACTTCCCTCTTCTAATTTTGTCTTTTATCTGGTCAACAGATCACTGGTAGTGTAGATGCTGCTAGAGATGCAATAATTGATGGTATACAACATGTGCCTCACTGCAGATTACTACTAGAGGTATCTTTGTTCTTGTTCCATGTATAGTGTATTATTGGACTTTAGATGACTAAACCTTTGCTGTAGGAATAAGGAATAACTGGCAAGGTTTGATCTTAATACCTACCGGACCTCATACTACCACCTAATCTGAGGACCAAAGGAAAATAATTGATGGCTGTTATTTCTGCAGGAGTTGATAAAATTTGCAATGATGCATGAAGGATCAAGACAAGTGAATGTAGTTGACTGCATCATTGCCAGTGCAATATCCCCTGGGCCAGATGCATCCCAAGGTTTGAGCACTAAAGATCGAGAGGAAATATCATGCTTATATTTGGAGGTTAGAGTTTCTATCTGAAGTTATTACCATTATTATCCACTGCACTGGCTATGTAAATGAATGGGGAAGATTGATAAATTTCTCAAATCTTTGTGATTTCATGAGTTTTTTTTTTTTTTTGAGAAACCAACATTTTATTAATAATATAGAATAAAGTACATCAAAAGAAAAGAGGGTGGACAAGAAGTCCAAACCTCAAATGGAAAAATGCAAAAACTGTAAAACAAAAACACAAGTCAAAGGACAACTCATGGATGATGCCCAAAAACTATAGGTCACAGACAGCCCTCCATCCTGCCAAAATACAAACGCGTGGTATTCCTTCGTGTTTTTCTTTCTTCTATTTGCCATTTTTTTTTCACTCCTGTGTATGTTGTCTTTGAATCAATCTATGTATCATACATGTTTAACTAGTCAAATGCGAGGATCAGAATTGGATTTCATTACCTTGTTAACAGAAAACAATACTGAAATAGTGAGAAGTTTGGAGATAGAAGGAAACACTTGGAAATATGGGCCAAAGTGTTTTCTTGGTATAGATAAGACAAATAATTGGTTGCTTGAACATGTCTGAAGGTTGAATATACTTTCTTGAATTGGGAAGAAATGCTAAGTGGAATTGAATACAATTTTCATTTGGATACTACCTATAGTTCTTCCTCAATTTGCGTGTTACAACTAAAATGCATCGTTTCAATGTTTTTTGTTTTTTGCTCTGAATCTTCTTAGTTTCTGCTATTTATTCTTGTGGTACTATAGAAAAAATTTGAGTCGTGCATCCAAGGCAAGGACAGCCAATTTAAGTGGCAGTACTACTTTTATTTCTTTAACAGACATTACATAGAGTTGTGTTGTAGGTTTCTATAATTGTCTATGTTCCTCTAATGTACAAAACTCTATTATGTCAGCAGTTTGTTGACCTCTGTGGAACTATCCATGATGTGAACAAGGCATGGAATCGTCACATGAAATTGTTTCCACACTTGACAAGGACTGCCTCTGCATATGAGAACCTCACCACAGGTAGCCAATTGTTGAACATGAACATGGAAGGAAGACATAGCAATCCTTTTGCTTTGCTTCTGGAAGATGGAGGCCATGGTTCTGCCCATGGAGCCCAGCTCGCATTGCAAGAACAGGAACGCATACTGCCAGAAAATCAAACCATCCAGCCTGACCAGGTTTTGACAGACCAGACCCAATCAGAAGACCATAACAACAGTGCACAGGAGAGAATGCAACAGTCACCGCTTAAAGTTGCAACACAATTCAGAGAAGATGAATCTGGAGTAAATGAATTAATCCATGACTCTGGACATAAATCTGGAGATGATGCATCCAGACCAATTGATTCAAGACCTGATTTTGTAAACCACCCTAGAGTAGGTATATATGGATCAGTGGAGTCAAGTCAAGATTTAGTTCTCCAATCTGGTGAAGATGCACCAGGACCAGATGAGTCAATTTATGAGGTGGAGCAGCCATCAGGGTCAATTGCACCTTTGGAAGGTTCTCAAGTGTACTCTGATTTAATCAATATTCAGCAGGAATGTGACCATGAATTTGATCAGCATCTGAACCAGAGTTTGTCAAAGAGTTTTTCCTCAAATTTTCGGCAGAAGGAATCCCAAGAATTAGTGACTATAGCATCTAGGGAGGAAGACGTACAGCAAGAAATCTCCACTTCTAATGGAAGCATACTAGAGGATTGCCAGAATGCCAAGGGAGACCCTTCTATGGCCTGCCCAAGCAGCATTCCAGCTGCTGATTATGCTCAATTCGAGAACAAATCAGATGGAAATGAGTTAGTAGGTGCCTCATCTTCAGCAAGTCATCAGGATCCTACCACAACACGACTACATTCACAGCTAGAGGGGCCTTCACATAGCAGTGAAAGCTGGCATCAAATGTATAACATGGTTACAGCTTCCGTAAGTGCAAGTTCTGAGTTTCATGGGCATTCACAAGATCAACAGGGTCAACAACAGCAGGATTCTCAAAAGAAACAACACCCAGCTGCTGAAACATGCGCCACAAGTCAAGGTTATCCCCATCATCATTTGGGTTCACAAACTTCACAAGAACAGAATGGTACCCAAGCACAAAATCTGTATCAGGTAAGTGCTACTCAGGGGAATTTACCATCTGCTCATGCCTGGGCACAGCTTAATATATCACAGCAGGGCTTCATATCTCCATCACAAGCACAAATGACGCCCCCACCTGTTTCTTACACTCAAGGACAGATGTCTCAGTATCCTACTGTCAGTAGTCAGCAGCTTGGGCATATGCAGAATAGCCAAGAATACAACCAGATATTGCTACATCATTACCAGCAGCAGCAGCAGCAGTTTCTCCAGCAACATTATCAGAACCAGCTTTTGCAAATGCAGCAGCCCTATCTTCAACAGCAGCATCCAATCCCATACCAACAGCATCAGCTTCAGCCACTACCGCAGCAACAGAATCAACAGCAGCAGCCACTTTTACAACAGCAATACTACGTTCAGCCGCCACAGGTTCAACCATCATCGTACCAGCCACAGCAACTTCAGCAACAACATCATTTACTCTACCTGCCGCCGGAACAGCAACAGCAGTATCAGCAATTAGCACAAGCTGCACAACAGCTGCAGCTACAGCAAGGTCAGCAGCAGCAGCAGCAGCAATATTATCAGTTGGAAGGGACTGCATACAAGGAACATCAAGAAGGGTATCAGCAGCAATCAGAACTAGGGTATCAGCAGCTGCTGCAGCAGTACCAAGTGCAACAGCAACAAGGATCTCAGGCTTTTCCGCAAATACAGCAGCAGCAGCAGCAGCAGAATCAACAACAACATCAGTGGCCACAGGAGCAGCAGAAAAATGATGAAGATTTGCTTTATAATCAGAACATTACTTCTGCAATGCAGAGCAGGAGCCAGTATCAACAGGTACCTCTTTGAAATCTTGTTATCTAATTCTTTTTTGAATGATTAATCATATACACTTTTGTTTGTTGAGGATGAGCAGTCGGCCATATTAGGTGTAGTAATTGATATTCAATAATGAAGTATGTTGCATATTCTGAAATAAACCAATGCACCATGTTTTATACAATTAAGCAGTTATCAAACTATTGTTATGTTATGTATTTCTAGCTTAAGGGTATTTTGGGTAATGTGTGATTATATATATATATATGTGTGTGTGTGTGTGTAACTGTTTAACCCTACACACACTACTCTCCTTTCTCAATTATTCTCTTCTAATTTTCCTCCTTTCTAACCTTAATTATTTCACAATTTAACTTGGTATCAAAGCTGCGATTTAGTTTGAAGTCTCAAAGTTGTCAGAATTGTCGAAAATTATCAGATCTGTGGAGTGGCTGACGTCAGCTTTCTGATATGCTGACGTCAGCATGAAGGTGTCAAAAAAATTTAATTTCTTTTTGGTTTGATCAACTCTATGCCACCCATGAGAATTATGGTGATTTTCCTGAATTTTTTGGAATAATTTAAAGGCCTTTTAAATTTTTCGAAGTTTTTTATTTTTTCTGATTTTCAAAGAAGACCCTTAGATCTATGATTTGGGGTGGTTGCGGTTGGGTTTTGGGCTCGATCTCACTAGATCTGATGTGACTAAGGTAGATTTGCTCTACCCCTACAGTTTTGTTGAGATTTGATTGATTTGGGGATTAGTTTTTTGGTTTTTTTGGAGATTCGGCTAGTGTTTCGGACTTCTACAAGAATTTCGCTTCGGTTTTGAGTTGTTTTGACCCCATACTTGCTTGTTGAGGTTTGATTAGGGCAGATGTATGATTCCCAGTCGCCCTTGGTACCTTTTGGAGTAGATTTGTGAGGGCTTGTGAGGTTTTTTGGCCTCATCTCTATACCGACAGCCATCGTTGGCTTTTTCTGTACTTCGGAAGAACCAGATCTACTTCGGTGGAACCGGATTTACTCTGGCAGCCTAATTTGGCCTCTCTTGTGCCTAGTAGGATCTCCTTGGGAATTGCTAAGCCACTATTCTGTTTACAAATCAATATTTTGACTAAGTTTTTCATGTAACTGCCTTGTTTTGTATTGGTTCCTTTGTGTGGACATGTCAGAAGCAAGTGTGACCTCTAGTATTGCTGGTGGGAGTACGAAAGGAAATGGGTTGAGCTATCTAGGTTTTTGCAAATAACCTGTCTCTTCAAATTAATTCAGAGAAATTGGATGGACACAATTATTTGGCGTGGTCACAAACTTGTTTGCTATCGGTCCATGCCATCCCTTTGGATTGATATTTGACTGGGGAGACTAAGAAACCCATTGATTCTAGTTCGCCACTGAAACAGTGGACGTCTAAAAATGTCTTAGTGATGTTGTAGTTGCTTAATTCAATACAACGGTTATAGTCGTGGTTTCATCTAACTTGATACAACTCATAAGATTTGGACAGTTGTGTCACTCAAATATTCTCATAGGAGTAATGATGCCAAGGCATATGATCTCCGAAAGAAAGTTCAGGAGACTAATCAAAAGGATAAGCCCGTTGCGTTATACTACGTATTAGTGACTACCTTGTGTCAGCTGCTTGGCTACTATTAGAGTTTCCAGGCAGATTGTGCTAATGATGCTGTAAAATTTTAATTGATGGTAGAAAATTTCGAGTATGATTAGATTCGGGTTCAAATTTTGGGTTGTACCTCACTTCCTACCTTACGAGAGGCCTATGCTCATGTTTAACCGGAGGATTGTTGTGGATCATGGACCTATTCCCAAGCAGTCTACATCAGTTGTTATTCCTCCGCAGGACTTGGGCCCAATCCTGTCTAAGTTCACTGAGTCAAGTATGGATGGTACTATTGCCAAGGACACTTTGAAGTGTGATTATTATGGGAAAACAATGCATCTGTGAAAATTTTGTTGGAAGTTGATTGCTTTTCCTACACGTGAGCGAGGTGGTGGCCGAGGTGGTAATGTGTGCTCTCATGCACACATGAGTGAATCTTCATAGACAGAGTCTCAGTCTAGTGGCACCACTATTATTTTTTTCTAAGATGAGATGCAGACTCATCCAACCTCTCGGGCGCTTGATGGCTCGGCCTGATGTTCTCTCTACCATGGCTCCTAATCATGCCTTTTCTTCTAACTTTGCTCATACATGCTAGTGTGTTTAATGCATCATTCTCATATACTCAGTGGCTAATAGATTTTGGAGCCATGGACCACATGATATGACGTGTTCGTTTAGTCTTTTCTCTTAATATTTATTCTACATGTTCTAGGAGGGATAAATTCAAGGTGATAGGTGAATCCTTATCCTTTATTTTTGGAAAAAGTTCAATTAATTGCTCACCTACCTTATCCCTTTCCTCGGTTCTTCATGTTCTAAAATTTTTCACTAACTTATTGTCTGTTAGTAGTATTACCAAGTCATTGAATTGTTCAATAACTTTTTTCCTATTCATTGGACCTTTCACGAACTAGAATCGGAAAAAAAGATTGATAGTAGTAGAACACATGGTGGTTTGTATCTCTTGGATGATGAAATTTCTCCTCAGTTTACTTGTCAAGAGTTCCAGGCAGATGGTATTTCAGCGCTTCAGCTCCTACATCAATGGCAGAAATGTTTGGGGTATCCCTTTTTTTTTTGTGTCTTAGAAAGGAGCATTTGTTTGTGAAGCTTGTAAATTTGTTAAATACAAAGATCATCTTATCCTAATACTAATAATAAAAACACTGCTCCTTTTGTTATTATTTATTTTGATGTGTGGGGACTTTCTCGTGTTGTATCTCTCTCAAGTTACCGTTGATTTGTCACTTTTATTAATTGTTATTCACGACTTGAGTTTACTTACTACGCACTAAAAGTGAAGTTTTCTTTTTCTTTCAATCGTTTCATAAAATGGTGAATACGTAGTTTGATGCCAAAATCAAAATTCTTCAAAGTGATATTGGATCTGAGTACATTGATGGGGAATTTCGTTCTTATCTCAATAAGAGTGACATTCTTTATTAAACCACTTGTTTGAGTACACTAAAACAAAATAGTGTCACCGTGCGAAAAAAAACCATCATCTTCTTGAGGTTGCTCACTCATTGATGTTTGTTATGAGTGCCCTTTTGCATTTTTGGGGAGATGCAGTTCTGATGGTTGTTTATCTTATTAGTCATCTACCTTCAAGTAGTGTGTTTTTTTTTTTGTGCGTGACCATTGATCCTTTAGGGAGAAACTTGATCCTAAGGCTTTGAAGTGTGTATTGTTGGTTATTCTCTAACCCAAAAAGGGTGTAAGTGCTACCATTCACAGTCAAAGAGGACGTACGTTAGCAAGGATGTTACCTTCATGAGATGGAGTCCTTTTTTTCTCCTCCCTCGCCATCTCTTCAGTGGGAGAACATCACTATTGAGGAATAGATGGTGTGTCAGGACCTTTTCTTCAATTGCCTATTCAGTAGGTTACTAGTCAAGGGGAGTAACAGGTTGTTGGTACTAATGATCCACCCGACACCTTGGAGACTTATTCTTGGCGTCAGAAGGTACAAACTATCTATGTGCCACTGGGTCAGTTGAATTCCCCCACTCCAGTTCTAGCATGTCCTATTGATTTACCAGGTAATGAGCTTTTAGTTACCACTCCTATTATTGATAATTCAACTGT